>CM035233.1:21415149-22015149 GCA_020226215.1 Sindora glabra | reverse complement strand
ATAAACGTTATTAAAGTTCACAACCTTAATGTATAAAAGAATTGAATACACACTAACAATTGGTTGAATTAGTGATAGCAAATTAAGTCCTAAGATATTTTAGGCCTAAAGGAATCTTGAATTTGATCCTTGAAAGTGTTATTGTTGAAAGGGATTTACCATTTGCTGCTCTTGCTACAAGTATGTCCTATAGGAATACTTAGGTATAAATCGAAAAGAAATTGAATACACTTTTTTTAAAGGTTATGAAATTATATGTACATGACTCAAAGTACATGAGATTTATAACAATTTAGCCTTTAACTCATGGATTAAAACAAAAACATTTTAATATACAAATTATATTTGTCATTCTTAATTCTAGTCTCTTCGTAGGTGTGAACTTGGGTGCAAGCCAAAAAGGGATTGAATACACTTTGTTAAAGGTTATAAGATTATATGTATATGACTTAAAATATATGAGATTTATAACAATTTAGCCTTTAACTCATGGATTAAAACAAAACCAAATTAATATACAAATTATGTTTGCTGCTCTTAGTTCTAACCTTTTCCCAAGCACTTTTGTGCTTGTTTAAAGACTTTTTTATTTAATAAAGTTAAAATTTTTAATTGTTTTTATTAAATTATTAACTATAAGCATAATTTGCTTCAATAATAATATTTTTGTGAGAAATAATGATACATAAAATTAAATGAATTATAATGACTATTTTATTATTATTAGAAAGAGTAAATTATTTTTTAAAAAAGTTTAAATATGCATGTAAACATAAAAGTGATGCGAACTTAATTTTATAATAAGTACTTGTATTGTTACTAAACATAATTAAATGAGACATAATTCAAAACAAACTTTTATGATGAAATTAAAAATCTACTTAAAAAATAAAAAAATAATTCTATACATTATTATTATTATTATTATTATTATTTAATAGTAATGATTAAAGAGTAATCTTTCAATTTTTATTAAGATAATAAGAGCTTCTAACAATATTAAAATTTTAAACCTCTTAAATTAATATAACATATTAAAGGACATTGATTAAAATTTTGTATCTTTAATCATTGATAAAAATAAAATAAGAAATTATTTTTTAAATATAAAAGTGAATAACAAATTATTTAACAACTTCCATTATTGGTCTTATTTAGGAAAAGAGAGGATTAGTGGGAAGTTACATCCATTAATGAATGGTGGCTACAAAATTTTTGTTTAAACTAAATAAATGATATGTTTAAAATGTGTTTATGTAATATTTATTTTTTGGAAAAGTAAAAGTGGACACCAAATTCAACAACCTTTTTTATATAATAGTATAAATTATTTTTGTTCTCTTTAAGAAATTCGATTAAAAAATTCGATTATAAATTAACTTAAGGCTCCATTTCATGCAACAAATAAGTTAATTTATAACTTATTAATTTAGTGATCAAGTCAATAAGTTATAAGCTAACCTCTAGAAGTATTTCTCGCATTAGTTTATTGAAAAAAAATAAGCTTTAATCTAATAAGTTACCTGAAGTAACTTATAACTTATAAGCTATTATTTCTTTAATTTCATTCTAGATCTATCCTTATTCTTTTTATTAATTTACAACTCATACTCTTTATAATATAAATCTAAATATTTTTTTATAAAATATATTTAATTTAATTTTAACATAATTATATACTAATTTTAAATTAAAAATATATAAAAATATGTATAAATAAATAATATCATAAAATATAATTAATTATATTTTAAATAATTATAATATTATTATAAATAATACTAAAATAAAAATTATGTAAGAAAATAAATATATAAATTTATAAAATATAATTGATTAAATATTAAATATTATATTTTTATTTTAAACTTCTTAATTACATTAATATAATTTAATTTTTAGATACATATAATTATTTTAATTATATATCTATTTCTATTAATATATCCTTTTATATCATTTTACAATTTCAATTAGTTCAACAGTTAATTTTATAAAATACTTCAATAAACTTATCAATTATTAATTAATTTATCAACTACCAAGTAATTTATTAATTACTTGCACGAAACGAAACCTAAGATTAACAAAGATGATAGTGTAATCATTCATTTATCATCATATTCAAATTAATTCATTTCAATGGTAATGGTAATGGCAATTCCTATCAAATAATAAAGTTTTTGAACTCATGATTTTATTAAATATAGAATTATGATATAAAAGTAAAAATATTAAGTTCTAAATGTCTTCTAACGTATATCTATTAACTTTTTCCTTTTTTTGAAATCATTTTTGAACATTGATTTGTTACTAACATTTAAAATAGTTGAGAGTGGTCCGTAAAATCTATAACAAACCTGATTGCATGGTTTCTTAATAGGAGAAGCTGGCAACATGTAACATATATACAAACCCATTGGTCCTTAGGTTCGGTTCTACATAAAAATACAATTTAAAGCACACATATACCATTATTTGGGCATTATTGAGAACCTGGAAGTACTCACGGGCAATCAATAGGATTTTTTCACCATCCAAAATCAAGAGGTAATGGTGAGAGGTATGCTTTCATTTTATTCATTTTATTCATTTTATTTACATATGGATATGAATAAATGCTTTCTACATATCCCTATTAGGTTTACATTTGGTATCAAAGCTTTCTATAACCTTTACCTTGCTGTTTGGCTCATGTAAAGTCAAATATTTATGTGGAAGTTTATGCTTTTAGAGGTCAGAAATACATTTCCCATGAGTTAATGATAGGTTAAGGCCTTAAAAAATAAAAAAAAGCTTTAAAATGCGACAAATGATTGTGATAGGGAAATCAATTGGTGTGGCCCGATCTTCACGGCATAGGTAAATCAAGTAAATAAAAAATAAAGTAAAAGAAGGATATAAGCACCACACTCCAAAATTGAGGAAGGGAATTAGAAGTAGTAAGCTTTGATTTGGGTGGTTCAATGACCTGACGGATGCAAGTAGCTAACCAATGCTAGGAATACAATCTACTACTTAGACCACTTGTCCAACCATGAACACAAGTTAATCAATCCATACAATAACGCACTTGGGTTAAAGCACAAATTGGGAGTTTCTATGAATTTAAATCACCAATCTTATAAAGAAAGATGGATAAAGTAAGGTTTCATAAGAATACAAGAAGGTAAAATTCTCACACTTTAGAGAAGAAATACTCAATTTCAAAATATATTCATCAACTGTTGAATTCTGAGTTACATATATTCCTATTTATACTATTCTTAGGAAAATATAAATAGTAAATGTTATACTTAGGAAAATACAAAGCTTTAACTATCATTAAATTAAAAATAGAATTTATCCTTAGATTTTTCTTATTTGTTACACTCCAAAGTAGGAAAATATCTTTGGATTTGTTGCACTCTATATTGAAAATAAGTCTAGATTCATTGTACTTCGTATTAAGAAAATATATCCAAATTTATTGCACTCTATATTTGGAAAATATCTCCAAATTTATTATGCTCCATATTAAAAAAAAATATCTCTAAATTCGTTGCATTCCATATTAGGAAAACATCTCTTGGTGTTGAGAACTACTTTATATTATTCGTTACACTCCATAACTGTAGTCCATGGGTTTCGAACCCTTGTCCTTGGCCAATATAAAGACTCGTTGGCCACCAGCTCCCTATATGCTTCTTGTTGAGAACTACCGCATATTAATATATGAAGACTTTTATTTTCTAGGTTTTAATTTCTAAATTTTATTGAATCATAGTAATAATACTGGTGTTGTATAATTTATGCCTAATATTTAGATATTATTTTAAGCATTATCTTGACACATTTGGATGAAATTAATTAGGAGAATTTAATTAATTAATCACATTTTGTTTGGTTAATTAATTATTTAAT
Source organism: Sindora glabra (assembly GCA_020226215.1). NCBI lineage: Eukaryota > Viridiplantae > Streptophyta > Magnoliopsida > Fabales > Fabaceae > Sindora > Sindora glabra. The sequence goes on along the minus strand of CM035233.1, from coordinate 22,011,246 downwards.
TCTCATTATGATAAAACTATTTATACATAAAATATTTTACTTACATTAAATTAAAATTGAGATGCCATAAGATTAGTATAATTTAGTTTAATTAGAGTTTAGCCACAACACTTCTAACTATTCTAAAATTATACATTAAGTGTTATAATCATATTTTGCTAAATTGACATCAAATTGTAATTATTCATATTTGATATGATAATTATTATCCCATAGGAATATTATCATATTTAATATGATTAATTAGGGTGAGATAGTAAATTTTTATTTTATCTTAATTTACCCACAAGAATTGAGATAAGAGATATAATTTGCTAGTTTCACTAATTTTTTATACATGAGCTTATAAAACTAAGCCCATAAGCAATTTTATTTGCTACTAAGACTATGGTTTGATAGATATGTTTTGCATTGGTAAGATATGTCATATGGGATATTTAATTATCTCATATTATTGATATAGCATGTAAATTTTATACAGCTTTTCAACCTTTGAATATTTTTTATTTTCAAGTTCTTGAATTGATGAGTGATAACTATAAGATATGGAAGGAAAAGATTCTTCTCAAATTAAGGTGCATGGACGTTGATGATGTGATTAGATAAGATGTGTTAGGATCGGGAGCCATACAAGTATAGCAGAATAAATCGATCCCATCCACCGGATCCATGCAAAACGTTAAATCAGAACAAGGATTTGTTGAATACCTTTGTGATGACTCTAGAACTCAGTCGTTGATCACCTTTCCAGCTTCCTTTTCGGCTGAAGACTCTGAGGTACATGAACTCGCGAATCATTGATGAACGTCCACACAAACATCAGTTGGAATTGTTCTCCTTTGCCTTGTAGTGCTAGCTACGCCTCTTCTAGGGTTTTGGTCAAGGAGAGTTGCTAGGATTTTTTCTTTGCTTGGGATGCGTGAATAATGATGAATCAATTATTATTACCCAACAAGCCTATTTAAATAGGTGCATAGAAAATCCTAACCTATTTGGACTTTATTCTATGTACAATTATAGGCTTACTATTGGGCCTTATAATTTAACATGAATTCTCAAATATTAAGCCCAAACAATTTGGTCCATTAATTCCATTCACTAGGCTCTAAGTGTGCGACCCTACAAGCTCTCATTACGTTGACAATGATTATTAATCATATTAATGATCATAAATAATGATCGGTGTCTAGCAACACATCATTGTTACCCAAATAATGAGAAAGTTAGTGATTTGACTAAACCTTTACACGTGATGACCTATGTCCTTTTGTCCTATATATCTAGATCGAACACGAGAATGGACCGTGTCATTCCCGTATAGCCCAATCTTGAGGTTTCTTGATTCCTAAGTAAGTTGATTGAAACAAATATAATCGACATCCTATGTCAATTCATCTTAGTATGGCCATGCATTTTCTCAACTTTACTTAATCAAGGGACCCATAGATGTTACTCCTGTTATATAGGAGGGACAAATCCCATCTTGATCACACAAATCCCTCCGCATGATATGTGACATATCCAATATCTACCCTTGCATTCACTTAACCATAAGTGATATAGAATAGTATCAAAATATGAAACTCACATGTAGGGAACCTTGGTAATCTTAGGTCAAATGACTATATTAATAATAATCACTAAGAACTACTCATGACACTCATATAATGATCTATGTAGTGTTCTTAAGATGAGTCGGTCCAGTATACAAATTTCCTAACTTGTACTCATGTATAAACTTAATATCCTATATAAGTTTTCACATATGCTAGTCTTAACATATCAAAGCAACCTAATCCACAATGATATATGACTAAGGACATTTAAGAATACAATTATTCTAATGTTATTATCATAATTAAATATATTACGTAGATAATATATATAAATATAATAATTAAAATTATCATTAAAATAACATGATTCAAAATTACAATCACCAATATAATTAGTTTTAGGTTATATATACTAACAAGATGAACCTCCTAAACCTACAAACATTAGCAGCGCATCTGCAATAGCACTTTATAAACACTGGAAGCGATCAAATCACCTTAGCATGATGTATATCAAAACTAAATTATCTATTAGTGTTTATGAGTTTATTGGAGAGCACCAGAATGTTCAAAGTTTACTCAAGGTTATTAATGAATGGTTTGAAACCTTAGTCAAGGCTTTGGCAAGTACCTTAATGACGAGGTTATTATCCATGAAGCTTATTGGTATAACAAGTGTGCGAGAACACATCATGCAACTGAGGGATATAGCAGCTCAATTGAAAACACTTAAGGTTAAGATGTCTAAGTCCTTCCTTGTGCACTACATCCTAATTTCTTTACTACCTCAGTATAGACCTTTCAAGATTTTCTACAACACACATAAGGAAAAATAGACAATCCTTCTGTCCATGTGTGTACAAGAAGAAGGAAGGCTTATAATAGAAATGGGAAAAAGTGCATATGTGGCAATATAAGGAAAGAACAACAAACAAGCCAAACCAAAAGGAAAAGGCAATACACCTATCCAAGGTAACATAAAGAAGAAGTCTAAGTGTTTCTTTTACAAAAAGAAGGGACACATAAAAAAGGATTGCATCAAACATAATGCTTAGCTTGAAAAGAAAGGTATCTCAATCTTATACTTCTATTATGAATTTAATATGGTAGATGTTAGTAGTAGCACATGATAAATTGATTCTAATTCTACAATCCATATCTCTAATACCTTGCAGGACTTTCTAAACTAAAGGAAGCTAGTGGACAGTAAGTTGTACATCTATTCAGGCAATAAAATAGGCTTACTAGTTAAGCTTATAGGAATTTGCAAATTAGTTTTTGATACTGGCCTTAGTTTGATCTTGGAAAGGACTTTTTATGTATCAAGTTTCTCCAAAAACTTATTTAATTTCTATTTCAAAACTTTTACCATTTGGATACTCTTTTGAATTTTCAAATAGTATATTTAAGTTATTTTATAAATTTAATCTTATTAGCAATCGCACAATTCCTAATGTTTTTTTTAATTCAATTACAAGACAGTACATCTAATGATTCAATGCATGTTTCTAGTAGCATAAGTGTTAAGAGATGTGTTACTAATGAAGATTCTTCTATGTTGTGGCACTATATGCTAGGTCATATCTCAATAGAAAGGGTAAAAAGATTAGTAAAAGATGGAATACTTAGTACACTTGATTTTACTGATTTTGATACTTGTATAGATTATATTAAGGGAAAGCAAACTAACTAGACAAAGAAAGGTCCCAAGAGGAGTATTACTATTTTAAAAATCATATATACAAACATTTGTAGTCTAGATTTAGACTCTAGTAGTTTGAAATGCTTTATCACCTTTATAGATGATTACTTACAATATATGTATCTCTATTTGTTGAAAAATAAGAATGAGGCACTTAATGCCTTTAAAGTTTTTAAGGAAGAAGTAGAGAAACAATGTGATAAACAAATTAAGATAGTGAGATCAAATAGAGGTTTGAGTATTATGATAGATATACTGAAGATAGACAAACATTAGGTCCATTTTCTAGATTTCTTCAAAAGCATGGGATTATTGCCTAATACACCATCCTTAGGCCTTTAGACTAAAATGGGGTAGCTAAAAGAAGAAATCAAATATTGTTCGACATAGTGCGGAGCATGTTTAGTAACTCCAAGCTTCCTAAGTCCTTGTCCTTATGGACTAAAACCTTTAAAACAATTGTGTATATCCTTACCCAAGTCTAACTAAGGCCATTGAAAAAAACACCATTTAAATTGTTCAAAGGTTGGAAATCGAGTTTGAGACATATATGCATTCTGAGCTTAGGGTTTACAATCCATAAAAGAAGAAGCTAAATCCAATGACCATAAGTGGATACTTCATTAGGCATACTAAAAAGTCCAAAGGATATAAATTTTATTGTCTATCTCACAACACCAGAATTATGGAATCAAGAAATATAAAATTTCTTAAGAATAACTTGATCAGTGAGAGTGATTAAACTTAGCATCTAGATACTGAATATGATCATTTTAGTTTTCAAGCTTCCATATCAAGTGATTGATTGGTTATGATCTATGCCCTTCAAATAGGAATGGGTATTGAACAACCAATCATTGAGGATCCACAACTAACTAGCCATGCTAAGTTGATCCGATTATTGAACAATTACCAAAAATTGTTGAGCAGCCAATTGAGGAACACACTTCCTAAGAGGATGCTAACCCAACATTAAGAAGATTAACTAGGAAAAGGAGGTTAGCAATTCTTAGTGATTATGTTGTGTACCTACACAAGTCTGACTATAATATAGGAGTTGAAAATGACCTTGAGATGTTTTCATAAGCCATCAACTGTAAATAATCTAAAATATGGTACAATACCATGAAAGAAGAAATGAATTCCATGGAATCTAATTGAATGACATTTGTATCTTACAAAGTCAATAAAAAACACTTTTAAGATCATATTATTCTACACAAGAAATATTTGCAAGTAGGTTGTGTGGCCTCAGGCATTCAATTAAGTTCATCTCACTTATGCAACAGTTAAGTGTACATAGAAGATTTTCTTCCTCAATCCTTGTTTTGTTCATGACCTACCATGAATGTCAACCTAATGATAACTCATAAGTCATCATATGCTAAACAATTCGTAAATCATTCAAGCATGCCTGTGATGCCCTAAGATTTGTTGATATATAGTCCGGTTACGTTTGATCCCTTTAATATGAACTGTACCAGATGCCAAGTACTTGTTTTTTCTTTAAGTCACTTCGTACTCAAATCCATATTACATAAAGTAATATGTATGGCCATTATTCAAGTATCAATGAAATTTGTATCTTACAAAGTCTTTCCTTTTTGCACAATTATCTAGTGCTTTCAATTATACATTTGCTTGAGTGGGTTCCTCCTAACCGCATTTTCGCTACTCTGTTAGTACTTGCCATCAAAGCAAATGACATAATTCAAAACACTAAATAATAGCCAATACTCACTAACACACGAGGACAAGGGATAATACTTTTGTTTTTCTTTATTTCGGTCATATGGTAGTGTTACACAACTAAATGATTTACCTTACAAAAGAAGTTGTCATTCTTCCTCTTAAATCATTTTTTGTGTCTCTCCTAATAAAACTCCCACTTGAGTAAAATATTGTAGTCTCCCATTGGAGAATAATTAATATTAGGAGCGTATGTTTAACACGTTACTATATTAGTGTTAGTTAATCAAACACATTAATTAAAGATGAATTCTCACTTATGAGAACTCACACCTACACAGGTTTATTACTATTGGATTTATGTGAACATGTGTGTGCATATAAATCTAATAAATGAACAAGAATGACTTAATAGATTTGACACATTGGTAAAAATGAGTAGAGACAAATTTAATAAAGCTCAACTTAGCTCAAACTATTTTGAGTAAGTTTGGATTAGTTGAGGTTAACTCATAAGAGCTTATGACTAGTTCACCATAGCTTAAACTAGCTGGACTTAACTGGATAAGTGACACTCAGCTAAGGTAGAGTGACACTAGTAGAGGCAGCTAGGTGGATTAGATGATGTGGCATAAGTGTGTGACACATCATCACCATGTGGATCAATAAAAGGATGACAAGTGTCATCGTTATATTGTCAACAAGTATCACAATTTGCATATTGCCAACATGAAATATAGTTATTGGTTGCCAACAACTATTTTCCTTCATTGGACTCACGTGTCTCTTCGAAAGGTAGTGACCTTTTGTGAGGAGATATTTCCTTTCAATGAAGTAATATGTCTTTTTCAATGATTGTGACTATTTGTGAAGACACATCTAGTAACCTATAAATAGGCCATGTGGGTGGTAATTTGTACAGTAATAAATACATAGAGAATTCAAAAGAAAAACACTCCTCCCATTAATGATCCCTTTCCATTAAGATCTAGTTTTGATTTATACAATATTCTACAAGAAAAGTGGTGAACAAGTGCTTGTCTTCACTCCAACAAAAGTTAATTGCAAGTATGATCTTTGGTGATTCATTGTGTTCTTTCTTCCATCTTATTCAATTGTTGCATAATTAATTTTATGGAGGACAAGTAAGTATACATGATCCTGTGATTGTCTATGGAATTACCTAATAATTCCCTTCAATTACATGTATGTGCACCATACATGTGTGGTAAATCAAACATTACCTCATCTTTGATTATTTAAATCAAGGTGATCCAAATACTCAAGTAGTTACAGGCTGGACATGTAAGTCCCCCGACATAAATCATAAGTCTTACTCAATACTAAAATAGAATAGTCTATATTTATTCACTTGAGTGATCTCATTTCTATTCTTACACAAAAAATAGAAATAGATTGTTCGTGTGAGAAAACCAATCTTTTAACCTATGTTTAACATACCTTAATTTTTCCTTCTTTGTTGTGATCATAGAATATACAATAAGTATGACAAACATGAATTGAATCTCTCATAAAAATTCAATACAATTTTTCATAAAATGGTACTACAAAATGACAAGCATGAAGATTACATAATGTTACAATCTACGAAGGCTCATTACTTTTACATGCTTTATAAACAATGATGGTGATATTGGTTTAGTTAAAGGATCCACAATCATTTGGCTCGTAGGATTGTACTCTATGTGAACTTTATTTTTTTCAATTGCATCCCAAATGAAATTATATTTAATCTTTATGTGCTTGGAATTCCTATGATATTTTGGATCCTTTATGTAAGTCAAGGCTGTCATACTATCATAATAGATAGTTATTAGCTTATTATTAGGTTTTACAAAACCTAAATGATTAAGCAAAGAGGCAACTTATAAAGATCCTTATAAGATAGCTATTCCAGCCACAAACTCAACTTCCATCATGGATAAAGTCGTACAAGTCTGCTTTTTGCTATTCCAAGGGATAGCAACATTGTTAAGCAGGAAAATATAACCTGATGTAAATTTGCAATCATCTTTATCTCCATCCCAACCAGCATTAGTGTGCCTTTTTAATTTTAACATGCCACCTTCGTAACATAACCCTAAGTCTTTGGTTCCTTTAAGATACCGAAAGATCCTTTTTACACATTTCCAATGCTCAAGGCTTAGATTTAATGAATAACGAGTTAACAAGCCTAAGCTTGACTAATGTCAGACTATGTACACAACATGACATACATTAGCCATCCAATAGTATTGAGGTAAGGAACCTTTTTTTTTATCTCCTTTTTATTTTGAGAACTAAATTGTTCCTAGCCTTTCGATCTTGAGGTGGATCCACTAAATCCCAAACTCCAATGGCATGCATTGAGTCTAATTCTTTTTACATTACAACCATACATTTTTTAGAATATGAACTATTAAGAGCCTTATTTACACCTTTTAGTTCATCAACCTCAAGTGTATGAGCCTTAAATTTGTCCAATATCCACCACTTGCTTGGAAATTTGAAATGTTGTGACGAACGACGTAAATTAGAAAGATTAAAGGACTCATCATGCATATTTGTACATTCAACCGGCTCTTGATGAGGTAACTCTTCCTCGTTCATTAGGACTTCCTCTTGATCACCATTACCATTTTGATTATCATTAGCATTGACCATATGATGATCTTAGTGATCACGAACCATTAGAACCTCTAAGTTTCTATCTATCCTAACATCTCTCCCATTCAAAAGAGAAGGTATTAACATATCACTTATGCTAGATTATTTAGATTCATTAAGCCCTTCTAAAGAACTTTTATTCTTAATATTTCCTTTCTTAGGAAATTCATTCTCTAAGAATGTTGCATCCCTTAATTCGAATTCATCCAAACTACCCTTACTTTCCAAATCACTAAACACATACCTTTTAGAGTGTTCAGAATATTGAAGGAAGATGCCTTTCCTCCTTCTTAGCCCTAACTTGCCAAATTTATGATTTGGTGTATGGATATAAGTTGCACAACCCTATCGGTTCAAACGACTTAACTCTGGCCTTCTACCGAACCATAACTCATAAGGATTAGTTTCAATCGATTTGGATGACATTCTATTAAGTATATAAACAGCAGTGACTAATGCATCTCCCCAATAGGAAATTTCCATGTTAACCTCTGCCATCATGGTTCTCACCATATCCATAAGGGTTCTATTTTTTTTTTGCCACTCCATTTTGTTAAAGTGTGTTAAGAATAGACAATTATCGAATTATCCCCTTCTTAACATACAAATCGTTAAATTCTTTAGACATATATTCACCACCCCAATCAGTCCTTAATGACTTGACCTTTTTATCTAATTGATTCTTCACCAAAGTATAATAAGCCTCAAAGCACCTTAATGCTTCACTTTTATACTTAAGAAGATAGACATGGGTGTACCTCGTATAGTCATCTATGAATGTGAGAACATATATAAATCCTTTTCTAGATATCACATTCATGGGACCACAAATGTCAAAATGAATTAATTGTAATGATTTCTTACTACGTGATGCTTTCCTAAAAGGTTTTCTTGTTGCCTTACCCATGAGACAAAACTCACAAGTGGGGAGGGTTATTTTTTATATGGAACCAAGTAAACCATTTTTGGCTAACTTGTTCAGCCTATCTTGCCTTATATGCCCTAACCTCGCTTGTTAAATATTTTCCTCTTCAGATTCAGTTATAAAACAACTACTTGAACTATAATTATTAGAAATTGTATTTAATACAAATAAAGCATCACGTAAAGAACAAGTAAATAGTCATTACCGAAATTAATATTAAGTACATCACTATAGAAATCCAAGTGAAATCAAAATGCAATAAACATGTTATAGAAACCAAGTTTCTACTAATCATAGGTACATGTAAACAATCTCTAAGAACTAAATTCTTTGAATTGTTTATAGGAACTTTGCAAGTCTTTATCCCTTCCATATCTAAATTTGCATTATTTCCCACATAACCAAACTTTGTCCCTTGAGAAATATTGCAAAATTATACAAATAGGTCATTATCCCTCACGATGTGATCTATGGCACCTAAATTTATAACCTACAAAGAGCTATAAAAGTATATTATAATACATGTGCAAAAGAAATGGAAGGATTTTGTACCTTGGGCTCTTTGCACTTTTCATTTTTCTTGAATTTCATACTAAAAGATCCTTCTCCTTTGTTGAAACCATTCTTTTTGGACTTCTTTTTATTCCTCTTCTTCTTCCTAATAGAAAAAGAAGTTTCAGCAACATATGCCTTAGAAGAGTTTTCAATGTCCATAACTTCTGCTTCTAAAAGTAAATGTTGTGCAATATCATCAAAGGTTTTTTTATTTTAATATTGTGGCATAAATTGACTTTCATCAATTACCACTCCTCGTTAGGAAGAGAGTAAATCACTACTTGTACTTGCTGCTTATCTATGACAGTGTGCCCAAATGCTTTCAAACATGCAATCATTTGAGACATTTCCCTTCAATGAGTGCTCATGTTATTTTTTAGCCTTTTCATGTAATTCTCAAACCTTAGAATTAACGCTCTTTGTTTCTGTAATGAATTAGATCCATGCTTTTCCTTAGTCTTGTCCTATATGGCTTTAGCACTTTCAAGCATGGAGAATTTCACTATAAGATCATTAACCATTAGACTAAGCAAAGTGATGTGTGCTGTGGTGTCTTTCTTTTTGAAAGCATCATACTCTATTTGAGGAGCATTGATTGGAGGTTCTTCAACCACTTTGGTTAGGATATCCAAGACATCTTGTTCCATAAGAATGAACTAGACTTTTTGTTATCATATATTACAATTTTCGCTATTCAACTTTAGGTCTTTGTTTAACTCAATAATAATGCTTTTTGTAGCACTTGCCATTTACATATGCAATTAAGTACCATATTCAACATATTCATCACAACTAGACATTTTATTATCTAAAATAGAATAATATAATCTATTCATGCTAAATGTACTAAAAGTAAAGTAAGATAATACAATTAAGTCCATTTTCACATGAATACATCCATATTATTCAATTTTCCTCATTCTAAATGCCTAACAAAAACTCATGTTGCAAAGTTTTAGCACATGTTTCCATATGAACTCATCAAATTAACACAAGAAATGGCATCATCCATAATGTTTGAATAAATTTTAAAGAATCACAGAAATATGAATTCTCACAAACATGTTAATCACAAAAAACATGCATGTGACTTATTCTGAAACTTATTCCAATTAATTATCCAAACTCATTCATGTGGCATATTCTATAATATTCAAACTAATTATCAAGAATCATTCTTATTTTCATGAAACATATAGAGAATTATTGAATACAACATGTTCCATTACTCATTTTTATTTTTCATTACATATAAACAAATTAGGATGCCAAAATATTCCAAAAAACATCAAGTAATCATTCAAATATTATTGAACATACTTAGATAATCATTTTTTTATCATAATCATATGTATTACTAAGACATAAGATACAAAAACATTGAGAATAGCATGTCTACATTTATTGCATGCCTATTATAACAATATATGTTCAAAAATGAGAAAAAAATATTTTTTTTTTATTTTCACATGTCATCACTCCAAAACATTAGGAAACATATTAATCATTATAAAATCCACCTATTTAGTACAAGAACAAGCATATCACATAACCAAAGCTTTGATACCACTGAATGGAATTATCAGGTAATTTCATAAACAATCATAGGATCATGTATACTTACTTATCCTCCGTAGAATTAATTATGCAACAATTGAATAAGATGGAAGAAAGAACATAGTGAATCACTAAAGATCATACTTGCAATCAACTTTTATTGGAGTGAAGATAAGCACTTGTTCACCACCTTTCTTACAGAATCTTGTATAAATCAAAACTAGATCTTAATGGAAAGGGATCATTAATGGGAGGAGTGTTTTTCTTCTAAATTCTCTATGTATTTATTACTACACAAATTGCCACTCATATGGCCTATTTATAGGTTGCTAGATGTGTCTTCACAAATAGTCATAATCATTGGAAGAGACATATTACTTCATTGAAAGGAAATGTCTCCTCACAAAAGGTCACTACCTTTTGAAAAGACACGTGAGTTCAATGAAGGGAAACAATTGTTGGCAGCCAATAACTATCTTTCATGTTAGCAATATGCAGATTGCGACTTGTTATCCTTTTATTAATCCACATGGTGATGATGTGTCACACACTTATGCCATATCATCTAATCCACCTAACTCCCTCTATTAGTGTCACTCTACCTTAGCTGAGTGTCACTTATCCAGTTAGGTCCAACTAGTTTAAGCTATGGTGAACTAGTCATAAGCTCTTATGAGCTAACTTCAACTAATCCAAGCTTACTCAAAATAGTTTGAGCTGAGTTGAGCTTTATTAAGCTTGTCTTTACTCATTTTTACTAATGTGTCAAACCTATTAAGTCATTCTTGTTCATTTGTTAGATTTATATGCACACACATGTTCACATAAATCCAATACTAATAGAGTCTGGGATCTTGTCAAGTTTCCTAATGGTGCTAAGGCCATTAGATGTAAATGGGTCTATAAGAAGAAAAATGACTCATTAGGCAACATCAAGAGATATAAGGAGAGACTTGTAACTAAGGAGTTCACTTAAAAGAAATGAATCGATTATATAGAGACATTTCTCCTATATCTATGGAGGATTCCTTCCGTGTGATAAAGGCATTGGTTTTCCAATTTGACTTGGAATTGCATCAGATGAATGCGAAAATGACATTCCTTAATGAAGATCTAGAGGAAGAGGTATATATGAAATAATCCAAAGGATTCTTCTCTAGTGCTAGTGAGCATTTAGTATGCAAGCTTAAGAAATCCATATATGGATTGAAACAGGCCTCTCACTAATGGTGTCTTAAGTTTCATGATGTTATCTCCTCATTTAGATTTATGAAAAATATCATAGATTAGTCTATATACCAGAAGGTCGATGGGAGTAAAATTTATTTCCTTGTGTTATATATGGATGATATATTACTTGCAACTAATGATAAGGGTTTGCTATATGAGGTGAAATAGTTTCTCTCTAAGAATTTGACATGAAGGATATGGGTGAGGCATCTTATGTAATTAGCATTAAGATCTATAAGGATAGAACTTAATGTATTTTGGGTTTATCACAAGAAACCTATATCAATAAAGCTTTAGAGAAATTTCGAATGAAAGATTGTTCACCAAGTTTAGCACCTATTGTAAAGGGTGATAGGTTTAATTTGAATTAATAACTGAAGAATGATTTTGAAAGGGAACAAATGCAAAACATTCCATATGCTTTAGTTGTTGGAAGCTTTATTAGGTTTGTACAAAACCTAACATTACATTTGTAGTTGGAATGTTAGGGAGATATCAAAATAATCTAGGAATAGATCATTGGAAAGTTACAAAGAAAGTGATGAGATATCTTAAAGTTACCAAGTATTGCATGTTGATGTATAGACAGATTGAGAATCTTGAGATACTTGGCTAGTTAGACTTAAATTTTGCTAAATGTATTAATTCACAAAAATCAAACATTGGGGTACATTTTTATGTTTGCTAGCAGTGCTGTGTCTTAGAGGAGCACAAAGTAAACCTTAATTGTTACTTCTACCACAGAAATTGATTTCGCATCTTATTTTGAGGCAACCTTGCATAGTGTATGGCTAAAGAGCTTTATTTTTGGGCTTAGAATTATGGATTTAATTTTTAGGCTATTAAGGATTTACTATGACAACTCAGTTGTAGTTTTTCTAGATAAGAATGATAAAAGTGGAAGTCGAAGCAAACACATTGACATCAAGTACTTAACCATTTGAGAATGTGTTAGGAAAAATAAAGTCATTATTGAATACATTAGCACTGAATTGATGATAACAGATCCTTTAACAAAAAACATGCCACCATCGGTGTTTAAGGATGTATTAAGGATAGGACTTGGTACCATGTTGAGTCTTTAATGTATATATAATATATATTGTAATAAAGCTCTTATTCAATTTAAGTTATTTTTCTCATTTCAGTGTATATATTTATGTTTAGAGAAAAATAACATTAAGAGGATCTAAAATAATTATAAGACTTATTCATTAAGTTATAGTGGATTGAGAAAGCAAATTGTATTGTGATATAAGAGGTAATACTCACATATAGAGGACCTACTACTATAATTTGTTCATTGAGTTTTCTTTTTCGAAGTATATATGGTTTCACAGACCAAGTGAGAGAATGAAACCATTTTTGAATGTTGGTTTGTTGCTAACATTTAAAATTGTTGAGAGTAGTTCATAATGGTTTGTAAAATCCGTAACAAACTTGATTACATAGCTTCTTGATGGGAGATGAATAAATACGGGAGGTATGCTTTCTGTATATCCCTTTTAGGTTTACATTTTCTTCACATGTATTCTTATGCTTTCTTACTGACTTCTTTTAAAGAAAAAAATATTGAAAACTTTATGTACTATTACAAATTGTTGATTGTAAATGTTATTGCATTAACAATAATATCTTTATAAAAAAACTTAAATTTTTATTATTGAGTATATAATTAAAATCTAATAAATATATATCATAACTCTCTTTTTTTAAAAAATGAAAACACTAACAAATACTTTATGATGTCACTTTGGTCCATGGATTTGCAATGACCTATGTAATTAGTGTACACAAAATATATACACAATTATTATATTATAAATGTGAAAAAAAATATAAATCAATTTTTTAAAATAATTTTGTTAAAAATTGGATTGTTTTAGCCTTTTATTGATTTTTGTTTGTTGAGTTATTTTTTCACATAATAATAACTTAAATTAATTACATTAAAAAATCATTAAAAATAAATAATAAACTTCATACAATTTCTTGCAATAATTTCAAATAATTTTTCTTGTCAGTTTGTATTGAAATTATTTTTTTAGTGGTTAGTTACTTTTATGATCTTATAAATATAATTTTTATAAATTAGTTGCTTTTTAATAATATAAAAATTAAAAATTAGAAATCAAAACTCACTAATTTTGTAATGGATAGTTATTAAGCTAACAAAGGGGACAAAATTTTCATGTATTATGTTTTAAATTACTTTCTATCCCCCTTACATTTGAATTGAAAGTAACATTTGAAGTTTTGGGAAAAAGAAAATTGAAATCCATTCCTTTTATTTTAGATTAATTATTTTTGATGGAGCACTACCATTTGGTATCTTTTTTTTTTTTTACCTTTTATCTATATTTAGGTTTGAATTTACTAAGTGGCTTGTTACCCTTTTATTACTCCCGAACTACGTGACTTCATGAGTTACCAAACTTTATAATATGTTATATGTTTTCAGAAATCAAAATATTGGCATTTTAATAAAAATATTTTAATTTTGAATGATTTTATATATGATTTTTTCAACCGAAATTTAAAAAATTATGGCATTTTAATAATTTAGCTGTGCCAAAAGGGGATGTAAAAGTCAACCAATTGATTATTATCATTTTATCGATGTTTGGTTATACATTTGAAGTTTCTAATAATCAATTCTAAACAATAATTTCAATTAGTCATAATCGTAAAAAGAGAAAATTTTAATTTTATATTCACAATAACCTCCTTTTTTTATTCTTTTATTTTCACTATTCTTTTTCTAATAGTATAAATCTTAAAATTTATATTCATGTTAACTTTATTTTTTATTTTAAATTTATGAATAATTTTTTAGATTTTATAATTTAATTATCTATAATTTTTTAAGCTACTAAATATCAAAATACATATAAATCCTATTTTAATAATAAAATTTGGAACTTTTTATTTATAAAAATAATTTAAATAAAACAAAATATATATATTAAACAAGAATGTACATAAATTAAATAATATATATTATTTATTTAAATTAAGAATGTATATTAAATAATATTAATATTATATATATAGTTTTTTACAAACAATAATTAAAAAATTAAAAATAGTGATTTTGATACAATTATGTATATTTTATTATCTTTTTGAATAATTTAATAATAAAAAGTGATTATTTTTTACATCATTAAAATAATAACCGATTATATGTAATCAATTATTAACTAATGTTACCAAATATAAGATGAATTATGTATAATCCATTATTCAAAAAATTAATTATTCTAATAATCAATTATTTTTATCATTATATCAAATAAGCTCTTAATGTTTGAGAGTTGAGAAAGCATATATAGGTAAAGCCATTGAAATAGGCTCGGTTCACAAAAAAAAATTATGTATTAGGACTTGTAAAATGTGAGTCTATTTAAATATGGATATAAAGTAGTTTATGTGGATCGAACTAAATAGGTCCACATTTTTTTTTAATATTTTCACCTTCAAAATGAACCAATTTACTACATAAATCTTCACGCAAACATTCAATACTCTTAAATTCAATTTATTATTTTTCAAATCAATTCAACTTAAATAAATTATTTCTAAATTAATAATCTATATTTTTAATTGAATAATTTCAAACTTAACAAATTCTTATTATAGTTAGTCATGAATTATTAATGTGGATTAAGAATGCATTATTTGAATTTATAATTATAATTTTAAGTTTAAAGTTATTTTAAAATGTTTAAAATTATCTTTTGAAAAAGAAAAAGAAAAGTCCATGGACTGGGTCTATGGACTTTAGGACTTAGACTCTTATTTAAGGAATGCATAATTTCCACTAATTGAACCTAATTGATTCTATTTATGATTGATCCATGTGGACCAGTATATAAACAAACTAGATATGTCCACTTAATAATTGTAAATAAACCCTTTTATGTATTAAAGGCGAATTAATTAAATATGATAAAGAGCGGGTAGGAATAGCAATAAGGCAAGGTAAGTGCAGATTGACCTTTTCTTGTCTTGTATCCTATTATCAAGGATAAAATATTGTCTTGCCCTATGCTTCATGCTCGAGAATAAAATTTATCCCATCCCTATACTCCATGGAACAATAAAGATCCATTAATACTTACAAGGAATGATAATAAATAAAAGAAATGAAAAAAATGCAATAATCTTAAATATATATATATATATATATATATATATATATATATATATATCTATCTATCTAAGTAAGGAAGAAAAGGAAAAACTCTATTAGCCTTAAGGTTTTATGTGATGAGTTTTAATGATAATAAATAAGTGGTTGCAATAATATTGCATGTCTTTATGCCAAAATGTTATAAAATCTTCAATAGATATGCTATATTATAGTTTTAATAGCAATGCTTCACTTTATGTTAAAACAGTTATATCTTATATAAGCATGATTAAGCACATGATTAATCAAGATACATGATATGATGAGTATACATGTTCTTATACTAATTTATTTTATATATGAATCCTGCATACCAATATCTTATTATATCAGATTGGACTAACTATGTGGTTTGTGAAGTTTATAAACTTGTATATAAGAAAGTCCAATGAGTAAAATCAAAGTTACCATTGAAGCAAAAAAAATAGAAGATTATATTATGCTCAACTTAAGAACAAGGAAAAAAGTCAAGAAAGAAAATGTGATTCAAGTATTGAAGGATGATAAGATTCAAATTTTGAAAGCTTGAAAGTATTAATAAGAGCTTAAGGACTTCATTGGTATAGTTTTATCATTTTATGCTTAGACTTTCTTATAAAATAAAGTTTTTTATGACAGAGCTCAAACATATTTTTATAATCTTAGCTTCATTAAAATATTTTAAAAAGATAGCTCAGAATTATATTTTCACAAGATAGTTTATAGGGACACTTCAAAAATTAATAAGATATGAGATTTTCACCTTTTCAATTTTGACCTATGGTCACTCTTTTGATTATATCTCATAAAATACTTGTGATTTAATTGTTAAACTTTTTTTGTATGAAAATGGACTCAAATAGCTTTCCATGAACTTATTATTTGCTTAAAATTAACATTATATGAAAGAATTATAATTTTTTTAAGTTAAGTTTGGAAATTATTTTTTGTATTCTAGCCTTGTCTAACATTTGCTCATTGACCATACATATGATATGGGCATGAAATTATTTTTGTTAAAAATAGACTTAAAGAACTTTCCATGAACAGGTCATTTGCTTAAATGATTAAGATATAAAAGAGTTCTAAATTTTCCAATTTGACTCTCAAAATTAAATTTTCATAATCCATTCTTTCTAACATTTGCTTACTATTTTAAACATATGTAAAAAATTGCATTAGATATGAGAACGAAACTATTTGAAAGTAAGCTCAAACAACTTTCTAACAATATGTCATTTGCTCAAAATAAAGTTAAAATAAAGAAGTTATAATCTTCTAAAGTTAAGTTTATAATTTTATCTTCATGAATTGATTGACTAACCAATTCTGGACAGCTAAAGATAAAAATTTTCATTAGAATCGATCAACCAATCAATTTTAGCTATTCTAATGTGCATATAATGGTTATAAATGGTTAGTTTTCATTGCCAACTACCCCAAACAACTATGATACTCCATGGGCTTCCTATATAAGCTAAGAAATATCAAATGCAATCAAGAAAAAGCTTGAACTTCATTTTTTATAAGAATCAAAGAAGGCTCATTGAAGACAAAGGCTTGAAGGTGTTGGAAGCGCTTTAAGGACCAATGATAAGGGCAAAGGCAAAGAGGATAAAGGGAGACCTAGAGAAGATGGTTGCTACTTATTTGAAAGTAGGCCCAATTTGGAGCAAGAAGAGTTCAAGATGGTCAATTGCATATATTTGGAAGATATGGGCTCTAATGAATCCATTAGCATTTAGTTAGTTTAGTATTTTTGTAATAAATGGGTCATATGGGTCGAGACTTGTTTTAAGATTTATTTTGGCATGAAGACTTATTATTTTATTTAGGTCAATTATAATTGGGCTTGTTAGTGTAAAAGGCCCATTATGGTTTGGTTATAGGGGCTGGTTATATATAAACTCTTGTAAACATATATTTTATTAAGTTTTGAATACAATTTGAGATTGAGAGCTTGTACTCTTAGGTTCTTGAGTGAGTTAATTATCCTTGATCTTATCAAGAGGCCCCTTCTTGTGGTGATCGTTCATTTAACTTATCAATCTGTGATTGTGGCGCCCCATCCTCTATCTTTTCTGTTTTTTGTTGTTTGAAATCCAATTCAAGATCCGTTCTAATTTCATCAACAAATCAACTATTATTTTAAAGGTAATTGAGTTTATTTTCAAATGAAATTAGTTTTAAATCAAAATCTTTGAGATATCATTAAAATAGTAAGTAAAGGTCATGAATTCTGAAATTAAAAAAAGAGAACTTTTAAGTCTATCTTAAAAAAGTCATAACTCTTTCAAAACTTAGTTGATTTAGGCAAATGAATAGTCTATGGAAAGGTAATTGAACCTACTTTCTTATGAAAAAAGTTTCATATGTAATACATTTATAGTTTATGAGTTATTTCTAAGATATCACTCATAAGTTAAAATTATGGTCATCATATAGTAACTTATAATCAATCTATTTTATGTTTCCATACCTTACAATGGCGTAACATGGATATTTAGTCTCTAACCACTAAAAGTATAATGGTTTATGATAAAATATAGCATGAGAGATATGATATGTGTAAATGCTTGTAGCCATTCAAGAGGGTATGATGATGCTAATAGGTATTGTGACATATATTGAATTGAATTGTGATTGTATTAGGTAGATCTTAAGCTCTAATGTCTAAAATTGCACTGTGAAACATGCCATAAGTGGAAATAAAGATGAGAAATGTGATGGGGGTGATGTTGTGAATACCAAATGGAAAATTTTTGATGACATGCTTATGGAGGGTAGAAGGTAGACCTTAGAAGAACAAGGATAGAAAGCTTATGGAGGGTATAAGATTGACCTAGGAGACAAAAGGAGGATGGTTGTATTCTATTCTTTACTTACTGTTTCAAATAAAAGGTGACTTGATTATAATTATCCTCGAGTGTTCGTACATGAGACATTGAAAAATGAAATGATCATGTATTAATTTTATTGAACTTGGTTCTTGGTTTCTAATATGTTTAATTATGATATGATTGGTTAAAGGAGGATAGTCTGATGGGTAAGTTATTATAATTTATTATTGTCCTTATAGCTTATTCACTTGCTAAGCCTCAGATTTACTTTTCTATATTTTATTTTATAAATTCCCAAGTTGAGCTTCCACTATCACCCTCTTAGAGTTAGAGTTCATGGGAATTTGTTGATAGTATTTTGGTGGCATATATAAAATATTTTAGGCTTCTTGTTTATCATGGAAATAGATAGGGGGAATGTTGCACTAATTTTCTATTGAGTTAGTTAGGTTTACTTATCCTCATTTTGGAAAGGCTATAAGCATATCTAATATCTTCATCTTTTGTAAAAATCTTATTGAAAGTTCTCTTTTTAAATTGCTATATTCCTTATAAACATAGCATTTTTATTATTTTGAATTAAGGTAATTAGTCAGGAATAAGCTGGTGGAAGTCGGATTGGGGTTCTACACTAGTCACGATCAGGTTAGGGTCGTGACAGAAGGTTAGCATGAAGTTTGCAACTATCATTGCTAATAGTTCTTTTAGTCTCTAATAAATTGCTTTTATATCAATTTTATCGTTTAAAAGAATGTGAGTATCATTTTAATCCTCAACTAATGATTCTATGTAATATTTTAGTCCATTAATCAAAATGAGTGTTAAAAAATTAACAAAGTTAATGATTAAGCTTTATTATTTTTATTTTATCCTTTTTAACTTTCTTTATTATCCTGTCTCTGCACATTCAAATGATGGATTAATAAATAGTTTAACATTATTATTCTATTTCTCTCTATTAATAAAAAGGAAATGTATAGCTCTCATTATGTTTATATAAGAATAAAAAAGTCTTAGAAGGGAAATGTGGAAATTAAAATATAAGGAAAACATATTATATTTCTATATTAAATCTAGAGAAAAAACACAAGGAAGTGAAAAATTGTAAATTAAGAGAATATAAGCTAATTCATAGGTTTTAAAAAGAAGAAAAATGAAAAGGGAAATAATTCTTCTAAATTTTAAAATCAATAGGTAAGCTTTGCTACCCTTAATCTACAATTTTTCACTTAGTTATTCTTTGATTTGAGTATAGAAACATGATGTCCTTATATATATATATATATATATATATATATATATATATTGTAATATTGGACTTTTAAGACTTTTTTAGTTTAAAAATATAAACTTCTTTTTTTAATAGAAAGATAAAGGGAATAGTAATATTAAATTATCTATAATCCATTATTCAAGATTGTAGAGATAAAATAATAAAGAAAGTAAGGAGGGTTAAAAAAGAAATAATGAAGCCAAAATATTAATTACGTCAATTTTTTTTAATATTCGATAGAGAGATTAAAATATTACACCAAATCATTAGTCGAGGATCAAAATGATACACATATTTTCAAAAGGACAAAATTGATAAAAAAAATAATTTATCACAAATAACAAAAGATATATTATTTACTCATAATGCAAAATTAGAGAGGAATCATGGCTAAATTGTGAACTTTTAACCAGTGATCATTGTTATTTCTAAAAAAAATATTATAACTACTAAAAATAGGTTTTGTGTCTTTTATGTTCATTAAATTAAATTTTATAAATTTACCCTACCATCATGTATTTAATGATAGCCCTTGATTTCTATTTGGAACCTAATTTCAAATCTTATTTTTGATTCATATAATGTTATTCTATTATGAGTCTGTTTCTTTACTATTTTTAAAAAATAATTTTCTATTTTTCTATTCTCAAAAATAAAAGTTTCTACTTGGCAACTAATTTCATAAGTTATTTTTAAAAACTATAATTTCAAACATGTAATTTAAAAATAGAAAAATAGAAACAACTTTTAAATTTTTTAACTTACTTTTTTTAAGATATTAGTTTTATAATTAAATAAAATATTTTTTATTTATAGTACTAATCATCATCTATTCTTTGTTTTCTTTAAATTATCAGATGTGCACATGTAAAGATCAATAATTCAATCCTTGATAGAGTAGAAGAAATAACTTTTAAGGGATATCAAATATCACTCAAGTCAAAGATTCTTAACATACTTGTAACTTTAAAGAGGTAAAGCGATGTGAATAAACCTGCTCATGATACAAAAGAACTAATTGCTCATCTTGATAACAAATAAAGGAGAAGAGGAATTTGACACTAGTTACAACTTGTCAATAGAACCAAAGTTATCAAGTAAAGCACGACCCTAACTATGACTTGCTAGTAGAACTAACACTATAAAATTTAGTTCTTAACCTAAGAACAAAAGGGAAGCTCTCACAATGGAGAAACATTCAAATTTTATTAATCATCCAAGTCTGCTTAATATAAGGAAAAAGCCTTTTTATATAGCTTTCTAAAACCTTAATTGAGAATAGACTCTAATGACACTATATTAGCCCAAAACTAATTTATTAACTTAAACTCAATAAAAAGTCTTTTAAATGACTCTAAGTAAATATAAAAATTACTTATAGTAACATGGTAAATATTTTAAAGTAAAAATGGGCATAAACACGTTTATCCTAAAAAGCCCAAAATACTTTAAAATAGCCTAATACATCAAATAATAAAAACAAAGGTCATCCAAAAAATTCAACTTATAAATACCTATGAAATTTCAAATAAAAATAAAAACTTAGGCTTATTTATTATCCAATTTAGTCTAAATAGAAAATAGCCTAATAAATTGAACAATTATAATAAACTAAACAATTATAGTCCACAATTGCATATTGGTCACGCGAATTGGGCTTTTTAAATTGTTATCTTCAAGTTGGGCTTAGAGCATCCTTAAGTTGTAAGAAAGTGACCCATCTTAGTGTAGCCTCTATTTCATATTGATCTTCTTTTCCTTTAAGCTTTATAATTAGGCCTTGCAAAGTGCATATTGGTCGTGTAAATTGGGCTTTCCAAATTGTTGTCTTCAAGTTAGGCTTAGAGCATCCTCAAGTTGAAAGATAGTGACCTATCTTGATGCAAACTCTATTTCATGTTAATTTTCTTTTCCTTTGATCTCCATAATTAAGCCTTGCAAAGCTTGCTTTATCCTTTTAGTCTTGACTTTAGTCATAAGATAGTGACTTATCTTGGTGTAGCATCTATTTCATGTTAATCTTCTTTTCCTTTAATCTCTATAAGCCTTGCAAAGCTTGCTTCATCCTCTTAGTCTTGGCTCTAGTCATAGGACCTTCAATTCCATGCAAAGGATCTTTAGGTTGACTAGTTGGATTCTTATCATAAAGTGTTAAGCAAAATTTTAAAAAGTAAAATGTATTTTTCTTTGAAATTTAAATTTAAATATGAGTGTTTAAGGAAAAAAATCTTACTAATTAAATTGATTCAAAAGAGTTCGAGAAAAATTGTAACTCTATTATAGTGTTGAAATTTTGGGATACTTTTGTTAAATAAATAATGTCATTAAAAGTTAAATTGTCATGAAAATTATTTTTATTCAGACATGTAATTCAATTGATATCAACCTTAATTTTAAAATTAAATAAATATAGAAGGGTTGAAAGTACAATTTTTATAAATTCTAATAGATTTTGACCTTTTCATGTTATAAAAGATATCATGCTAATGCTTTGTTTGGATTAAGGAGAAGTAGGAGGAGAAAAAAATTGGAAGATAAAGAAAATGGAAGAGAAATGGATTTCTTTTTAGGTTGTTTGGAATAAGAGAAAAAGCGAGAGAAAGAAATTAAAGGAGAAGTTGTTTCTTTTTATTTGGAAAGGGAGAAAATAGGGGAAAAAGAAGCTGTAACTAGGTTAATTGACCATAATAACCTTATGAATAAATGATAGAGATAGTAAACATTTTTTAAAAAAATATTTAAATATTTCTAAAATTAAGTATTTCTACAAAACATATTAAAATAACCTTCAGAAGTATGAATGAAGTGATGGGACTTAAGGGCTGGAACAAGTTAATTCAAGTACTCTAAGGGATCGATTGCAAATTCCAAGTGGGATTATTACAAGAGCATAGGATAGAAGGATAAAAAAAAGCTTTAAATAGGCTTGTTTAAGACACTTGGGCTAATCAAAATTCTCTACAACTTAATCTTAACACCAATCACGTCTTTAACATTATTTAGGCTAAAAATGGAGCTATTAAAGGAATTTTAGGCCAAAACAATACAAATTAAGGAGCTTGACCAAGGACTATGCATGGGCACACTTGAATTGAACTGAATTATATTGTTTTCGGCTGAAAACAATGATTTATAATTAGTTAATGTATTTGCATGAATTTATATCTTTTTATTTGTCTAGTAGGTTGGGCCAATTAGTTATATTTCTAGGTTTTCTTTTCCTAGTTAAATGGACTATAAATACCACATCTTTACATCTTTTGTAATTAGACTTTTTACTAAATGAAATTTTATCTTTTCTAGAAATCTCGGATTTGAGAGGAGTTCTCTTTTTAGTTCTTCAATGAACTTTTCAACTTATCAAGGCTTGCTTAACCTTGTGGCATCCTTAACATTGTAATCCTTATTTCTTTGTTTTTAAAGGTTCAAGTGGATCACGAAACCTGATTCTTAGCATTCTTAGGGTGAGTGAACTTTTTGGTTCTTCAGTGAACTTTTCAACTTATCAAGGCTTGCTCAACCTTGTGGTGTTGTTAACACTATAATCCTTATTTTTCTGTATTTAAAGGTTTAAGTGGATCACGATACTTGATTCTTAGCATTTTTAAGGTTAGTATATTTGGATTAACTATGGGTTCATAGGTTCATACCTTCCTAACTTTGCACCATTTGGTATTAGAGTTTCGACCTAAGACTAGGTTATTATACCTTTTAATATTCATTATGTAATTCTATTCTTCTTGTTTTGTGTTTGTTCTTCTTTCTTTGTGATTCTTTATCTCTTTATCTCCAGATTTTGTTCCTTCTATCTAGGGTTCTACTTCTTTTTTGCATTTTGGTACAAAAAAATGAAAAAATTTGAAAAAAAATAAAAAAAATTGAAAAAAAGAAGATAAAAAAATTTAAAAAATCCTAAAAAAGGGATAAAAATTGAAAATCTTGAAAAAAAAAGATAAAAATTCAAGAATTCTAAAAAAAGAGAAAAGATGAAAAAAAAACATAAGTAGAGGATAAAAAGAAAAAGAATTGCGCTAATTAATTTTGATTTGGTAACTTCACAAATCTTGTTTTAAATTTCCTTAGGTTTTTTTTCTTTGCATCCACTTTTATTTCTCTCTTTTGCTTTACAGTGTTTAATTAAAATTCTTTAAGAATTTATGATAGCCTTTGATTGAGTTTGATTAGTTTTTCTTTAGAACTGATAGAGTAAACTAATAGTGGAAAAAGGCTAGATAGTATGAATTGTGAAAAAAAAGCCTCTATAAGAGTGATACACGAGGGTTGAATGACATCCTTTGAGGGCAAACATATGAGGGAGCATGTGAGGAATTCATTTTCTAACAAATTTTCTTGCAGCTTTCAAAATGGTAGATAAAAAGGAAACATCAAGTAGTAGAGTTTCACAAAACATAAAGTTTACCTTAAAAGCCATGCAACAACAGTTTGAATATTTCAATTTAATTTTTTTGAAGAAATAAAGGATAGGATGGATAAGTAAAAAGATATGATTGCTAATCTACAATAGAGTAACCTAATAGAAATCCTAATCCTAAGAAACATGATAGGAGCTAGCAAAGGGATATGGATGATTTTGATTATGAAAATGAAATTGGAGGTAAAATTGAAGAGGATTTTAAGTCCAAATTTGAAATGGGCAGAAATAGGTATAGAGGAGATTGACATAAGAGGGGCTATAGAAGGACTACTCCAAGAGACCAAAATAGGAGAGATAGGAACCTTGGCAACATTAAAATGAAGATACCTAATTTCCAAGGGAGAACTGACCTTAAAGCTTTTTTGGAGTGACAGAAAAAGATAGAATTGATTTTTTATTGCTATAATTACTCTAGAGCAAAAAAGGTGAAGCTAGTTATAATTAAGTTTACTGATTATATAATTGCTTGGTGGGATAAATTAATTTTGAATAGGAGGAGAAAAGGTAAAAGACCTATAGAAACTTAGAGGAAAATGAAGGCCCTAATGAGGAAAAGATTTATTCCTAGTCATTACTATAAGGACCTATATAAAAAATTGCAAAGTCTTACATAAATTTCTAAAAGAGTAGAGGAGTATTACAAGAAAATGGAGATTGTTATGATGAGGGCTGATGTGAAGGAGGATAGGGAAGTCACAATGGCATGATTTCTAAATGGGTTAAATTAAGAAATAACATACATAGTGGAGTACAACATTATGTAGAGTTAAAAGACATGGTGTATATGGCTATAAAGGTGAAAAGATAATTAAAGTAGAAGAGGGCATTAAAGTACAATGTTAGTTCTGGTTCTTTTTACAAATCTAATTGGAAGAAAGAAGAAAAGGCTATTAAAAAAGAAGCTTTCAAAGGCAAAGATGAAGCTTTAAAAGGCAAAGGTAAATATAATTCCCAACCTTCTAGAAATAGAGATATTAAATAACCTAAGTATTTAGGAATAAGTCATATAGCATCACAATGCCCTAACAAGAGAGTTATGATTATGCATGACAATGAAGTGGTGAATGAATGTGATAGTGATGAATCCATGCCTTCACTTAAAAATGCTAGTGATGATGGAGTTGAGTATGCAATTGAAGGAGAAGCACTTATGACTAGACTTGTTCTAAATTCCTAAGTTAAAGAGTGATGAGAATCGAAAAAGACCCATCTTTAAAGGCGTTGGAAAGGGTTCAAGGACTAATGACAAGGGCAAGGGCAAAGGCAAAAAGGATAAAGGGAGACCTAGAGAAGATGGTTACTGCCTTATTTAAAAGTAGGCCCTATTTAGAGTTAGAAAAGTCTAAGATAGTCAATTACGTATATTTGGAAGACATGGGCTCCAATGGAATCCATTAGCATTTAGTTAATTTAGTTAGTTTAGTATTTTCACAATAAATGGGCCATGTGGGCTGAGGCTTATTTTTAGATTTATTTTGACATGAATACTTGTTATTTTATTTAGTTTAATTAGAATTGAGCTTATTAGTGTAAGAAGCCCATTAGGGTTTGCACATGATGGTTTATGAGGGCTGGACATCTATAAACTTTTGTAAATAAATTTTTATTTAATTTTGAATGCAATTTGAGATTGACACACTTGTGAGAGTGTGTGACTCTTTGATTCTTGAGTGAGCTGATTATTTCTAATCTTATCAAGAGGTCAGGACTCTTATGACGATCGCTCCTTTAGCTTATCAGTCTTATGATTGTGGCACCATCCTCTATTTTATTTTTGTTATTTTGAAATCCAATTCAAGATCCGTTTTTGTCATCAATTTTGGTATCATGAGCTTTGGTTGGAGTTGGATTTGAAGAGCATTGTTCATCACACACTATTTACGATACTGTTTATCCAATACTATTCATGACACCCTTCATGCAATACTGTTCTCGCATCGCACTATTTAGGGTTTCATCATTTCTTAGTACAATCTTCCCTAAATCTTGTTGTAACACGTGTTTTATTGCTGGATTCTTGTTTCTTGGTGATTAGAATGGCTAAATTCATAACTAATTGTTAATTTTCTGTACTTGTGTTTTTTGTATTCATCAACTGTTCATCACACGTTCTTGATTTTGAATCTATCCAATCTTGTGAAATTCTATTAGTTTAGTATTTGGTGTTAAATAATAGCTTGATTTGATGGAAATTATGAATACAATCAATCTAATTCCTTGTTTATTGTTTATTTCCAAAATTCTAGTTCAAATGGATTGAATTTTTGCTATTTCAAATATAAACATTCTCATATTCTTGCTTGTTCTTACAAGTTCATCATTAGTGGCTAATTGAAAATTGTGTGACTCAATTTGAAAAGGGGTACAACTATTGTGTAAAATAAAATCTACAGGAAAAAAAACTATAGCACACAAAAGTGCTTCTTAGACGTTACTTTCTTGTAATTTTTAGCTTGCTTTTGCTTAGTTTATGATTGGTTCCATACCAGAAAATTTTGGGAACAACTAAGCTATTATATAATGTTACATAATCTTCTCTAATTCCTCAATTCTTGTCTTGTTTGCATTTTGTTTCTTTTTTTGTAATGTACTTATTTCTTGTTTAGCTTTTTTTTATTGTCTGTGTTAGCTTCCTTAGTTTTGTCTTAGAGTTTTCTTTTGTTAGCTTAACTTGTGTCTTGTTAATTGATCGTCACTTGGTTATGATTAATTGTGTGGATTAGAGGTTAACTTCCTTAAGAACTCTTGAGAACACTTGAGGGGAAAATGATAAGAGAGAAATCCTTACACAAAAGCTAATTTTAAGTGAAACACGAGTGAACATCTATTAAGTGAAACACTCAGCGAGTGGAGAGAATCTTTTATTACATTAATTTTTTTTTTGTAGATATGTCTTGTGAAGGAGGATCAAGTAGGGAGAGCACTCCTCCCTCACCTAAGTCATTGGTTGTTAGAATGCAAATTAAAGGACTTGTACAAAGATTTGAAAGAATGTTTGAGAGGCAGAATGAAGCCATAAGGAATATTCAAGAAATGGTGGCAAATGATGCAAGAAGGTAGGGACGTGACTATTCTCCACATACCTATGGAGATTCTAGTAATTCTCCAAGAGAAAGAAGAAGAGATAGGAGGGATGATGAAAAGAGGAGGTATGATGGAGGAAAGATAGGAGAGATAATAGAAAGAGGAGGAATGATAGGAGGAGGAGAGAAGAAGATGGAAGAGTGAGAGAAAATGAGAGAATTGGTGGAGTTAAAATAAAGATTCTTAGTTTTCATGCAAGGAATGATGTTGAAGCATACTTGGAGTGGGAGTTGAAGATAAAGTAGGTATTCTCATGCCATGACTACAGTGAGCAATATGTTATCTTTGGACTAAGGGATTGGGTATAGGTGCATATGAGGAGAGAAAGGTTTCTAGCTCAAAGGAAATCCAAATTGGCTTCAAGAGGGGAAGGACTATTTCAAGTCCTTGAAAGAATAAATGACAATGCATATAAGATAGAGTTGCTTGGAGAGTACAATATTAGTGCTACATTCAATGTTACTAATTTATCTCCTTATTATGTAGGTGAAGATTTAAGGATGAATTCTTTTGAAAAAAAGGGAATGATACGGATCAATGGTTGGAACAAGTTAATTCAAGTACTTCAGGGGATCTATTACAAATTTCAAGTGGGCCTATTACAAGAGCATAGGCTAGAAGGATAAAAAAAGATTTAAATGGGCTTATTTAAGACACTTGAGCTAATTAAAATTCTCTGCAACCTAATGTTAGCACCAATCACATCCTTAGCATTGTTTGGGTTGAAAATGGAGTTGTTAAAGGAATTTTGGGCCAGAACAATATTAATTAAGGAGTTTGGAGCAAGGACTATGCATGGGCACACTTGAATTAGGATGAATTATGTTGTTTTGGGCTGAAAATAATGATTCATAATTAATTAATATATTTTGCATGAATTTATATCTTTTTATTTTTCTAGTGGGTTAGGCCAATTAGTCATATTTCTAGGTTTTCTTTTCCTAATTTAGTGGTCTATAAATACCACATCTTTACATCTTTTGTAATTAGACTTTTTGCTAAATGAAATTTTATCTTTTTTGGAAATCCCAGATTTGAGAGGAGTTCTCTTTTTGGTTCTTCAGTGAACTTTTCGACTTATCAAGCCTCGATAACATTATAGCATCACGAAACCTGATTCTTAACGTTCTCGGGGTGATTATATTCGGATTAGTTATGAGTTCATAGGTTCATACCTTCTTAGGTTCGTACCATGAAGGTACATAGATGGAGCTCCAGAAACGATGATGCACCCACCCATAACTAAGAACAGTGAAAAAAAAATTAAATGGAGGGGTAAGTTGGGTTGTGGTCTTGATGAGAGAAAGGGCAGAAATTTTAATAGAAAGCTAGAGAGAAAAAGCAGAAACTAACTCTTTTACCTGATTGGAGTTATGGTGGCTAACAACGACTTGTCCCTGTGAGCAATAGCAACAGATCTGAACTGGCTTGGAGATGAGAGTAACAACTGGAAAGTTTGAAAAATGTGATCCTTTCTCCCTATTTCTCCCCATAGCTGATAAGGTAATTTTTCCGTTGTCCCCATTTACTTTTTTCCCTAACAATTTCTTTCTTCTCACATTTCACCCTACATTCAAACAGGTGAAATGAGAAATTTCTTCCCTAATTTCTCCTCTCCCATTTCTTTCTTCCTACATTTTTGTCATTCCAAACACAATGTAAATGAATGAGGCAAATAAGGACATGTAATGGTAAACTATAGTTTTAAAATTTGTGGTTACATGATAAAATCTAAAATTGTTAAATTGAAATTATTTAATTATAATTATTTATTTTTTAATAAATCTAATCGAATAATTCCAATTAAATGATTTTTGAAATCATTGTATCATTTTGGAAACTCTTAGAGCACTATAACGTTCATCTATGAATAATACAATATAAAAATTCAATATTATAATACCATTTTTTCATGAAAATACAATGTAAACATAATGGTTGACATAAAAAATTTGGTAAGTTACTATATATATATATATATATGTTATATTATTATAATTTCACTCAATTTTTAATTATATCCTTATAATATAAAAGTTTTGGATTGAATCCTTATATTTTTCTATTTCTAATTTAGATATTCCCTTTTTTGTGTTTTATTATAACAATTAATTTATTTAGACAATAATCTATTAGTATTTTATGGAGTGAGAGATAAATAATCCATCATTTCCATATAAAAATGAAATAATGTCATAATATATTCTTAATTATTTGTTACTTAAATACAATTAGAAATTGTCTGAAAGTTTTACATCAATAATAATTAAATCATATCAAAAAATATTGTTCATGTATCCCAATCACTAATAAAATAATAAAAAAAGAAATATTCAAATTAGAATAGGAAAATAGGTTGTAAGCATTTGATTTAAAAATTTTAAACTATGAGGATCAAATTAAAAATTGAATGAAATTTTAGGAATAGATAGGGTGATTTCACCTATTTTTTTCAAACGATTTAATCATGGAAATTTCAATCTAGAATTTCTCAGCTACATTTTCATCTTTTTGCTTTTGCACTCAAATAAATATCTTTTTTTTATTAATAAATATCTTTCTTTAACAAATTGGAAAATAAAAACCCAAACTCTTTCTATTTGCCATTTCTCACTTGAACAAGAAAGCTTAATTAACAATTATTGCAAAAAAATAAATTTATAATTAATTTGTGGGACAAAAGCATAAGCAATCTACGGCTACAAATGACCTAGTCCTGATTCATTCCCACATCCAACGGTTCACAATTTTTCTTTGGAAATAAGCCATAACCTCGCCGAAAAGAAAGCTGAAATTAGGGTTTCCACTATTTATTGGCCAAAGGCTGCGAGCCCCCCGACGAGACTGCGAGCTTTATTCCATTTTCTGCTCTGAAATTTCTCTGAGATTTCCATTTCTGCGAGGAAGCATGGTTAAGGGTCCTGGTCTTTATTCTGACATTGGCAAGAAAGCCAGAGGTACTCTCTCTTTCGCGTTTATCCTTCTCTCTCTCCAGAATTCGTCTGTATTCTTGTAAAATGTAAATCTTGCGGCAATTCATTTGGTTAAGTATTGGATTCATTTTCCTAGGACCTTTTTGGCTGTTTCACTTATGGGTTTGATGTTGTATTGGGGGCTTCTTGTGTGTAGATCTTCTGTACAGGGACTACAACAGCGACCAGAAGTTCACCATCACCACCTACTCTCCCACTGGAGTTGTGAGTTTCATTTTCTTCTTTCTGATATCTCATTTGAACTTGGTTATTTGTGGTATTGTGTGAGCATGATTTTGTTATTGAATTTGTCTCTGATATGTTATTTGGTTTGCTAGAAATGTTAGTAAATAATGGGCTGATTGAGTCATGTGTGTTGGTTTTCTTGAAAATGGGTATGCTCTAAATCTATACTCTGTAGTAAAACTTATTCATGGTAAGTGGACTCTGGGAGCTTTATCAAATGCGATATGTGAACAAACTGCCTAATTAATCCACATTTTCAAGGGAAGTACGTTTTTTTTCTCTCTCTATAATCCTATTCTTTTCTTTTCATTTTTGTTTTTATTAAGGCTTTTATTATGCACGAAATGTTGTTGCAGCATCTATAATCAATATTTTCAAAGTCCATCGTGTAATTTCTTAGTCTTACACCCATTGCTTATTTTGTTGGGAGCATATATTATCAGCCGTATTTTAGACTGAGTTTGTTGCCAACCGGATGGTACTTTTGATTGGACATGAATGTTATTTAAGTTTGTGACAAGACTAGTGAGCAAACCAGAGTTTCTATACTTGCTACAAACCAACTGAAATCTAATTCGTTAAACATTTTTCAAAATAAGAGTCGGTTTAAAGAAATTTCATCGTCAACTCTCATTTAATTATTGTTGTGTATTGTGTATACACTAAGTAGAGTGAAAAATTAAAATGGTAGGTACGTCTAGTAGAAAAGAAATGTCTGACCAGTGTTATGTTTGTGATGTGGTTTGTGAGAGCAAATGTTGTGGTAGATTGGAGTTAAAGTATGTTCAATGCAATGGCAGATGCTGTTACCTACACTTAAATTGATCATTCCTTTGTTATATTTTGCATTCTTGATGAGTTTCAGTATCAAATTAACTTCTGTTCAGCAATTCTGAGCTAAACTCATGTCTGCTGGTGCAGGTTATTACATCATCGGGAACCAAGAAAGGTGACCTGTTTTTAGCTGATGTTAATACCCAGCTGAAGAACAAAAACATCACCACTGATATCAAAGTGGACACAGATTCTAATGTAAGATTTTACATCATTGGCCAGATATTATCTCTTCTATCTTCTTAACTCTGTTCTTTTAATATCTGTGTGTGTGTGCATGTTATTTGTGTCTTTTAATTTTGCTTCCTTTTTGTGATCTCAATTATTTGTTAGCTTGACCAGATAGGGATTGGGGGAAGAACTCCGTTGGTGCTTTTTATGTATGATTTTCTTATAATGTCCTGTACACATAATGTTCCAAGCTATTCTTCACCATATCTGGGTGCTGTTGGCTGTAATCACAGGCTTTATGCCTGTTATTTTGTTCGTTTTACTTCCCTCAGACAGTTGTACTGCATTCTATGATGGTTTCACTTAAGTTGATTGATTAATATCTGTGCATTGCAGCTGTCCACAACGATCACAGTTGATGAGCCTGCTCCTGGTTTGAAGGCTATCCTTAGCTTTCGAGTCCCTGATCAAAGGTCTGGAAAGGTGAGACAATTAATTTGATAAGCATTAAATAGCCGAAGGAATTTGTCTCAGTGAGAATGAATTGTAAATGTGAACCTCGTTAAAACTCTGATGTGAAGAACATATGCATCCTTATATGGAAGTAAGGTTGGTTGTCTGCTTTGTGGAACAGGTGGAACTTCAATACTTGCATGACTATGCTGGTATAAGTACCAGTGTTGGACTGACAGCAAATCCAGTTGTCAACTTCTCTGGTGTTGTAGGAACTAATGTTCTCGCCCTTGGTACTGATGTTTCTTTTGACACCAAAACTGGAGATTTCACTAAAAGCAATTTTGGGGTTAACTTCACCCATGCAGACTTGATTGCATCATTGACTCTGTGAGTAATCGTTTTAACCCATGCAGACTTGATTGCATCATTGACTCTGTGAGTAATTGTTATTTGTTCTGCACCCCATTCCTCATATTGAGATTTCCAGCTTGTGTGAGTTAGCATTTGCAAGCAGCGAGTGGCATTTATTAAATATTTGAGTGCTGTGGGAGTCTCTCAATTTGATTATGAAATCTGGAAGAAAAGTAATATAATTCTATTTTTCCAAGGCTCTAAATCTGACAAGGGAAATATGTGTGGCTACATTCTAGCGTGTTCTTAAGCATTCTCTGTTTAAACTCACTCTGAATTGATTGATAACATGAGCTGCCCTTTATAATGTTATCTTTTTTTCCCTGACGTGCAGGAATGACAAATTTGATGCTCTGAATGCTTCATACTATCATATAGTGAACCCCTTCAACAACACAGCTGTTGGTGCTGAGGTAACTCACAGATTCACAACCAATGAGAATACCCTCACCCTCGGCGCCCAGCATGCGTTAGATCCTTTGACCACATTGAAGGCTCGTGTCAACAACTCTGGCAGGGCGTATGCTCTTATCCAGCACGAGTGGCGTCCCAAGTCATTCTTCACCATATCTGGGGAGGTAGACACCAAGTCCATTGAGAAGAGCGCTAAAGTCGGATTGGCTTTGGCTCTCAAGCCCTGAGAATTTTTTTTTTTTAGCTATTGAAGGAGGCACTAGCAGGATATAGTTGTTCTGTCAGACTGACTTCTTTTCTTGAAGTTGGAGCACTTTTTTGGACGAAGTTGTTCATGATGTCGTTTTCTTTGGCTTTCAGCATTTCGAAGTTGTAAAAATAAAAAGTAGATGATTCCCTAGAACAAATATTGTTGCTCTTGAATGAATTCCCACAAGCTTATAATGCAAACCTCTGTTGAAGGGAGTTTTGATGATGTCACAATTGAGATCTGACTTCCGGATCATGTGTCTTTTAATTGTTGTCGGTAGTTTGCTCTATCGTTCTCAGGTCTAGAATGTCATGAAGGCCATGAAGGTTTGATCTGATATTTGCTTGGTCGGTTTTGCCTTTTTCTGTGCTTAGTAACTATTGTTTGCAAGTCAATGAGACCTGTTGGTTAGATGGGCTTATTGGTATGCTGTGTTCTTGATTCTGGTAGAACCCTGCTTTGAGACCGATTGGTGCCTTGTGGGCAGTGGGGGTCCACAAATGGTTCTGTCGGTCAATTCCTTCCCTAGATGTCCTCCTAAGCAATCTTTAGAAGGCTTTTTTTTGTTATAAGGTGTTAAGGTATTTTTAGGGGTTTGGTACTCAGGGTGATATGGTAAAATATAGGTTATTGGATAAGATTATTAAGCTATTATTAAGATTTTTGTAATTTTATTCAATAATCTATATTTTATTATACCATTCTAAGTACCAAACCCTTAAGATTTCCTTAAAATTCATCTTGTTATTATTCATGAAATGTCTGATATTTTTGGCCATTTAGGTAATAAACTAAGGCAAGCTAAAAGGGAGACTCAGCATGAAAACTGAATGGCCAATTCTATCATGTATAAAGCTCAAGCAGGGATGAATCGAATAATGTAGAGTAATACGGCTATGAGATTGAATGTTTTTTAACTCCAAAAAAAGGAAAATACAAAATTCAAATCAAGTTATTGGTAGTATATGTATAAAAGATGGAAGATTGAATGATTTTTAATTCAAAAAAATATATAATTTAATGTGAATTATTGATATTCGATTTATGCATAAATTAGGGTATGGAAGAATTAAATTAGAGATCGTAGAATGCCAACCAGAAACACCTCAACTACCGGGACACTTCAAGATTCTTCGAAAGTATCAGAGGGGCCGACTTTTGTTTTTTTCCTCCCGTCTAATCGATAAAGCACAAGGTCATGAAGGTAGAATTTTCCTGGGAAAACATTTGATATACTTTTCTTGTGAGTGTAATCAAACATTTTTCCTTAGTAGAGGGTGAAATGTACAAAATTTTAATGGAATTTGCAAAATCGTGAACCTTGAAATCTCTCTTAAAATTTAATGGAGTCAATAATGAGCGAATTTAGTAAAATAAGAGTAGTATTACACTTTCTAAATTTCTCTCTATCCACTTTCCTACACATCCTGTAGTAAGCATGTTGTGTTTAGAATATCTGCTTGTGAAAGGATGGAGGGGGAAGAGAGAATTTAAGAAAACCAAGCAGCTTTTCTAGTATACATCGTAGCATTGCATAGCACACATCCTTGCAATCGTCATTTTGTCATCCTAAGAATGTATAGCACCCTCGTAGCATTGTGTGGCAATCTTACATTTTGCCATTTTAGGATAACGACAGTAAAGCTTCACCAAACAGGCGTTGGAGATGGGCTTTAGCCAGGGGCAAATCCAAAAATTTTAATTTGTGGGAGATAACATATAAATTTAAATAAATTAAATATAATTTTTATTATCTTAAATTTAATATTTTTAAATAAAATATTTTTTATTAAATTTACTTGATTATTTAGATCACAATCAATAAAATCAATAATTACTTTCTTTATTTAAAGATCAATTAGCAAGATTTGGATTAAATTTTATATTTTTTTACGATTTAATAATATATTTTAATCATTAAAAATATTATTTTTAGAACCATAATTAAGAATATTAATTTTTTGAATATTTGAAGTCTTACTTGTTGTAATAAATTATTTTCATTGATAATAGAAATGACAAATTACTTACTTAATATAGTATATATATATATATATATATATATATATATATATATATATATATATATGAGTACACTTATTTTTTATATATAAAAGAATATAAATCATTGAAAATAAATTAAGAAAATAGAACAATCTCAATCAAATGTTACTAAATATAAAATAAATAACCATTTATAAGTTTTAAATGAAATTGAGAAAATTTTGTATTATTATCTTCTTTTTAATTTAAACGACTTTTGTTTATCACAAAAACAAAATCTATGATAAAAAATAGTATTATGGGGCAAATTCATAATTTTAATAGGGGCAAAATATACGTTGCAGTGGAAAAAACCTTTTATGCCGCCCACAACTGGCTGCAGCACAGTTGCCCTCCCTCCAAGGAGAAACTCTACCTCCTTGCTCGTGCGAAAAGAGTTCCGTCCTCTGACAAATTTTCTTGGCGTAAGAAATTCAAGTGGGATCCCGCCCTATTGGGTCTCTCCTCTTTCCGGGTTTTAAAAAAATTAATCTTTATGTTGGCGACGAGAATTGTATTTCTCCTTTCCCAGTAATACAAAATTTGGCAATTCAATCCCTCTAAAGAAGGCAGATAATTTTTGGACTCAGATCCGATGTTGACCTCCCTTGTACCCACATCCAAAACTTGCAAATAGCTCAAGGCCATCCTTCACTAATTGCTGAAATTTCTATATTGGTTGAGCGGACCCTTCAACGTTTTCTGAACAACTTCCATAGAAGAAAAACTCTCGAAGCAAAACAATTTAAGGCTTATCACACGGTGACATTAGGCAGGCACAGAGCTTCCCTATGTTGCCTTAGATCCAAACCATGTTCACTTAATTCTATTGTTCTCACCCCTATAGATTAAATCAACTATTGAAGAGAGTATAGCAGGTTGTACCAAGAAAAGAAGGCCATTTCAACAATGTCCTCTTCTACTATCTTTTCTTGCAATGTAGTATATCATATCAATGGTAGAGAAAGGCCTACAAAATATGTATTTGTATCCGGCCTCGTGCTAATAGATAACTCTATTGGTATTATTGGGCTGCAATGTGATGCAGAATGAAGAAAATTGCTTGCGCTATGCTTGGATGTCACACTCCTCCATATAAAGGTGGGTCAGACAGCATGCCCCGGTAAGTCTAACTCTTAGGCATAGCGCCAGTAGTGCTCCAAAGCAGAAGGATAAGATAAATATTTGATTGGATATCTTCTAGTTGATACCCTATTAAAAAATGAAGTTTGGAATCCAGATGAAAAGAAGGAAACTCCTTAAATATCATTAAATTAAAATAAGAAATGTTATATGTCTTCAATTTTAGATATCTTAACTATATCACAAGTCTTTTCTTACCCTGTAAATATCCTTCTGAAACCTTACTAATCAATATAATATCCTATTATGACTTTAAATCTATTATTTATCTTAAAACTATTCCAAATAATTAAATAAAACTTACAAAAATTACATAATAATTATAATAAATTCAAAGATAGTTGTAATTGACATATCTTCTCTCTACTCCCTCAAAATGTCAAACATTAAAAAAAAAAAAAATCCACTGTCACATCTTTTCTTAAATTTGTAATAGTTTTGTGTGTGTGCGCTTTTTTTTCTTTTAATAATGATCTTCCTTTCTTTCAATCTTTAATTTGCTTCCCCTCCTCAATCTCCATTAGCTATAAATTTGTTTATCTAAGGGAGTAAAGAACAATTTTTAAGAAATAGATTAGCTTCTTAGGTGAAATTGCATAATAATAAATATGGAATTTGCCAAATTCCAACTTCCTTCTTATAAATAGCTTTTAGATTTAAGAGAGATTCAAAACCTTGTTGGCCAATAACACCTTGTTTCCCAATAATTAAGCCAATAGTAAGGGCCTGAAGAGCCACTAGAAGGCTGACAAGGAAAAACCAAACTAAGCGGTCTTGGTCTACAATGTCAAAATAAAATATGATATAGACATTAAATTAATTGCAATATTTCTAAAAAATATAGTCATAGTGCTATTTAAAGTTTAAATAATCAAACTAGCTCACAATTACTTACTGTACAAGAGAAAAATGAACTTTATTACTACTCTAATAGGGTGAAATCAATGTGAGTCAATTTAATTGTATAATTCTCTCTTGCACTAAAAAAATGGTACTAAAACATTCTTCTATCTACTTGTAAGCATCTATGTTGTGCCCAAAATGAGCAATCAAATGACAATGGATCTATTTGAAACTATTTTTGGTATTTTGTAATTTTGTAATAGAGGATGAGGAGAACCAAAAAACCCTAATTGATAAATTGAAAATGCCACAATCTAAAATATTGTGGGTTGAATTCACCACACTCAAGGATGAATGATAAGATATCTAAAAGTGACTTGCCACTAGCACAAGTGTTAGACAAGAATCGGATAAATGCATAAAAGGTAATATGAAAATATACTTCATTATTCTATTCATTTTATTAGAATTCATGCCCTATTTATAGGTAGAGCTTGCAATAAAAGGAAACTCGAAACTCAAGACCCTAATCAAAAGACTACTAATGAATTTGGAAATCCTAGAGTCACCATAATGACTTAGGAAAACCAAAGGACAACACAAATTACAACCTTAAAAAATAATGACATTAGAAAAGCTAAAAAACATCATAATAAATAAAAAAACACCAAAAGATATTAGAATTTTCAAGCATCCAAAATAATGCATAAAAATTACTCAAAAATAAGAAAATTGAAGTGTTCTTTGATCTTCCTAAGCCCAACTCTTCAAATCTGGTCTAACTAGTTCAACCCACTATCACAAACAAGCAATGAGAATCAATTTTGACCTAATTGTGCTTTCTTGGCCCTTGCATGTGTAATAGGCCCAATAATAGGTTCAGTTTTTTGTTGGGCTTCTTGGCAAGCTCTCATGATCACATCATCTTCCTTAGGTTGACAATTATTTGCCCTCAAATCCAGCTCCATGTCATCCTCTAAATAAGGTGTTAAGTCCCTTATGTAGAAAGTTGTTGAAACTCTATAATCTTTTGGTAAATCAATTTTGTATGCATTATCATTCACCTTCTCTAGCACTCGGAAAGGACCATATGCCTTTGGCATGAGTTTAGACTTCTTTTTGTTAGGAAATCTCTTTGTGTAGGTGAATCCAAACAAGATGTCTTGGGCTAAATTGAACATGTTTCCTTCTCTTTTTTGTGTCATAGGCTGCATTCCTCTTCTCAATTTGCTTTTTCACTGCCTCATGCATTCTCTTCATGAATTCAATCTTCTTTTTACCATCCATGCAAATTCTTTCATTAATTTGAAGTGGTGCTAAATTTGATGGTGTATTAGGATTAAATCCATATACCATATCAAAAGGAGATTTCTTAGTAGCACTATGAACATTTGGATTATAAGCAAATTCAACATGTGGCAAATATTCATCCTAATTCTTCAAATACTTACTAATTAACAATAGTTCTAGGTAAAGAAGAAAGGGAACGATTTACCACTTCAATTTGCCTATCTATTTAAGAATGATAGGCGATGTTAAAGAGTAATTTCATTCCAAGCTTCTTCTATAAAATCTTCCAAAAGTAGCTCAAGAACTTGGCATCACAATTTGATTCAATACTTTTTGGAATGCCATGCAATATCATAACTTCTTTAAAGAATAAGTCAACAATATGAGAAGCATCATTAGTTTTGTGATAAAGAATAAAATGAGACATTTTTAAGAACTTGTCTACCACCATAATAGAGTCTTTTCCCCTTTGTGTTCTTGGCAATCCAAGCACAAAATCCATGTTTAGATCCATCCATGATTGATTTGGAATAGTTAATGACATGTACAAGCCAGGTGTAGCTTCCTTACTCTTTACTTTCTTGCAAATGACACATCTTTTTACTACCCTATACATATCTTTCATCATCTTTAGCCAGTAAAAGTGTTCTTTTACCATCTCAAGTGTCTTCTTTTCACCAAAATGTCTAGTTAAGCCACTTGTATGTGCTTCCCTTACAAGTAATTCCTAAATAGAACAATTAAGAATAACAAGTTTCCCAAATCTAAATAGGCAACTGTCATGCTTGTAAAATCCCTTAAATGCCATCTTTTCACAAGCTGAATAAATACTAGCAAGCATTGGATCATTTAGGTTCTGATTCTTAATAAGCTCAAACCTTATCAATTTAGCATTCAACGTAGAAATCAACACATACCTCTAGGAAAGTATATTAGCTACCGCATTAGTGTTTCCCTTTTTGTATTTGATTTATAGGGAAATGCTTCTAAATACTCCACCTATTTATCATGTCTATGATTCAGCTCCCTTGTCCCTTTAAGTGCTTTGGGTACTCATGGTTTGTGTGAATGAAAAATTTTTTTGGCAACAAATAGTGCTTCCACATTTCAAGAGCTCTAATTAGTGTATAGAACTATTTGTCATAAATAGAGTAATTTAGATTTGCTCTACTAAGCTTTTCACTAAAATAAGTAATAGGTCACTTATCTTACATTAAGACAACTCCAATTCCTACTGTAGAAGCAACACACTCGATCTCAAAAACTTTTAAGAAATTAGGGAGAGCTAAGATAGTTGCTAAACATAATTTTTCCTTGATTAGCTCAAAGCTCTTTTGTGCAGCTGCAGTCCATTTAAATTCACCATTTTTCTTGATGCATTCAGTCAAAGGCACAAAGAATGATATTGAAATTCTTTACAAATATTTTGTAAAAAACAGTTAAGTCATGAAAGCTTCGTACCTTAGAAATGCTTTTAGGAACTGCCCATTCTTTGATTGCCTTTACCTTTTCCTCATTAACTTGCACTTTATGTTGAGAGACAACATAACTAAGAAAGATAACTTGGTCTTAGCAAAATTGGCACTTTTTGATATTGCCATATAGCTTCTATTCTTGCAGCACCTTAAATACTTACCTTAAATGTTTCACATGCTCATCAAGGCTCTTGCTATAAATTAGAATGTTATTAAAATAAAATGCAATGAACATACCAATAAATTTCTACAGCATGTGATTCATTAGCCTTATGAAAATGCTTAAGGCATTTGATAACCCAAATGGCATGATGATCCATTCATATAGCCCATGCTTTGTCTTGAAGGTGTCTTCTATTCATCTCCTTTTTTTCATCTGGATTTAATGATAGCCACTTTTCAAGTCTATCTTTGAAAACACCTTGGAGTCATGTAATTCATCAAGCATGTCATCTAATCTTGGAATAGGATAATGATACTTAACTATAATTTTGTTAATTACTCTATTGTTTACACACATCCTCATGGTTTCATCTTTTTTTAGCACCAATAAGGTGGGTATAGAATAAGGACTAATAGATTCTCACACATATCCTCTTTCAAGTAGATCATTTACTTGTCTCTGTAGTTCTTTTGCTTCCTCCAAATTCATTCTATGAGCTAGCTTATTTGGTAAGGTAGCTCTTGGTACAAGGTCAATTTGGTGCTCAATTCCATAAATTAGTGGCAACTTTTTTAGTAATTCTTCTAGAAATACATAACAAAACTCCTCCAAGAGCTTCTTGATTTGTAGGGGTAGTTTTCCCATAAATTCTTGTGCCACTTCTCTCAATAGCAACAAAAGAATTAGATTAGAGCTAGATACTCTTGTTGGCAAGCAAATTGATCTTTTTTTCAGTTTCTTGTTGATATGCCTTCACCTATTGTGGACTTGTACATGCCAACACAATCTTCTTTCCATCTTTTTTTAAAGGAATATGTATTTTTGAACCTACCATGCAAAGCTCTTCGGTTATATTCCTATGGTCTTTCTAAGAGCAAATGGCTTATGTTCATTGTAATTAGATCGCACAACACTTCATCTTTGTAGTTCTTCCTAATGGAAAATAGCATAACAACCTGTTTGGTGACTTTCACTACACCATTTTCATTCAACCATTACAATTTCTAAGGATAGGATGCTTCTTTGTGGGTAAATTCAACTTCTTCACCAAAGTAGTGAAAGCTACATTAGCATAACTTCCTGCGTCAATAATCACACCACAAGCTTTCTTGTCAAACTATACACCTAGTGTGGAAAATATTTTCTCGTTGCTTATCACTTGGTTTAGCTTACAAGTTTAGAGCATGCCTAATCACAAAGAGTTCTCCTTTGTTTGCATATTCCACCTCTCCTTCTTTTAAATGTTCTTCTATCTCCTCTTCTACAGCTGCCTCATCTTCATTTTCCACCTTTCGATGCGTCTCTCTAATAATCATCACTTTCTAGTTTAGACATTCAGATACAATATGCCTATGGCCAAGACATTTAAAACATTTGATATCTTTGCTTCTTTTTGGCTGGTTTGATCCATCTATTTTCTCTTTCATTTTTTATGAATTAGTAGGGGGTTTTGGTG
The DNA here is from genome assembly GCA_020226215.1 of Sindora glabra. Lineage (NCBI taxonomy): Eukaryota > Viridiplantae > Streptophyta > Magnoliopsida > Fabales > Fabaceae > Sindora > Sindora glabra. The sequence goes on along the minus strand of CM035233.1, from coordinate 21,969,392 downwards.
GTTCCTTCTTCTCCAACTTTTTGTCTTTTCCTTTTGATGCACTCCATGATGGTGTTGTGGAGGATTTACTTCTAGCTAGCTGAGTTGCAACTTGCTTACTAGAAACTTTCTTCCTTTGTCTTTTTACCTTAATTAGAAGCTTTATGACATTTGCTAAAGTTACATAGCTTTGCAATTCCACCAAGTTAGCAATTTCCTTGTGTAATTTGTTAATGAATCTAGCAATGGTTTGTTCTTGAGGTTCATTTGGCTCACGTTGAATCACTAGCATTTCAAACTCCTTCAGGTCATCTTCTACACACATCCCTCCTTGCCTCAAACTTTACAATTTAGAATAGAGTTCTTACCTATAGTAATCAAGCACAAATTGCTTTTGCATAAGTTTCTTCATTAACGTCCAACTTCTAACTTCTTCCTCGCCATCTCTGTTCCATTGACCCTTCAAATTCTCCCACCATAGATTTGCATAATCAGTGAATTTAAGGCTAACAAGATGTTATTTGGTTGCCTTTAAGTATTCATGGCACTCAAAGACCTTTTCTACTCATTGCACCCACTCTAGATATTCCTCTAGAGAGTTGGTTCCTTTAAATGGAGGAATTTTCATTTTAATCTTCAAATCTTGCTCATGACTACATCTCTTTTGTGTAGATGACCCTTCATCTTTTGCATCATCTTCATCTTGATCATATTCTTCCTTATTTCTTATGGCATGTTGCCTTTGTTAAGGTTGATAGTTCAACCTCTCCATTTCTTTTGCTAAATGGTTCAACTACTCCACAATTTGATTTTATGGTCTTTCCAATCTTAATTTAAGCTTGTTTTAAGGTAAGCCCTTTTAGAATTGGAATTTCAGAATTGTCACCTCTTAACATGGTGTTTATGGTTACTGGTTGTCTCTCTCTTATGAATTTGGTAAAGGGTAGATCACTCTCTAAGTGTTTACTCTTAGGTTTTTCCCCCCTCAAGAACTCCCAACTCGAAACCAGATTGATCTAATACCAAGTAATGTGCCCGAAATGAGCAATCAAAATGGCAATGGATTTGTTTGAAGCTATTTTTGGTATTTTGTAATTTTGTAAGAAAAATAGAAGATGAGGAGAACCAGAAAAACTTAGATTGATAAGTTGAAATGTCATAATCTAAAATATTCTGAGTCAAATTTACCACACTCAAGGGTAAGTGATAAGAATTCCAAGGGTGACTCGCCACTGACACAAGTGTTAGACAAGAATTACATAGATCTGCATGAAAAGCAATTTGAAAATATACTTCACTCTTCTATTCATTTTATTAGAATTCATGCTCTATTTATAGGTATAGCTTACAACAGAAGTAAACTCAAGAGACTTGAAACTCAACAGACCTTAATTAAAAGACTACTAATGGCTTTAGAAATCCTAGAGTCACTATAATGACTTAAGAAAAACCAAAAGACAACATAAATTACTAGAAAATAAATCAAAAAAAATAAAAGATATCTAACTTTTCAAGCCTCCAAAATGATGAATAGAAATTATTGGAAAATAAGAAAATTGAAGTGTTCCCTAATCTTCCTAAGCCCAAAGCTTAAAATTTGGTCCAATTAGTTTAGCCCACTATCACAAACAGGCAATGAGAACCAATTTTGACCCAATTGTACTTTCTTGGCCCTTGCATGTGTAATAGGCTCAATAATAGATTTATTATTTGGTTGAACTTCTTGGTTAGCTCTCATGATCACATCAATCTAAAAGTTACTGATTAACATCTAGAAAAAGAATATAAACTGGCCATTCCAATGTTTGAATCAATTTGTTAATAATAATTTTCAAAAAGGTAAATAACTTCAAATTAAAGTCTTGTTTAGTAATTAGCTGATAACTGATAACTGGTTGAATTAGCTGATTGTATTAACTGTTTAAATATGAGTGTTTGATAAAATTAACTATTTATAATTAGCTGTTTGTATGTAAAATGACAAATAAAGATATGAATATATTTTATAAATTATTTAAATATTTTTTATTATAATGTACAAGATTTTATATATTATTTATTAAATTAATTTTTTTATAAATTATATATTATTATAATTTATTATAAATTAAATACTTTTTAAATTATATTAATATACTTTTTATAGTAAATAAATTTATTTATAAAAAATTAATAATTATAATTATAATTTATTTATATTATTAAAAGGTTATGGAAGAAGGGTAACAACACTAGCAAATGCAGCACTATGTGATTCTGACGGAGTTAATTTTAATAATATTGTTAGATATTATTATTTATTATTATGATTTTAATTTTTTAATTTATTATTATTAAACCTAAAATCCAGAATGAAAATTTTGAATTTTCTGAGATTGGAGAATTAGATATTTGATTTTAGATAATCTCACTAGCTTCATGGTGCTAGTCATGATGGTAAGAAGGAAGACATTACGCAAGCATCATGAAGGAAGATGCTACGCAAGCAGAAGGAAGACGTAACAGAAGCAGCTTGGGGTAAGACGCAGCAGAAGGATATTTACATCCTTTTATGTAACAATAATAAAAAAGCTGATTGTTGCAGCGTTTTCAATTCAGCTTCTTGAAAATAAAAATGAAACAACTGATTGGCTAATTTATGTAGTCAACCAGTCAATTTTTGGTTAAACAGTTAAAAGCTATTTCAGAAGCTGTTTACTAAACAAGCCCCAAATCCAAAACTATAAGCATTCACAAGTTGGAAGTTGATAAACAAAATTTCCACACAGCTAAAAAGGAAAATAACAGCTGTTTAAAGTTCCATCAAAACATATTGCATCAAATGTGAGAAGTGTTGGCTTAAAGAAGACCATCGCGAATCTGCATAGCAACATCCTTCCCAGCACTAGGTCTGTGTGGTATGACCTCCGATTAGGACTTTAAGGACACTCCAATCTCTTTCATGGTGTCAAAGTACTAAGTAACTAGAATTATGTTCATGATATGCGCTATATTGCAGCCACAAAAAACCCTAGCAGAGAAGTGATTCCGGTGACCCTGACGTCACATCAAAATTTCTATTTTTTTTCTTTTCGACTTTAGTTTGGAACTCAGAAGCTTCGAGGGGAGCTTAGTATCTCTGTGGCTTCGGGGTTCTCTTTTCTCTTTGTCCCAGATCTTTCTTCAATCCAAGTTTCTATTTCAAGATGTTGAGCGAAAGCACGATGGAGATTAGGTAGATTTCAAGTGAAGAGGAGGACCTAATTACTCATGGTAAGAAAAAGGCAAAAGGATCAGATGTTCCAAATATCCAGATGGATGACATTAGGGATGAAGGAATCCCTGAAGATAAAAAAGAGGAGGAGAGCACCCTGAACCAGAATGAGCAACAATTGTTTGATAAATTACCTAAATGGGAAGACTAGGTGAGTGATACAAGAAATTTAATCTCGTATAAAAATACTCTACTAGGCATAAATGGAGGAAAGGATGAAGAGGATGAAGTGATGGTAGGAAAAGAGGCTGATAGGAAAAGAGGCTGATAGGAAAGTATGATAGATTCAGAAGAAGGCTTAGAAGATATGATCATCAGAGAGGATGATGTGTTCTGTCTTAATGTGGTAGTATCCAGAGAGGAAAGAATAGAATTATGTAGACCATGGAAACTATTGCTTATTATTAAACTTTTAGGAAAAAGGCTTGGTTTAAGATTTCTGAAATAGAGACTTCAAAGATTGTGGGGTGTGCAAAGAGGATTTGAATTTATCGACATGGAGAATGATTACTTCTTAGTGAGATTTACGAATGTGCAAGATTACAATTATGTTCTTCAAGAGGGTCCCTGGATGGTCTCAGATCATTACCTAATTATTCAAAGATGGAGGCCGAATTTTGATCCTTTTGATGATGAATTCAAAAATATTGCCATATGGATACGTGTACCAGGTTTGCCAATTGAGTATTACAACTATCATTTCCTATGGAGATTGGGGAACCACTTTGGTAGAACTTTGAAGGTTGATAATAACACATTGAGAAGGGGGGAGACAGGAGAAGATTTTGTAATTGAAAGGGCTAAGTTTGCTCGGATTTGTATTGAAGTTAATTTAAGAAAGCATTTTCTGTCTAAATTCAAATTGCAAGGCAAAATCCACAGAGTGGAGTATGAAGGTTTGCACGCCATTTGTTTCAATTGTGGAATGTATGGCCATAGGAAGGAATCCTATCAGGTTGGGAGGGATATTAGTGAAATAGAAAAGGAGAAGTTAGGAGTTCCAGAAAAGGAGAGTCATTATGAAAAAAACAAGAGCTAAAGTGGGAAATCACGCCTTTGGGGCATGGATGCTAGTACAAAAAATATGGGGTAACTATAGAAGAAGTGGAGGCAAGAACTTATATAAAATGCAAAACCTTAGAGATAAAGCAAAAGAAGTAGAAGATATGTTGCAAAGAAGTAACATTCAAGCTTTTGAAGGTTCTCATTTTGATGTCCTGGGCAATATGGAAGGAGGTACTAATGATTTTCTAATAAGCGAGAAAATTCCTAGAAAAGATCTTAGTAAACTAGAGACTTTAAGTGGAAATTCTAATTTGTCAAAGGAAAAAATCCAGGAACAGGGGAAAGAAGCAAAGCAGTTAAACTCTAATACTGTGAGTGTGTTGAAAAAGAATAACATAATGAGGAAGGAAGGTATAAATTCCTAAGAATAGGGGAGAAAAGACAATGTTGGAGTTTTAAAAAATTAATTTAGGATATCCAAAGCTAAACCAATGATGGGAGCTTCACCCTCGAAAGGAATAGGAAGAAAACCAAGGGTGAACATGAACAATAATTCTCCTCACACTGAATCTGGAAAACCAAGCAGTTCAAGGAGTCTGGAGGAGAAGGAATTAGAAAAGAGTATTCTAAAGTAACCCTCCAAACCACCAGATAAACAATAGTGTATGGACTAATGAGGAGAGCGAATCGTTAACTTCAGATGATGGATAGTGATAAGGCTATTAAAGCCTTAGGAGGTACCAGATCACACCTCTTCTTATAAGAGTTCTTACAATAATATCTTACTTAGCTTGGAACTATATAGGAACCGGAGTAAAATCTCTTCCTGGTTTGATTTATGATTTGAAGTGTCTTTATAAAGTCAAAGTTTTAGCTCTTTTTGAAACTTGTATTGGGGGTCAGAAAATTGATAATATAATAAAAAAACTAAAGTTTGATTCTATTCAGAAGGTAGATTCGATTGGTTTCTCAGCAGGAATTTGGTTTTTGTGGGATGAAAGGGAGGTGAAAGTGGAAATCCTATTAACTCACCAGCAGTTCATTCATACCAAAGTTAGTTTCATTCAAGAAGATTATGAAAGTCTTATGACTTTTGTTTATGCTAACCTAAGATCCTATGATAGAGAGATTCTTTGGAAATGTTTAAAGACTTTAGCTACAACCATTGAAGTTCCCTGGGTTACTATAGGAGATTTTAATTCTTATCTTTCAAGTAAAGATAAATTAGGAGGTGCGATTCCTAATTGGAATAATATGAAAAAGTTTGCTAATTGTATAGAATTTTGTGGATTGTTTGACATTGGATACTCTGGACCAGCATATACATGGAAACGAGCAGGAGTTAAGGAGAGGATTGATTGGGGTCTAGGGAATATGAATTGGAGATTGAAGTATCCGGAAGCAAACTTGTTTCATTTACCCTCTTTAAATCTGATCACAGAGCTTTGCTTCTATCTATAAAAGGTGTAGAGGACGGAATTAGAAAAAAACAAACTTTTTAGATTCTCTGCAGCATGGCTCCTTGAAGATTCCTTTCTGAGAATAGTTTCAGAATCTTGGGAAGGATTGATGAACTAGAAAACTGCAGTGAATAAGTTTACTTCAAAGGTGACTAATTGGCAGATAAATGTTTTTGGGAATGTGTTTAAGAAAAAGAGAAGACTTATGGGTAGATTACAAGATATCACAAGAAAACTCATTGAAGGACCCAACAACTTTCTAGAAAACCTCCAGAAACAGCTCTGGAGGGATTATGAGAAGATTCTATTGCAAAAAGAGATCCATTGGTTTCAAAAATCTAGATGTAATTGGATTATGCATGGAGACAGCAACAAAAAATATTTCCATGCTTCAACAATTATTCAAAGGAGAAGGAATAAGATTATAGCACTAAAGGATGATAATGGAATTTGGATTACAGAAGACAACAAGCTTAGGGAGATTGCAGTTGAGTTCTATAAGAAGCTTTATGCAAAGGAGAACCATGATGTAGACTTCCCTATTAAAAACTCCTTTCCTATATTACAAGAAATGGCCAAGGAAGAAATGGAAGTTTCTGTTAGTCAAGAAGAAGTCAAAAGAATTATTTTTGAGATGAATCCCCATAAGGCTCTCGGACCAGATGGACTGCACGCATGTTTTCTACAAAGCCAATGGAGCATAGTTGGAAAGTCAGTGTGGGAACTTATTTAAGATATTTTTAGAAACCCGGAGTTAGTGAAAAATATAAATAAGACTTTGTTGATTTTAATTCCTAAAGTTGAGAATCCGGAGTGCATTAGACAATTTAGACCCATTAGCCTTTGTAATGTGGTCTATAAAGTAGTTACAAAGATTGTAGCTAATAGAATAAAGCCTCATCTTGCCCATCTGATTTCTCCTAACTAATGCATCTTTGTACCAGGAAGACACAGGTCAGACAACATAGTAATTGCCCAAGAAATTATCCATAGTATGAAGATTAGAAAAGGGAAGAAAGGATTAATGGCCATCAAGGTGGATTTGGAAAAGACATATGATCGGGTTAGCTGGGATTTTCTAGAAGATACCTTGAAAGAAGCAGGGCTCCTAATTTTTTTAAGAAAAATTATTATGATGAGTGTATCTACAAGCAACATGAAGGTACTCTAGCATGGCAATTAGACAGAACCGTTTTCTCCTTCCAGGGGGTTAAGACAAGGAGACCCTCTATCCCTCTATTTGTTTGTGCTCTGTGTGGAAAGACTAGCTCAATGCATTGCTAAAGCAGTTAATTCTGGATCATGGAAACTAGTAAAGATTGGTAGAAATGGGTGTTTTATCTCTCATTTATTCTTTGCAGATGATTTGTTATTGTTTGTTGAAGCTTCTTTTGACCAGGTGGAGACCATATTGGATTGCTTGAACACATTTTGTAAAAGCTTTAGACAGAAATTCAATTTTGAAAAAATAAAAATTTGCTTTTCAAAAAATGTGAATCATACAAGAGCAAGTTAGTTAAGTTAGGAGCTTGGGTTTGGTATTACTGCTGATTTAGGGAAATATTTGGGAGTGCCCTTGCATCATGGAAGAGTGAATAGAACAACTTATGCGCATATTTTGGAGAAAGTACAGAAGCGGTTTAGCTCATGGAAATCAAACACTCTATCTTTTGCTGGAAGGTTAACTCTTTCACAAGTAGTAATCTCTGCAATCCCTACATACATGATGCAAACCATTCTTCTCCCCTGGGTGTTTGTGAGGAGGTAGAAAAAAAGATGAGGAATTTTTTATGGGGTTCAAATGAAGACAAGAAGAAACCACACATGGTGAAATGGAATCAAGTTTGTAAGACTAAGCAAAATGGAGGACTTGGCCTAAGGAATATGAAAATTCAGAATGAAGCCTTCCTCATGAAAGTAGGCTTTAATCTGATGACAAATAAAGATGCTCTATGGGCAAGGGTTTTAAGAGGAAAATATGGGTGTGGTCAAGTGAAATTTCCTATTGTGGAAAGAAAGAATTCCCAATCAAATTTATGGAAAGGTATTTGTAAAGTATGGAATGAGGTCTCTAAAAGAACAAAGATGATAATTAGAGATGGAAAGGATACAAGATTCTGGCAGGATGTATGCGTGGGAGATTATAGTCTGAAAGAAGTTGCAACAATGGAAATTCTTACTAATATCAAAGACCTCATAGTGGATCATTTCACCAAGGAAGATGGTAACTGGGATTGGCCCAAATTTGAGAATTTTCTCCCTGCAGAAGTGGTAGAAGAATAGAGTGTTGGTGTGTGTCCTAGGAACCAATCATATAGATGATTGAAACAATATATAATATATTATGTTTTATTTTAGGTAATTTAATTATTATATTTTATTTTCATAATTTTATTATTATTTTGTGCAATTTATAACTTAATATAATAAATTATCCTTAGAATAGCTTCGTTATTCCTAAAATGCCTCTAGTAAAGTATTATTACGAAAAGGATAGTAATAATACATCGAGACTAGCATGTATAGTGACTGATGATTACGAATCATGGATATGTGATATCAAGTCAATACATGAGTACATTGCTAGTGAACAATGTACTAGACTGACCCATTATGAGAATATTGCATGGATAGACGTGTCATAAGTTATTCTCATATAATCACAAATACGCATAAACCTTTGACTTGAAGTCACTACGGTTCCCTATATGAGGAATTACTCACTTTAATATTATCCTATGTCACCTTTAATCAGAATGACGAATAAGGCATTGATTGGGTGTGTTATAAATTGTGCAGAGGGAAGTGAGTGATGTAGATGGGATTTTGTTACTCTTGTATAAAAGAGAAATATCCTTGGGTCCCTTGATTGAGCGAGATTTAGAAATGCATGACCATGCTCAATTAGATTAATATGTGATATTAATCATTTATTTTAAGTCTACTCAGTATCAAGAAATATAAATTGAACATTGATGAGGATGATACATTTCATGCCTCCAGTTCAATTTGGATATTATTACAAAAAAGGATTATGATGCAAAACATTGATCATGTATTAGGTGGATGTCGAATCACAGACATTCTTACTACTTGAGTGGCAGTGAGTATTGCTAGATACCGCTCACTATTTATGGCTTAATAATGAGTCATTGTTAACGTAGTAAGAACCTACAGGATCATACAAAAGGAGTAGGAATAAGATAATAATTAATTAGATTTTAATTATATTAATATCCAATTAATTGGACTTATTTTCGTGCATATATATTATTATTAAGAATGATAATGTGTTATTCACGTAATATATATATATATATATATATATATATATATATATATATATAATATTATGTAATATTATTAAAGTAATATCAAATAATTACGTTATCAGATATTAGATAAATATATTATGAGATAATATTATCTAATATTAAATAATTAATAGATAAGTCCTATCTCTCCTTATTATCTCTAGGATAAGGATAAGATGAGTTGTTAAGTGTAATTAAGATTTTGGAAGCATTATCCTAGTAGGACTAGGATTGTGGCTTGCTTAAGTTCTATAAAAGGGGCTTGAGGGCAGCACATGAGAGACATGCTTAAAGCTTCCATACAAACCCTAGATTACTTAGAAAACATCCAATCCTAATTCCTATAAAGAAAAATGCATCCTAGCACATTCGTGGAGGGTGAGAGGTCATTGTTTACTCCGTGTGAATACCATAGAGACGCTATACCTTTCAGCCGGCGTTTGATTCATCCGCTCTCAAATTTTGATCAGTAGAAACACGAGTGCCCAATAGGTAAAACCCTAATAATTGATTTATGCTTTTTGCATGGATCCTAGGTAGAATTCGGATCAAATCTTGAATTTTCGCTGCATATGAGAATCCGAATTCCCAACATAGAGAACATCCATCCTCTAAGAAGTAATATTGGCCCTGATGAAATTTCGTGGTAACCTGATAAGAAAGGAAGTTTCTCAGTGAAATCAGCTTATCTTGCTTTAGCAGGAGAAGTTGATAACAATAGGGAGGTTTGGAGATCTATCTGGAAATGGAAGGGTCCAAATAGAGTTCGGAGCTTCCTTTGGCTAGCAGCAAAAAATGGTCTCTTAACAAATTCAGAGAGAAGGAGGAGACACCTGACAGAGGAGGAGAAGTGTTCGACATGTCATGAAAGAGAGTCTATCTTGCATGCTTTAAGAGACTATAATCTTGTCTCTCAGGTATGGCTAAGATTGTTGAATCTGAAATACTGGGAATCTTTCTTTTCTCTGAATTTACTTGAATGGATTGAGTTCTGCATTAGGAATAGGATTGGGAGATATGGAGATGTAGACTGGAAATTACTATTTGGAGTTACAGCCCGGGAAATTTGGATTAGTAGAAATAGCTTAGTTTTTGATGATAATGCAGATAAGAATGCTGACTTAGGAATGAAATGCATCGCAAAAACTAGAGAAATAGCATATAGTTATAGAAACTTGGAGAATTCTGGACTGAAGAAAAATAAAATGGAAGTCTATTGTGGTTGGAATTTACTGGAGAATGATTGGGTCAAAGTGAACTCAGATGGTTCTTGTCTAAGAGGAGGAGAAACCGCAGCTTGTGGAGGAGCTGTAAGGGATAGTACTGGAGACTGGTTGTTTGGATACTCCAAGAACATTGGCAAAGGCAGCGTGTTATCTGCTGAACTTTGGGGGGTGGTTACTGGTCTGAGCTTAGCCTGGAATAAAGGGCTAAAAAAGATTCACATGGAAATGGACTCCCTCTCAGCTTATCATTTGATCACTCAAGGGTGTGGCAAGGGTCATCCTTATGCATCATTAATTAGACAAATTGAGGAATTTTTGAGAAGAGATTGGCAGGTTGAGGTCTCTCACACTTATAGGGAAGGGAATAAAGTGACTGATTGGCTTGCTGCCAGGGGCCATCAACTTCAGCTTGGAGAGTTGCAGATTTTCAATGAGATTCCTAATGGTTGTGGAAGATTATGTATAGATGATTGTCTTGGTATTTCTTTTGGCAGAGTAGTAGCTTTGTAATTGGGCTTAGCCCCGTTTAAATGCCAAAAAAAAAAAAAAAAGAACTATGTTCATGATGTCTTTGGCTGTTGTCCCAGGAATATTCTCGGAGAATGCCAGCACGCTGTCCCTCAGCCCGTCCACAATGGCCAGACGCTGGCGAGCTATGCCAAGTCCTGACAAGTATTTGGACTCTGCTTCTCCCTCGGCTCTCTTGATCTGTAGGATTTTCTCTGCCTCTGCCTTCTCATTTGCGGCAACCCTCAGTCTGGCAGCTGTTATGATAACTGTCGAAAGGAAAAAGGATCAAGATGTAATAATAAAACTAGAATATACTACATAAATGGCTTGGAACAGAATGTCAACAATATAATCGAAACATTTGCCAAAATAGAAGGATGAAACATACATACAGTGATATCACTTGATTAAAACAATGTTAATCCTAATAATGTTAAATTGTTTTAAAACAGTTGGGATTGTCTATGAATTTAGAGTTGAAGAACATATTCCAAGCTTGCATATACAATGGGAGATCTTAACTTAAGATTTTGGGGGCCAAAATGACATATACAAAAATATTTTTTATTTTTTTATTTTTTACATAATAGTGGATACTAATGCATCGTTAAAAAATTTTGGGGGCCTCCCTATGAAGCTTCGCCAGTGTGCATCTATGAAGCCTCCCTATGAAGCTTCGCATATATATATATATATATATATATATATATATAGAGAGAGAGAGAGAGAGAGAGAGAGAGAGAGAGATGAATATAATTTTGATCATAAACGAGAAAAAAAAAAAGGCTATTTCGCACTCAAACCATACAACATCTTATGAAATAAAGTGGGTCCCTTAACACCTTAGTGTGACAACCAAAAAAAAGGAGAGAATAAATTTAATTACGTATTAAATTATTAAGTGGAAAGTATAGATCCACAAACACCCACTTTTTGCAGGGAGAGCGCCATGTAGAAACTCAATATATATGCACATCATTCCTGTCTACTTGAGGTACTAGAAGAGATTGCCGACGTTGATCTCATTCATTGCTGTCTTGACACGAACATCAGGCTCTATATCCATAATGAGGGTTCGAACTATCTCATATCCGTAAATAGACATGCCCACAACATGCAAGATTGTATCAACTTGAAAAGAAGAAAATATTTAACACGGTCAAATATTGTCAATTACGACTTTTACAGGTTCACATTAAAAATTAGTGCATTAGCCCCAACAAGGTTCATCTCATTAGATGGGATTAGTAATATAGATCATCTAATATCTGTGTCCTAAAAAAGGCATATGAAATGCATCCAAAATCCAACAACATAGAACCAATTAACATTTAATGAAAAGGGATTGTTTTAAAAAATATTTATATATACACTCCTTTTCAAGAACATCTTCTACAGCTTTTGCTATGTTATTTTTTTGCTTAAAGGCAGCATGATGTGAATTTTAAAAGTAAAGAGATACTTTCAAATTTATTGAAGGGTCCAATGATAAGAGTTAAGGATAAGAAGATCAAAGAAGGATTCTAAGAATTTATAAAAGGAATTAGGATGCTTAAAGAAGTTAGATTAAAAGAGCACATCATCACTAATTCGATATCACATCATTGCTACATCATTAAAGAGGAGCCACATCAATTATAATTTTTGTCATCGCCACATCAGCTATAGTTTTAATTCGTGCCACCTCATTTCATTTTTTTATTATTTGGTGTTTAAGATTTTAATATATTATTTGTGCTTTTAATTTATATTTATTTTGTGTTATATCATTTTAAAGCATCTTAGGCTTGTTAGTGTCACTTGAGCCTATTTTTCAATTAAGATATTAGAGAGTTTGACTTTTGATATGAATATAATTTGATTGCTTATGAGAGTTCCTCTCTAACTTTTTGTAATAATTTAAAGACTTATCAAAAGAGATTCAACTTTTGTAGTGTCAAATTTATCTTTCATTATTTCCAATCTCTTTTTTTTTTTTTTAAAGTATGACAAGAATACCTTTCTTTTTTCTTTGATTGTATCTCATTTGAGATAGACCTAACACAATTTCACATTACAATATCCAATTCCAACTTTGGTAACTTGCTGGCAAAAATACTGGATTACGCTGATTTTATAAACAATTTATCATTTTACCGTAGTTCGGAAACTAATTACCAGAATACGCAGAGCGCCATTCAAAATGGCGCCCGTAAGGCCTTGGAGGCGCCATTCAGAGTGGCGTCCTTCCCTTGGAGGCGCCATTTGAAGTGGCGCCCCCACCTTGGAGGCGCCATTCAAAGTGATGCCCTCCATAAGGAGGCGTCATTTGAAAAGGCGCCCTCCAGGCACCATTTTCAAAATTTAAATTAGGAGGCGCCTAATGAAATGGCGCCTCCCCCCTTCTATAAATACTCAGCCTCCCCCCTTCCGCACTTCAACTCCAAACCCTCGCAGCCGCTCTTCTTCCCTTCTTTCTTCGTAAACCTTGCAGCCACTTCCCGCAGTTCCTCTCATTCGCAGTATTTTATATTTTTTCATTCACAAATCATCATCTGTTCTTTCTTTTGTGCATTTCATTCGGAAGCATTTTCTTCTTTGGAGCAAATCTGTTCTTCTTTCAACTCTTCCTTGGTTAGTATTTTTATAATTTTTGTATTTATGTTATATTTTTTTAAATTAATTATTATGATTTATGATATGAAATGATGATCTAGGATTTAGAAAAAATTTATACAAATTTATATTATCTGTGATAATTTATAATTTTTACTGGTTAATATTTTGATAATTTTTGTATTTATATTATAATATTTATTTTATGTTAATTATTATGATTTATGATGTGAAATGATGATCTAGGATTTAGAAAAGATTTGTACAAATTTATATGATATGTGATAATTTATAATTTTTACTGGTTAGTATTTTTATAAATTCTGTATGTATATTATAATTTATATTTTATGTTGATTATTATAATTTATGATGGAAATGATGATCTAGGATTTAGAAAAAATTTATACAAATTTATGTGATCTGTGATAGTTTGTGATTTTTACTGGTTAGTATTTATATTATAATTTTTATTTTATGTTGATTATTATAATTTATGATGGGAAATGATGATCTAGGATTTAGAAAAAATTTATACAAATTTATGTGATCTGTGATAGTTTGTGATTTTTACTGGTTAGTATTTATATTATAATTTTTATTTTATGTTAATTATTATGATTTATAATGTGAAATGATGATATAGGATTTAAAAAAAATTGAAGCTTTAACATATTATATTTTCTAGAAAATTAACATGTTATTAACAATATTTTATTACAATCATTAATTATATTTTTTAATTTATTATAATATTTTAAGTAAATTGAAGCTTTAATATACATTTTATTAACAAAAATAAATAATTTCATATTATATTTTATAGAAAAGAAGTTAGTGATTAAATTAAATATTATTTATATAAATATTTTTAAATTTTTGTTGATGATAATTTTTAAATATTATATTTTAAATTTAAAATACATCAACTACGAATTCTCAAAGGGTTTACAGTTCGTACATAATTTATTCTTCATTTCATGTACTTTGCTGAATTTTTTTCTTCTTTACTTCTTTAATCATTCTATTAAAAGTTGAAATGCAATATATTGAATAATATTAATATAATACAATTTCATATTTTTGACATAAAATTATTTTTAATGATCAAATATCTTTTTTTAAAAAATTCATGTTATGGAAAACGCTAATTGAAATAACTAACTATATATTTTAGTTTTAATAAAAGTAGTTAAGAATAAAAATTAATTATCTTTTAAAATTTATTAATATTTTCTTGATATAAAAATTCAAACACTATATTTTAAATTGAATATGCATCAATAAAATTATATATATATTGTTATTTTTATTCCTTTAATATATTATTTTACAAAATATATTTAATTTAGCGTGATTTTTGCATAATTTTTTAATTGATACAATAATATCTAATAATTTTTACTTAGAGATTAAAATTATTAAATTATCTAACAAAATTTTCTTTCATGCAAAGGCTTTTTTTTGTTTGCTTCTCCGAATACTTACCGGTTAGTATTTTTATAAATTTTATGCTTATATTATAATTTTTATTAGTTATAATGAAAATATTTTTTATATTGGTAGAGAAATTTGTTTAGAATGTTATGATATAAATAATATAAATTTTTTTATTTTCTATTGATTGTTATGATTTATGATGTGAAATTATGATTTAAGATGTGAAGTTATGATTTATAAAAATTTTGTAGGAATTTATATGTACTGTGATAGGTTGTGCTATTAAAAAAATAACAAACGAGATAAAGAAGGGTATCATAATATAGGTCTTAGGACCTAGGTGAAAGTTATATTTAGAGAATTTTTTCATGTAAAATCTTAATATATCATAAGAGAGGTACTAAAAAAAATTCTAGGATATGTGAATGTAACCAAAAGCCTTAAAAAATAGGATATTGTTATTGAAAATTTAAATTTTTTTGTATTTAAATAGTAGATATTATAAATGCAAGAATAATAAACGTACTTGAAAAAATTATACTATACATATGTTTATTCAGGAAGCATTAAAATATATATGGAGGTATTGCAAATAATAATGTGTACATAATTTTAGTTGCTATTTGGTAGTAGGTGTGAACGGAGAAAAAAGCCGTAAAAATAAAAAATATAGTGTATTAAAAATGCTAACTAATTTAATTAGTATAATTTGTGCAAAATAACCAAGAAAAATGATAATTGAAAGAGATAAACTAAATCATAAATAAGATTATATAGCCAAATATTATATTAGTTTTGGAAAAGAAATAACATTTGCTTGGCCGAAAAAATAATCCTATTATTACGTAGTATTAATAGAATACCTTACAAAATAGTAATACATCCCATTCATTTTTAATTATAGTATTAAATACTAGTACATTCGTTTATGAGAACAAAATTTATATATGAGACTATCTGTCAATTGTGGGGGTGCAGTGAGTATTTTGCAGCTAAAAATAAGAAGATGAAAAAAAGTTTAATTGCTTTTATATATTCAAATGGTACAATTATTGAGGGATCAATGGGGATAATGTACGATGGACTTCCCCCAAAGGCATTGAAATTAAGAGGATGCAGTACTATGGATGTTTTACGGGAGAGAATTCATGCCTAACTGAAGCTTCACGAAGATCAAGCTGTGGGGAAAATTATTTACAGGTTTCCATAGCATCAAACAGAGGCTCAATACATGGCATACGAATTGGACGACGATGAAGACTTGGCATGTGCCATAGCAAGCTACGAACAGCATTCGACGATGACAGTAATGGAGTTGTACGCGGAGGTGATCACATCCGAACTGCACGCTGCTAACCTGGGTTCACAAGAAAGAGTTCCAATAACTAGATCACCTATGGTTCCAATGGCTAATGTTAGTACTAGTTGTTCGATGGTCCGGGAAGCCTTCCTTACATGGGTGGAATCGAGTTCCACATTTCTGATAGTTATACTCCTGCATTGGACTCATCTGTTGCCGGTGTTTTCCTGAGAAATATATCACATACCATGATGGGTTCAACAAGTGCCTTACCGGTCGTAGAGGAAAGAATCTGCTAATCCTATATTGATGGATGCCCACCTTGAGTCTGGTTTTGAGGACGATGAGGTGTCTTGCAGTAGTGACGATGATCGTGACACTGATGACGAAGAACGCGCCACTACACATGGAGACAGTGTTGCAACGCGGCAAGTGAGGAGTGACAATGCTGCACAGACATCATGTGGTGTCCCTCAAGCTGCTGTCTTCTCTCATATTGATTGGGATGCCATACGGAATCCTAATGAATTTTTGAAAATAATGAAACCAAGCTATGATTACGACATGGACGACTTACAAGTTGGGCAAGAGTTTGATTGCAAGGAGGCTTTAATTGCTGCAACCAAGCATTACCACATCAGAAGGCACCACAGTTATTATGTGGAGGAGTCGGATACTAGAAGATTAAGCGTGAAGTGTGATAATTACGAGGACCAATGCAATTTCCACCTCAGAGCGACCAATTTGAAGAATTGTAACACTTGGACAATAACTAGATTTTCAGGGCCTCACACATGTGTTAATGCTAGTTTGACACAGGATCACAAGTCTCTGAACTCTGAGTATATCAGTTCCTTGATACTGGAGATGATTAAAGTGAAGCAAGATGTTCCAATCTCGCTTATACAAGAGAGGGTGGAAGGAATGTACGGGTATAAGATTTCGTACAGAAAAGCATGGAAGGTGAAACAAAAGGCAATTGTCAAGGTGTACGGTGATTGGGATAGATCGTATGAAGTGCTTCCCAAATGGTTGGACATTTTAGGCTACTGTGACCAGGCTCTGTTCAAGTTGGAGTCACAAGAATTTGTCACAGCTGACAACCGTGTTGATCCGCAGAAACATGTTTTCAACCGAGTTTTTTGGGCTTTCAAGCCATGCATTGCCGCATTTCCCTACTGCAAGCAATTCATACAAGTTGATGGAACGCATCTGTATGGCAAGTACAGAGGCGTGCTACTGATAACTGCGACCCAGGACGGTAACAAATGTCCTGTTCCTCTTGCCTTTGCCCTTGTTGACAAGGAGAACTACAAAAACTGGAGTTAATTTTTGGCATTACTACGGGTAAATGTTACGAACCAGCAAGGAATATGCTTGATATCAGATCAACACCGAGCTATAAAAGATGCTGTAGCCATCGAAGGCCTGGGATGGCAGCCTCCTCATGCTTTTCACCGGTACCGTATCAGACATATTGCCAGCAATGTTCGTAAGAAGTGCAGGGATGACAATGTGAAGAAAGCTGTCCTTAAGATTGGTATGCCTTATAGCATAATTTCTTTGTTGAACCTTTCATTTATAAATTTGTGTATCTGGTAGTTCAACCCGGTTAACCTATTTATCTCCTTCTGTTCAGCATATAAGCCCAGTTGGGAAAAGGCCATGGAGAGATTGGACAACCTTAGCAAAGTCAATGAGGAGATCCACAAG
Organism: Sindora glabra; assembly: GCA_020226215.1. Lineage (NCBI taxonomy): Eukaryota > Viridiplantae > Streptophyta > Magnoliopsida > Fabales > Fabaceae > Sindora > Sindora glabra. The sequence continues at coordinate 21,951,597 of CM035233.1, read as the reverse complement.
AAGTTGACCGCTATTCCGATCGAGAAGTGGACGCTTGCTTATGACGAAGGCAGAAGATATGGTCATATGACGACTAACATTGTAGAGTGCATCAATGGCCTCTTCAAAAGATTAAGGAAGCTACCAATCACAGGCCTTGTTCAACAAACATACTATAGATGTGTCAAGTACTTTGTGGAAAGGGCAAAAGAAGCACATGCTGAACTACAACAAGGTCACATATACGCAAGCAGATTCAGACAGGAGCTTGCGACTATCCAGTCACGTGCTTCTTCCTACCACGTTCGTGCTTATAATAGACAAGGAACTAAGTTTGAGGTGGTGGAGGGCCCTGATATGGCCAGGGAATCATGTGGAAAGGTCGTCCAAGTGTTATTAGACAAAGGGCAACGTGAATGTGGACAATTCCAAGCATATAGGTATCCTTGCGCTCATATTATTGCTGCTTGTGCCTCAATCAACATATCGTGGGAACCATATGTCGATGCTGTATACAGGCTTGACACACTACTCAATTACTACAAATCTGAGGGGTGGCCTATCGGGGAGTGGTCGCAATGGAATAACCTACCACCATTTCCTGTCCTAGTTCCAAATTATGGAAGATTGCGTGCAAAGGGACGACCAAAGTCAACCCGGATCAGAAATGAGATGGATTGGCCTCAAGAGAACGGTGTCAAGCAAAAATACGGTCATTGTAAGATGGAAGGACATAATCGTAGGCGCTGTCCACTGTTACATGGGGAGGAAGGCCCTTCTTCACGTTGATTTTTATTATTTACTTTCGCAAATATGTTATAAAGTATGTTAATCAATGTCATAAGTGTAACGGTCGGATGATATTTTTTTTTATGGTTGTAAAATTGCACGTCATTATGTATATATATGTTACCCCATTACTAGTAATGTGAACAAACCATCAGTTAATCGTCCAAGTGTATACAAATTCTTGTGTTGAACTTTGTACTTAAATTGCACAAGTTTGTTAACTTAGTGTGTGTTTAAATTTCATTCTAATGCAATTTTTGTCAGTGGCAGATGGCATCCACATCTCGACGCGTTGATCCTGGACCACGGGATCCTTCACTGCTGACGGCTCAAGCCTCACACATATCCCAGTCGATTTGGACAGGCCATGTATGGAAATAGTTAGATCTTAATAAACTTGGTTAAACCGTTTCTGAATTGTCAGACGCGATAATTGGTGATTTTTTTTCTTTTGCAGCCTGACCATGTGCTCAGGATTCGACGAGCTCATCACTACCATCACCAGCAGCCGCCAGAGTTGTTGTCCCCTTTTTACGAGAGGCAGGCTTTTACGGCTTGACGATGTGCGAGTTTGTGCTGATCGACCATCAGTTGATCAATGCTTTTGTAGAGAGATGGAGGCTGGAGACACACACCTTTCACATGCCACAGGGAGAGACGACTATTACCCTGCAGGATGTTGCTTTTCAGCTCGGCCTATCCATTGACGGTCGAGTAGTGATGGGGCCCACTGTGTGGGGATGGGGAGCCCTGATAGAGGAGTATTTGGGACTCCAGTTATCGGTGGACAAGAATGTCATCAGAGGGGGCGACTGAGGATAAGTTGGATGGAGAGGCATTTCACTCATCTTCCAGATGATGAGGATGAGGTGACAGTGCAGAGATTTGACCGGGCTTACATTTTACGTCTCATTGGTAGGACGTTATTTCCAGACCATTTTGGCACATATGTCCAGCTCATGCACTTACATGAGGCTGGGACGTACAGTTGGGGATTTGCTTGCCTGGCCTATTTGTACAGAGAGCTCTGCAAGGCCACCGCTCCGGATTACAAGGAGATAGGAAGGGTGTTGCCTACTACTGCAGCTCTGGGCATGGGATAGATTTCCCACTATCGCCCCCGTGATTACTATTTCAGACATACCAGAGGGGGATGCAGGGATTGGTCCCCTGGCCCGCAGGTTAGAAAATTTTTCAACTTTCACTTATAATTAAGTTCACTTTGAAGTTGTTTAACTTAGTTATTGTACTTGGTAAGTGGCATTATCAGAAGACGTTCCAGGATAGTCCAACACACAACCTATCCTATTACAGATATGTGCTGGACCGTCTTCGACTCGACCAGGTATGTAGGGGATAATAGATATTTTTATTTTAGGGCTTTGTCCATTTCATTATCGCATTTAAATGATAAAATAAATTTGCAACTTCAGATCGCCTAGATCCCGTACACTAAGGAGGTCACCGCATCACTGCCTCAGTACTGTTTTGACGAGAGTGACACGTGGACAGCAATGGTGCCGCTCATTCACTTTCAGATTGTCGAGTGGCACCATCCTGATAGGGTTTTGCGGCAGTTTGGACTACACTAGGCTATTCCAGAGCCACCGAAGCAGGTGGCGGAGGTCTATTGCCTTCACTTGTCCAGTCGACATGATGAGGAGTGGCACATCCGCCATTAGCCGTATATTGCACTCTAGGATATCCGGCGAGACTTGTGCGCTATCGCCGAGCCGACCAAACGCCTAGTTCTAGGACCATGATCTGATTACATGACATGGTATAGACGGGTTACCAGACGATGTATTACACCTATTGGGGGAGCGCTAGACCTTGTGGTAATACTGCGTGCTAGTTTTCTGTATCTGATTTTCTTTAAATGCATTAGTATTGTAACTAACTTTAATGTCAAAAATTTGCACAGGTAGATGAGGTTTCCACACTACAGGACTTCACTACACCTGAGAGGTAGGCTATGTTCACCTTCGATGCGCTTAGATCAGCGATGGAGTCCATCATTCATGCCATTCAGGAGGTTGATCATGTGATTATTGACTCACATGCGGAGCCAGCTCCTCATGCCCATCATATCCCAGACCCTGCGGAGGGTGACCATGATTAGCCTCGCTCACGTCGATGATGTCGCACTGCTCCACGACATACGTCGCAGGCTGATGTTCCGTTCGCTTCGACAGTGCAGCAGATTCCACCATCGACTGCCCAGGAGACTATGACGATGATGCCTGATATTACTGCCTCATCTCATTTGTACCCTACTGCATCTAATGATCCTTCATCCTCCACCATGTTCCCAGCTGCATTATATGGTCCGTCGTCATCCCAAATGTACCAATTTCCTCCTGGTGTTCCATCCTCATTCCAGGAATTTTCACATATACCAGGAGTTTCATCTTCATTCTATGCCTTTCCTTCCGGTGATGCTGGTCCATCGCAGCCATATCGTCCTGCATTTGATTCGCATACTCAGGATCAAGGATTAGCACATGGTGGCATGATGATAGACGACTCAGAGCTTGTAGATAGAGGTAGAGGTGGAGGCAGAGCAGGAGCCAGGAGCAGAGGCAGAGCGGGAGCTGGAGGTAGAGGAGACACAGACATCGGGGATGTGACTCTCGAGCCTGCGCAGAGGGTTAGTAGATATGGCCACCACATTACCGATCCTAGATGTGGGACTGGACATCACTTACGTAGACATTAGCTTTCTTTTCCATGTTTATTGTATATTTATGTACATTTATCTTACTACTTTATTGCCAAACATCAACATTTAGGATGATTTTAATTATTACGACATTTTTAATTGCTTGCATAAGTACTTATATCTTTAATAATAAACTTCAAAATCATTGCAATATTTAATTTTTTTTAAAAATAATGATAATGACATCTCCCAAATATAATAACTAACATTATTAATTATCATACTTTCACAATTGTTATAATTATCTACTCTTTTATTTATTTACCATGTGAAAATAAATAAATAATATTAAATTAATTTAATAAATTTTATATTCATAATATGAAATATATATTTATTTTTTAATTAAATTTTTTTCTCATTATTTATTTAAATATAAAAAAATTAATAATATTAATTATAATATTTGAAGGATAAATAACCATCATCCTTGTAAATGACATTAAATGCTGTGTTTATTCAATACGTTATGAGTCGAGATCACCAAACATTTAAGAATAAAAATACGTAGCACAATTGTCAACGTAGATGGGGATGCTGCCCATGTACAATACCAAAATTCAAGTCTCTTGGATTCACAGTAGACATGGTCACCAGCTAATTAACTTAGAAATGAAGAGCGAGAGTGTTGTAGGCCAAAAGCGCCATATCGCCTAGCGTCCCTTCCCTTCAGTGCCAACGACGCCATTTCGTCTGGCATCCCTCAATACGCCATTTGGTGTCTCTCCACCGCTCTGCGTATCTTTTGTGCTTATTTTGATAAAATGTTTCAAAAGAACGATAAAATGAATAATAGTTTCTTAAAAAATAGTTAATCGGTACTTTTGCCTCTCATTGTCAAAATATTTTATCATTGTGACGAAATAAAAAATAACTAATTCATGTTACAATTTTGATTTCATTACAAAATGAAAAGATTATTGTAACGAAATAATCACATTTTTTTTAATTTTCAGCTATCTTCAACCTCGTCATTTCGCATTTACTTTGTTACAAAATAAAAATAATTTTATTGAGATAAATACAAAGTAGCAAGAATATTATTGGAATAAATACAAAATAAAAAAATATATTTATTTCGTTATATTTCTTTTCATTTTTAACAATCTTCAACTTCGTATATAAAGAATATTATTGAATAATTCAATAAATTTGCTTATGTGTAATAACGTATTAAATAATTACTTGTAATAATATAATTTCGAACATTGGACGTTTATAATTCTAAAAATTGATAAATATTAAGTGTCATTGGATCAAATTTTGAGAGAAATTAATATAAATTACGTAATTATTCTTTATTGATCATCTATTTTTTTAATAATATTTAATTATTTAATAAATATTTATTATTTTTATTAATTATATTATTATCATTAACTACTTTCTTATTTAATTCCTATAATAAATTTATGTATTAGATATCAAAGTGGAGTTAACATATTTTTTTATGATATCAAATATAATTATGAAATGAGTAATTTATTTTTAAAAATTTATTTTGAGTCACAATCATATATTATTTATTTTTAAAATTTTTATTTTCAAATGATATCAAAATTAATTATTTTTAAAAGAAAAAATTGTAAAAAATAGGATCGAGACGCTACCTTGAATGGCACCCTCAAAGCTTCCCAAAGGCGCCATCTTGGGTGGCGCCTCCTCCCCTCTTGGGCGCCATCCCAAATGGCGCCTCCCCAATCCGTGCGTATTTTGGTAATAAGTTTTCGAAAAACGGTAAAACGGAAATAAGTTTTGCCGAAAATAGTAAAATGGTATTTTATCCCAACTTGCCCTAATAACTAAAGAAATGCAATATGTTAGCATTCTAATATAAAAATGAAAAAGAAGAACCACTTTTCATACCATCAAAAACATATGACTGGATCTGTTCTTTGGCGTTGGTAAGCTTATAGAAAGCATTTGCTGCTTTCTCAGCCGTTGCACGATATTGCACAGACTTTACATTGACAAAAAAACATTATCCTGAGAATTACCAGTGACACTAATATCTCTTAACATTTGAACAACATAAAAAACATCAATCGTTGCTGAGAAAGAAATAACTTTGGGATATCTTTCCTAAGTCCTAAAGCAAAAAGGATACGCTGGAAGCCAAGGAAACAACATATTTTCAGAAGTACAAATCCAAAGAAAGAAATTAAGAAAAGGACAACAAAGTAAATACGTAAATTTGAGCTTTCTCGACTGTATATAAAATAAAAAACAAGTGAATCCTGATCATATTAAGTTAAAATTCATATTTAAGGAATCAGGCACCTCCTTAATCTAGTATTCATTATTCCAGGTCAAAGGAAAACCCGGGAAATAACATCAAGAAATAGAGAAGAGTAAGAATATACGAAGAAGCAGAAGCAGGTTTTTGTTTCACGTTGAACGTCAAGTTGCTGCACACGTAATGACAGTCCACGAGCTACATTATACCCAAAGCACCAAGGCATACGGTGGCATCCAAGATCCAGAACCTCATCAAACTTACCAATATGCTCCTTGATAGCCACTTTAGACTGCTTAACTTGAATGCAACCATAAGACTTGTTAAATCATTCAGAAGCAATCAGAATGTACCTTTCAGAGAAAATGGCAAGAGGGAAAACAAGGATTTATGAATTTCGAATGAGGTGGGGCGGTGAATGGCAAGAGGGAAATCACCCTTATATATACGTATACGTAGACGTGGTATGGGAAGAAGAAGCAAATTTGCCTCCTTACGGTGTTTCGTGAAAAGTGATAATTATTAATTATTTTTCACCGAAAAATAATTATTAATTTTTTATTGCGATATTGATTAAGGGTGTGATATAGGTGTAAGTGTATATGATAATTCTATGTTTGACATAAAAATTTGTAATAATTAATTTTTTAGAGAGAATTGATGTCAAATATTTTTATTAAGAAAAAATTATAATTTAAAAAATAAATTATCTATTATAACTTATTTTTTAATTATAAGTTTCCTCCTACTAAGAATTTTTATATCAATTATCTTTCTAGAAAAGTAATCATTTCCGTTTGGTTGGGAGGAAAATGAATTTTTAGAATTCATTTTTCAATTTTTTCTTATTTGGACATTCAAAAATTTTGGTTAACAGAAAAATAAATTCTAGTCAACCAGAAAGTTGTATTATTTTTAAGGAAAACAACTTCGCATTTTAAAAAACGGAATTCATTTTCCTTATTACTCAGTACATCTATACCCGAACTCAAACTTTTTACCTTCTTACTTTATTATACAATCGTAATCATAAATAAAATCTATTTATATTTATTAAATATTTATGATGGATGCTTTATTTTTATTTTTATAAAATTTATTTTTATTTATTAAAGTTTACGTGCATATTTTTATGGAATATTTACTAAAATATTCTCCTTTTTTTTCTCATGATGGATACTCTATTATATAATATTTCGTAACAATTAATTAAATAATTATGTGAATCTATATATTAGATTTTGTGATGCCTTTAATATATATTTTCTTATTAAAAATTAATCATTATTGGATTATTGGATACCAAGAATAATAAAAAAAATTCTAAATTTTTTTTAAAAGGTAAGTAAAATTATAATAATTTTGAAGTAAATAATTTTGACTTATTTTAAATAGAATTAATTTCTCTTTGTGTACCAAATACCAGAAAATATTTTTTCTCTATGTACCAAACAACAAAAAATCAATTCATTTTTTAGAAATATGTTTTCTTAGGAAATTATTTTCTAAAAATCCTATTTTCTCCTAAAACAAACGGAGCAAGTAATGTTAAATATAAGATCAATTTACATATTACAATCAATCAATATTAGCTTATTTTCGTTGTACCAAACAAGCTTTAATTTCGATGTGTTAATCATCTATTGCCAGAATTAGCACTTGATAAAGCCAGAACCAAAAGATATTCATTGGAATATCTATTGGGGTAGTTTCTCATTTTTGTTTATTTATTTTCCATGAATGATAATAGTATTGTTATTTGAATTAAATTGAACTAGTATCTCAACTCTAATTCAATATAGGGGCTAGGCTCGTTTGATATATTGGATAAAATTCAATAATATAAGATAATTATATAATTAAAAATTATACTATATTTAAAAATTTTAAATTAATTATATAATATATCCAAAAGCCTTTTTTTATAAGTTTAATTCCATAAGATTATACACTCCATAAGACAGTGGATAAGAATTGTTGAGATAGCATAAGGTAAATCCTAAAATGTTAAAATTAAAAATCCTTTTAAATTTTTATCTCTATTTACGTCTCTCTCTCACATATTTTTTTCTGTAAAATTAAAACTAAAATTAAAATTTTTTACATTAATATTAATATTTTTAATTTAGTATTTTTAAAATTTTTATTTGATAATATTAAATCATGTTTATAATATTTATGGATATTGTATATTATTTTTAAATTGATTTATTGTAATTATTTTACTAATTTGTTATACAGATATCCATATATATATACACATAGATGACATATGTATATCTTGGTGAATGTTATACTATTTTATTACCATAATATAAATATTTAATTTATATATATTAGTATAATTTTTAAAAAGTTATTGTTGTTGAAGGATATTTTGGTCTAAATATATACTTCAAATTCATTTTGAACAATTTTATTAATTTTTATATGAGTATTTTGATTAAATTAATTATTTTTAGGCCTATACAATCTTCTATAACATGACAATAAATAAAACATTGAATATTTCTATATAAACATTCATTTTATATAGTAAGAGACCATCCATAGGATAATCTACTATATTATTCTATACAATACCATATTATGCTATTTGATAATTCTTATACTATACAAAACGATATGTTAAACAAGACATTAGTAATATATATATGTATGTATGTATGTATAGGATTTATTTATTTATTCTATAATTTTAATTTTGCAAAAAAATATGATTGGATTTATATTTAAGGATTATTATAATAATAATATTTATTTTTTTCTTTCTATCTATTTTTATTCAATTATTTAATTTTTTATAAAAATTCCAGTAATATTTATTGCTACTCTTAGTTATCTAATCACACTCTTTTTAAAATGTGATTTTCTAAATTATCCTTATTTATTTCTTTTTTCCTAAAATTTTTTATATCATACATATAATTATCTATTCAATTTCAATTCAACTTCATGGATCATAATTCGTAAGTCAATTACTCTGCTAATATTTGATCTTAAGAGATTCAGTGCACGCTCAAAAATTGGAAAAACTTTGTGATAGATTTAATTTTGTTGTGAGATTTGCTCGCATAACTCATACTTTTGATACATTGATGCCAAAGAAAATTTGATTCTAAAATCTCATGTACACTGTCTTTCACTTAGCCCACCATGTAATGGTTTTGTATGATTATATTTGTTGTTACATCTCTTTCCTTTGATATATCTGAGCACACAAATTCTTCCTTAAAGTTAGGTCTCTAACTCCAATAAATCCTACTTCCACTTTGTTTTTTTCCATTAAATTTTGACTTTATCTTATAACATAAGAAAAATAAGTGAATTGAGTCTAGTCAAACATTTATATACTTAAATTTAAGCTTATAAAAAATAAATGAACTCACACATTGTTAAGTTTGAATAATATGAATTCAATTTGAATGTAAGTTTAAATAAGTTTATATAAATTTACTCAATTAGTGTGTTCTTAGGTTCTAATTTCTTATTGAACTTGAAATATTCAAAGTTGAATTTTTAATATATATAAACCTATCTAGGTTTATATTATTTGACTTGGATAATTTTTAATTTTATCTAAATTTAAGTATATAGAATCTTATCTTTCAAAATAAACTAGATATTAACTTTTTCTAATCTTGTTTTACTTATCAATATAAATTTTTTGTAACTGTCAAATTTATAAAAAATATGGACACAATCTTTACATAATTACTTCAATCAAAGCATTATATTTTTTATATGATATCAATAATTACTAATGTTATTGAATTGAATTTTTTTTATATATTACAATACTTAAAATCAAACTTAACCTCAGTCGAGTAATACAAAGTACAAACTCAGTATTAATTGAATTTGGCTCATTTAAACTTGACACAAAAAATTAAATTTGAATCAAGTTTTTACGAGTTGATTTGATGTTGCTTACGACTTGCTTGTTTACACTTCCAACATAGGGTGCCTATATGAATACTACAATTTAGATGTTGAAAAACAAAATTAAAACTTAGCACTAAATTAGGCTCATAATCTTCATACAAATTAATAATTATTTTTATTTTTATTTTAAATTGAGATTATTGAAAATCATTTTTGTCTAGATATATATTTGATAAAACTAAAATGAAAAAAATTAAAAAAAATAAAATTGCAGAAAAATGGAACAATAACAAAAACACTCCACCTTCCCAATGCTACTCCTTGTGATTCATGCTATGCAATTGAGGAAGAGTCCACATTGTCTTTTAGCATCAAATTTTTATGCCTCTTCCACTTTTTTTTTTATATGAAACAAATTATCTTCTTTGGATTTTCTAGTAAGCCAAATTAATGCAAGTATAAATTTGCCCCCCACAACTTAATTTTACGTTAGTTGGAAAAGAAAATTTTTATTTTAAACATGTATAAAAATATTTAAGATTTATTAATTATATATAAAGACATACACATAAAGAAGATATTAAAATAAATCATTTTATTTTATTTAAATATTTAATTTTTTATAATAATTTATTTTTATTTTATATATAAATGTTGCCTCCATAAATCAAAATTCCTATATCTACCACTGGGGCAATCCTTGCGAGATCTTTAAATTCAAAGGCTAGTTGCAAACTCTGTAATAACAATCAGCATCACCAATGAAAATGTGAGTTTAGGGGCTTGGAAATGGCCTGCAATATGGTTACCCTCCTTTCAAAAGTAGAAAGTCTACATGTTGGTACAAAATCAGACCAAAAAGAAAAAAAAGAAAAAATAAGTGCTGGTGCCAAAAAAAATTCCCATGATGGAAATCTACATTCCTACTTCTTTCTTATGTGGAAAATTTTCTTAGGCTAATAAATTCTTACATTATAGGATAAAAAAGTGACATAATGGTAGAAGTAGAATCCAGCCCCCATTTTGTCACTCTGTTTTCTCGTTATAAAAAATCCAATCTTTATGCTCACAGCGAAAGTAGCATGGAAGCAACTAACATCATACACGACTAAATTTAAAAGTTCAAATTTATTGATTTATGATATATTGTGTAGACTGAATAAAATCTAATAATTTTAGGCTAGCAATGTATAGTGAAATGGTGTATCCTAATCTACACCAAGTTGTATTTCTCTGCACTACAAGAGAAAAAGAAAGAAATAGCTGTAGATTACCCAATTTGTTTTTTATTCAAATAAGAAAGGGAATTAAATTCTCCTAATTAATTTAATTAACATTGATTAAATTGAGAGAATAAAATAAGATATAAGTGCACCTATCAAATAGGATAATCTAATCTAATAAAGTAATTTTATCCTATTAACATAGGATAAAATTATAGGAGAGACTTTGATGTACCAATTGCATTGGTGCACCACTTAAACTAACCATTAGATTTTATTCATCTTGTTTAATATTGCATAAATGAATGAATTCTAACAGTTTAAACTAGTATTATATCGATACAACTCACAATAATCATTATCTAAAATTATCATCTTCATTTTGATATAATATAAGTTAATAGGATAAAAGTAAAATTTTTCTTCCTTTTACCTTTAATTTTAAATAATGACATTGTAAAATAGAGCAAGAAGTTATCATCAAATAACGGATTGTGAATTAATAGTTGCCCATTATTTTGAGATTTGCTAAAAGTAAAATTTTTCCTCTCGTATTAATAGTTGACCATATGAGTCACTTTTAGGTTCATTATGAGATTTGCTAGCATAACTTATATTTTTCGAAACATTGATGCAAAGGGAATCTGAATCTATAATCTCACATATATTGCCTTTCACCACTAGCTTACCATGTAATGGCTTGGTATGATTCACATTTGTTGTTGCACCGCTTTCATCCTAGATATATTGGTATACAAAATTTTCCTTAAAGTTAGGTGTCTATTTCCAATAAATCCCACATTAACTTTGTTTTTTTTTAATTAAATTTTGACCTCATCTTACAACATCAAAACAACAAATTTTAATGCATATATATAGTAAGGGTGAAAACAAATTGAACTAATGTTTCATTTGTTCATTGAAAAATATTTTTTGTAAACTATAGTTATAAAATGTTAAAATAGATAAAAGTGTTTTACTTGTTCAATATTAAATATGAAGAATTTGAGGAAAGCAATTTTATCTATTTTAAAAAAAGAATTTTTTCCTCTATTTTCAAACTTTTAGGTATCATTTTTTTAGTCTTTAATATAAATGATATATCACCTCTTCATCAACATATATGCAAATGATATTTTTCTACGGAAAATGCTTTTTAATGAAATAAATGGAGCTAGTCAAGTTGAACTTTTATATGCTTAAGCTTGATCTTGTAAAAAATAAATGAGCTCGAACATTCTTAATTTTGAATACTTTGAACCCAAGCTTGAACTTAACTCAAATAGGAGCTCAAATGAGTTTATATGAATTTGTTTGATTAGTATGTTATTAGGCTTGAATTTCTTATCAAAGTTGGAATACTAGAATTCAAGATTTTAATACATATGAGTCTAAATAAGTTTATAGTGTCTTAATTGTATAGTTTTTAAGTTTATCAAAAATATAGAATCTTATTTTTCAAAAATAAATCAAATGTCAATTTTTTTAAATTTCATCTTACTTATCAATATAAATTTTTTGTAACCATCAAGTCTATAAAAAATATCTATGCAATCTTCACTTAATATCAACAATTACATTCAATAAAAAAGTAACATATACTAGAAAAATAATTACTTCAATCAAAGCATTATATTTTTTATACAATATCAATAATTACTAATGTAATTAAATTTTTTTACGTACTGTGTCATTTAGAATTGAACTTGGCTTGAACTGAGTAATATGAAGCTTACGCTCAGATAGTATATTAATTGAACTCGGCTCATTTAAATTTAATTTGTTTAAAATTGTACTTGAATCAAATTTTTACTAGTTAATAGCTTGACTTATATGCATTTCTAACATTGAGTGCCTATATGAATAATATGGTTTGGATATTGAAAAACAAAATTAAAAATCAGCACCAAATGAGGCTTTTAAATCTTAATGGTAACAAAATTACATTCGAACAAACTTATTGAAGGTTGTAAATTAATACATAATCCATAATCATTTTTATTTATTTTTATTTCAAATTGAAATTATTGAAACTCAATTTTATCTAGCTAAGAACATAAAGCTAAAAAAAAAAAGAAAGATAAAAAATTATAAAAAAAACAAAAACACTTCACCTCCCCTATGTTGCTGCATGTGAAGTCAAACTCCAAGATATGAGGAAGGACACCCTTATCTTGCATTAAATTTTTATGTCTCTTTTACTATTTTTTTTTCTTATCTTCCTTGGATTTTTTTTTATAAGCCAATTAATGTAAGATCTTTGATAAAGATTTGACTTCCAAGTCTTCTCCTTCTAAGAAGGGAAGTAGGAGCCATTCAAAAAGAATATGAGAGGAACACAAAGGAAGAGAGATAAAAAAAAATAAGCAAAAGCTAAAAAAAAAAAAGAAAGAAGAAATAATAGAGAGAAAATATATATTGTATCATTTTCACAAAACTAAACGTTTAACCAAAAATGCAAAAAAAAATTTAACCTTTATTTATTCTAAAAAAAATAAAGAAAGAAGAAGAGAAATTCTTATATGTTTCAATTATATCACATGTTCTTTGTCATGATTAATAAATGAAGGACATTTATCAACTTTTACAATTTTTAATACCTTAAAAGTTAAAAATTCATATTTTAATATGTATGGATCCTACAAAATTGATAAATATCCTTTATTTAATGATCATGATTATAGATACATGGCATACTCTTGAAGTAAAGAATAAAAAAGGCAAAGAGTTCCAAACCTCATTAATAAGTTGTGCTACCAATAAAACAATATCTATACCATCCATATATAATACAACCATTAACGATTGTAAGGGGAAACTAGCACAAGGGGTAATTTTTATATTATTAATGTGAAAGTCAAAGTTTTCAAAATTTACAAACAAGTTGCCTATGAACTTTACTCAAAGTTGTTGAATAATATTACATTTTTATGTAGCTTTGCATCTTATGAAGAAGATCAAGACATATACTTCACTTTAAGGTAGTTCAAAGATTAGTTCTATTTTGAACCACTTTTGAATTATTAGGAGTTAAAAAAATGAATAGCAGTTGTTGTACTATAAAATTAGTTTTCTTAATTCTCTTATTTGTTCTCTCTATTAATTTTTTTTCCTTTTCAGCCAATTAGATCTTTTTTAAAAAATTTCCAATTCTTAAATTATATGTGCTTCAGTATTACTTTTGGTAGGTTTATCTCTCTTCTCAATAAAAAAAATATCTATCATTTTCTCCGAAAATTTCCCTTCTTTTGACATTAGGATTTGAGGCTTACTCTAGAATTAATACTTTTCTGTTGATTCAGTGTGAAAAAGGCATTGATCATGGCTAAATTTTGGGTTTGTATCCATTAAGACTATTTTGCAAATAGATAGCTTTGGAATTCAATCTGAGGTAGTTTTCTTGCTTCATATAATTGTGTGGAAAAAGGGTGATAGGTGGTTGGTTATGCTAAAAGGCCTTGAAACTTGAAAGTGAGACATTGATGATAAGGAGCTAGCAGTCGATGGTGGATGGATTAATGGTGTTGAAGAAGAAGAATAAAAAAAAGAATGGTGAAAAATTGAGACGATATGATGGCGTGGCTCAAAGTTTATCGGTTTGTTGTTAATTGGAGGTTTAGTAGCCATAAAGAATATAATTATACATCCAAACTCAAATGATAATCCTTTAATTTATTTGGTAAATATTATAAGTTCCTTAAATTTAATGTTCAAAGCAAAAATAATTCAAACAACCCCCAAATAGAGTGGCAAATATGACTAAAATGTCACTAAAATGTTTCTATGTGTATTAAAGGTGGGAAAATTTTGGTTTTAATCGATTTTGGTTTGAAAATTAATTAACCATTTTAAATTGATTGTCTCCTTAAATATATCACAACCGACCGAAATTATTATTCAAACCATTGTTAACTGAATTAATCGATTACAAATGGTTAAAAGTGATTTAAAATAGTTAATTATTTTAATTTTTTAGCATGCAGGAAAGTTTACAAATCTCCTATCTCTTTACATTTCAAATAAAATATAAGAAAATGAATAACTTAGAATGAATTTTGCCTAATTTCTATACATCACTACTTATATTTTATTTAAAATTTTGTGAGACAGATTTAGATTTGAATAAGTGTTGAGTTTTTTTTTAAGAGAAAGATATTTGAAAGCAAGATTTTGAGATTGAAAAATGGCTTGCAAAGGCTAAGGGAATAAAGGGATAAATAACAAATTACCTTAAATACATCTTATAAAATAAATTCTTAAACTCTATAATAATTCGGTCGATTATGACTTAATATGGGTGAAAATTTTCAAACCGGCAACCAATTGAAAAAACCCAAAAGCAAATAATAATTACTTGAATCTAATTGTTTATTATAATCAACCAATTTAAACCAATCGAATGTAAAATGATTTGATCAGTTTAAATTGATTTGTGACATTTTGCCCACTCCTAGTGTCTATATTTAATGATGGGCTATCGTACTGAAGTCCTCGCTCAAAAAGAAAAGAACCAAAAGAATTAACCTTAAAGAAGAAGAAGAAGAAAAATCAAAAGATGAATAGTGAAAAATTTAGACGATATGATGGCATAGCTCAAAGTTTATCGATTTGCTATTGGCTGGAGGTTCAATAGCCATAAAAAATATAATTATACATTCAAACTCAAATGATAATCCTTTAATTTGTTTGGTAAATATTATAAATTCCTTAAATTTAATGTTTAAAACAAAAAGAATTCAAACAACCCCCAAACAAAGTGGCAAATATGACCAAAAAGTCTATGTCTATATTTAATGATAGGCTATCGCATTGAAGTCCTTGCTTAAAAAGAAAAGAACTAAAAGAATTAACCTTAAAGAACAAGAAAAAATAACCTTATCATGAGATAAAAGTGATGGATCCAAAATTTTTAAATTATGGGAATAATATTTATGTATAAAATAAAAATAAATTATTATAAAAATATTAAATATTTTAAAAAAATTATTTTATTTTAATATATTTTTTATACATATCTTTATGTGTAATCAATGAATTTTAAATATTCTTATATTGGATCAAAGTAAAATTTCTTCTTTCCAACTGGTGTAGAACTAAGTTATGGGACAATTCTACTTATATTAATTGGGGACAATATAATTTATTAGTATATATTTATGTTTAAAAATAAATTTGTTTGCACAAGCAATTGTTCCACTAATCCTATAAGTAAATTTGTCTTTGCGAAAAAACTATTTAGAGTAGTGGATAAATGAAGAAGAAAGAAATAAGAGGCAATAGAAAGAGATGGAGTTACAAGAGCGAGAAGCATTTGGTTGAATGAAGAAGATTAAACAAAGAAGGCAAGGTAAAAAAAAGGAAGAAAAGGTTTATGGAAAAAGTAGAATGGTATGAGACATCCAACTCATAGTGTCTATCCCATTTCACCTTCACTATTTTTTTATTATTATGAATGATAGGTTTTTTAATACATTCTATTTAAATTATCACTTTTATGTCATTTCTATAATAAAATTAAACCTTTTAAATAGACCTATTTGGTCCCCATAGATTAGTTCCTACATATTGGCTATAAATGGATTAGGTTAGTGCAAACCCTCAAATTAATGGAGGTGAAATAAGTATACTAAATTCAAGACATTAATCAATTCCCCAATTAGTTTAAGATTTATAGAAGTGAAATAAGCAAATTGAATTGATTCCATAATTGATTTATAATGTCCAAAAATTTAATGGAAGAGATGAATTGATTCCTTAATCCATTCATGCCTAATAAAAACATATTGGAAGGCATGAATCTATTGAGGAATTGATTTATAGGGCCAATTTTTTTTTATTTCTTCCATAGTATTAGGTGTAATAAATTATTTATGATATGGTAATACATTTTATAAGTTGAATGAGTTGCAACAAAGTTGGGACTCCATGAATGCATAGTTCATCATTACACATGAATTTGTTTAAGCATAACTATTATGATTGTGAATGGCATTGAGATAAGTAATAGGTGTGAACTATTAAATATATGATTTGAACATTGGATCTAATAATTGCTTATGAAGGATAAGATTAATTTGGAGAGATAATAATAAACTTGTAAGGGATAAGGTTGAATGAGAGTTATAAAGGAATTTATATGCATTCTTTGTTTTTTTTGTCTTCTACTAGATAATATTGATTGAAATGTAGAATTATGGAATTTACAGTATAGTGTTTATGTAAATTAGGTGATGTCACTAATGCTTTTGATTTATTGGATTGTGTGAATTGTGAGGTAGGTTTTAAGGGAGTAATTTAGTTGGTAAGACCCAATTGTTGTGATTTGTTATGCCTTACTAAATGTTACTTCACTAAGCCTTGAATTTAGTTTTTTGTGATTTATTTGACGAATCTATAGGTGGATACACCACTAATACATTAAGGATAGATATTCTAGAACTTCCTTTCATTAGACTAGGGCAATAAATAGATATTTTATTTGTAAATAACCCCTAAATCATTTCTTAGAGGTCTTTCTATAGCAAGTGGTAATTAAGCAAATATCACACATGATAGTGATTTTGTTTTATATGTATCTGTTAGAATAGCTTAATTTTTAGGAAGTACATGAAATTATAAGCAAGTATAATTCCCTATGTATATAGAACTAATTGTGATGATCGTCATCAACTTTAAATATTAATTGTAGTGATTATTGCTTATTTAAAACAACTTGTTTAAGTGCTTGAGTCATGTCTTGATGAGGATAGGTGATGGAAAAAGGTAAATTAGATTCCATACTTATGACAAACTTTCTCTACACATAACTAACACTTAAATTCAAACTTTGGAAATGTACACCTTTTGGATGTTCCAATCATGCTATTAAAAATGATTGATAGTAACTTCATTCCTTTTCTTATTCTCTAACATCGAAACAAAATTACTTGTCTCCCACTCTACCACAAGGTATGCTGCGATACAGATATTCCCATATTGTGTGATTATATATGATATTTTATGTGTACAAAATATAATAAATTCATTACCTTATAATTTGCAAATATTCAAGTATTTTTTTAGAATATATTACATATTATGAAGTAAAAAAATTGCAATATTTAAAAAAATGCAAAATACCCCTTTTTAATTTTAAAGTAGTTGAATTTACCTAATTCTACTTTAGAAACTTGAAAATTACTATATTAAATTTCATAAAACTTTGAATTAACACTTATTGTTAACTTAATTAACTATTTCATTAAATTATATAATTTTTTCATAAACTTTTTAAACAAGAATCATAATATAGTATACTAATTTATTTTGTTATTTTTCACATATAATTTTGTAACTCATTTTTTATTATTTAATTAAAACTTTATATATATAATTTAATTCCTATTAATTTTATAACATAGAAGTATTTGTGAAAAAATAACAAGATAATCTAAGAAATACTATGATATTGTGATTCTCATTTAAAAATATCATTAGAAAATTATGTAAGTTGATAGAATAATAAATTATATTAATGAAGGATGTCAATTTCAATTTTGTATAATTGAAGAGAGTAATTTTAAAGTTTTTAAAGTTGAATGAATCAAAATTCAACCATACAAAAATAGAAGGGAATATTTTATATCTTTTCTTTCTTTCTTTTTTTACATTTTAAGGCAAGGTAAGGCACTATGGGGTTGAAACTATGATTTTTACCTCAGCCAAAAAATGTGAAGCAAGCTAAATGTTTGCCCCATCCCCATTCTCGTAGGACAAAAATACTCTATATCCCTACACACCACAAGGCAATATAATGATGGATTCATTTAGAACATTATGGGGGCAATTGCCTCCATAAAATTATGCGCACGGGCATACACACACTAATCATACATATTACCCCTATGACAAATGTAAAACTACCCTTAGAACTATTTTTATATCAATTGAAAAATAAAAAAATATTTAAAATTTATTAATTATACACAAAGACAAACACATAAAAAAGGACATTAAAATAAATCATATTTTATTTTATTTAAATATTTAATTTTTTATAATAATATATTTTATTTTATATATATTGTCTCTGCAAATCAAAATTCCTATATTTACCATTGGGCAATCCTTGTAAAATCCCTAAATTGAAGGTAATGTACTAACTCGGTGATGATGATTAGCTTTAGCAAAGAAAATGTGAATTCAAGGCTTAGAAATGGTTTGCAACATGTTTACCTCCCTTTAAAAGTAGGGAACTCTATTTGCTAGTGCAAAAAGAATTCCTCCAACATGAAAATATACATTCTTTCTTTCATATGTGAGAAATTTTCTTACCTTAACAAATTCTTACATTGTAAGATAAGTTAATAATGGCAGAAGTGGGATTTGGCCCCCATCTTGTCACTTTCCTTTCTTTTGTTATAAAAAATTAATCTTTATACCTATAGCAAAAGTAATATTTCTCCTTGCCATAAAAGGAATCAAAATGAATAGTTATTGATTACTTTATTTGTTTTATTCAAACAAAAGAGGGAATTAGATTCCCTTAATTAATTTGACTAGTATTTGTTACATTGAGAGAATCAAATAAGATATGACCATATATTATTCAATTTTAGTATATGTTTGGAGTACCCATCAAATAGGATAATATAATCTAATCAAATCATTTTATCCTATTGACACAAGATAAAATTATCTTCTTCCTTTGAAAATGATATGAGTTTAATAAACATAAATAAATTTTTCCTTTTTTACCTTAATTTCAAATAATAACATTATGAAATAGAGTGAAAAGTTATCATCAAATAATGGGTTGTGAGAAATTATCATCAAATGATGGGTTATGAATTAATAATTGACCACCACTTACCATCGTTAACTACCATTCACTATCATTCACTGTCACCCACTGTTGTTGATCATTACTCGCTAATAACTACTATCAACCATGATTAACCATTGCTTGTTGTCACCCATTACTTGCCACCATGCTATTTTTTGTTGCTAACCACATTCCATCATCATTAACTATCACGTATCACCATTTATTACCATTGATCATTATTTGTCACCACTCACCGTTATCAATTACTATATGTTACTACTTACCACCTTTGATTACTACCCCCTATAATCCATCGCTATTTGATACTACTCGCACCACCCTTTAATATTGAGCATCATTTGGTTGCTATCTATCTTTATTAACCACCACCACCACCATAACCCATTGCTATCCTTAAAAATATATGACTATGAGAACCAATCACCATTTAATACTAATTTTGTCTAAATAAATATTTTTTAATGTTTTCCATGTTATATATATTACATGTGACAACAAATAATCTAGAGTATAATTTTATACTATCATCTTATTATACAAATATTAAATGAATATTAGATAATATTACATTCTATCCTTTTATTATCTCATCATGTAATAGTATATTACCTCATCCAATTCTATCATATACTCAAAATGGATACTATTGGCGTTATTAGAATACAATGTGATGCGGAATAGAATGTCAACATTAAACAACTTATTTGTTAAATAAGATAATTCTAAAACTCATTGAATAAAAAAAATTCTTTAAATATCATTAAAAATAGGGTAAATTATACTTTAGGTTCCCATTTTTTTTTATTTCACTTAATTCATTTGAGGTTTTAAGTATAAAAATCCATCCACTTATACTTTCAACTGCTAATACCTTTCTTACTAAAAATAGTTTTTTTTTTTTATCTTGGATCCAAGTTATCTAAAATGGGTCTATAACCTAACCTATAACTTGGTTTATGAAATGCTTATAAATAGGCAGAAAGAAAGGAGTTTAAAAAGTTAGTTAATAAAAATATTCATCAGAATCATTAAGAAACTCTCTCTCTCTCTCTTTTCTTTAAACAAAAAGGAGATTTAAGTTATGAACAAATAGTTTTTCCATATGATTACAAATACAATAAGTAAAAATAAATATTGGATCATGAATCTTCCATTACAAACTTCTAATATTTTGGTATGTATGAATCTAATTCATATCCTTTTATAATTCTAACGTTGGTATCAGAGCATTAGTAGTTTATTTTTTTGGTATTATACACATTATATGTCTTGAAATGCTTTTAAATTTTTTATTGGATTATGGTCTGATTTCTTTCATTTTGGTATGAATTTGAAAATTATGAAGTTATATGGAATCATATTTATTTATTTTTATTGCATGATCGCATTGGGATTTTATAATTGTTTATATGTTTTGATTGGTGCCTATGCAATTTTTGCATCGAGAGTTTGATCTTAAAATTTTGCATATATATAGTTACTTATTTAATTATTTCTATTACATTGTCACAGGAAGATCAAGATTTATCATAATTTCCAAAAGTTTTTCAAAAAATTTATGTATTCTTGAGTGGTAGATGAAATAGGGCTAATATAAAAATGATATTTTTTTTGTTTATTCTTTAGTTAAAGATGAATATATATATAGTAATACCGGCCATGGAAGTTATTAAGACTTTTAGGAAGTCCCGTGATATCATGCATTTAGAGTTCAATAATTAAGAAGTAGACACCATACCGAACAAATCCTTGATCAAACAATGTTTATAGTTAATTCCTTTGTAATCTTCAATAAAAAATTGCAATAATAGGTCCAATATGAATCTCCTATTTTCTTGTTTCAATGTCTTTTCAATCAAGATTTGTTTAGCTTTTATATTCAAAAAGTAAATCACTACTGATTGCGATTGGATGATTCATTTTCAAACTAAACTTAGGAGTCAGTTTCTTTATTGGTCCAAGTGCTATGCATTGCAATGACCATTTAGTTTGACCTTAATACATATATGCCTGCCTAATGATGTGTTTGCTTTCGTCATTATATTTGAACATTTCTTTGTAAAAAAAGGTTAAAAAATAGTATTAAAAATAGTTTAAAAATTATCATAAACTATCAAAATAATTGTCAAAAAATAGTTACAAAAAAATATTCAGTTAAAAATAGTTGAAAATAGTTAAAAAAAACTATTATAAAAAATGTCAGAAATAGGATTTGAACTCACCCCTCTACCAAGGACCAAAACTTAGTTTGGTACCTTAGACCACTTAACTACCCTTTTTATCATGTTCTAAGTTGCCCAATAATTATGATATACTTTATTGGCATAATAAAATTAAAAATGGCAGAATTTTTTGTCCTATTTTTTTCTTTTTTTCACACCTTGAATTATTTTTCATAATTTTTTTGGAGAATTTTACACATTTTTTACATAATGTACAATTTTTTAGGAAAATTTTTTTATGGGCATTTTTTGAAGCATTATTTTTTATGTAGATTATTGCTTTGGAGATCTAATTGAGTTATTTTTTCTGTACATGTTATAGAAAATTATGATAAGACTCATACGTACACCAAGAGTCATAGGACTCTAGTATAAAGACAAGAAGTCAATAGATTAATTGCCAAACTCAAAAATCTCCAAGCTAATTTAGAATTTTATTAAAAAAATTATAAATTTTGTAAACCATATCATCAAATTTTATGAAAAAGTTTAAAACTTGATATAGGCTGGTGTTTTGAAGATGAATTAGAATTTAAAAAAATTAAAAGTCTTACAAAAAGCCTTACCTACTGATTACAAAAATAAATAGTAAATTCTCTATTAGAAGGAAAAAAAAGGGACATAAAAAATATAATAATATTATCTATAAATTTGTATTAGACTATTTAGAGTATAAAAATAACAAATATAGCCTGATTATTTTCAAGTACACTAGACAGGAAATCTAGTACTAAAATCAAGTTTCTCCAAGAGTTATACAATAGGTTTGTTAGTTTTTTTCCATATAGAATCAAACATTTGAAAATATTGTGACAATTGTAAACTATAGGGAGATATTTAATATATGATATTTTATGTAATTTTTTTATTTTTATTTTTTATGTATTATATTATTGAAATATATTTCAATTTGTGTAATTTTTTAATTGAAATTTATTTGTATGAATTCTTTTATTTAGTATACTTTGCCTAATTAATTATTTTGGTATTAGCCTCACATTAGGAATTTAGATGATAATTGAAACTGTAGTGACCTTTTAACTCTACACCCTATACATGAACTAATACAAACATAATTAATTAAAATCAAAGTAGATATATATGTAAGGCTCGATATCAGTTACGTGCAATTCTATCTATATATAGAACTTGTGTTTCTACAAACACAATACCTATTGCTTCCAAAGACATTGCCGCTAAATTTAATAAGGGTGAGAAACTGAATGGTAATAATTACGAAATTTAAAGCATGAAAATCCAATAGGTGTTAGAAGAGTAAGAGGCTTTAGAAACACTGAATATTGTCTTAGAAAAAGATAAGGTAGGAAACATAGCCCAACATAAGCAGGACCAAGAGGCTTATGAAGCCTGAAAAAGAAAGAATTCTCTTACTCGCATTACATTACTGAGAAGCATAGAGAATGACATCATATGAGAATTCAAAAATTACAACTTAGCTAAGTATATGTGATTTACTCTAAAAAACAAGTTTGGTGGAAGATTTTTAACTAAATTAAGATCTCTCCCATTAAATTTGACACTTATAAAAAGAAACTTAAATATTGAATGAAAAATATTTACGAAAAATGTCAAACATGACTTATGAATTAAAGGATGTAAGTCATATGTTGACTGACGAGCAATAAGTCTAAGCCGTAATTCAATTCGTGCCTCATTTTTAAGAGCATATGAAGATGCATTTAACTCATAATGAAAATATCCGAATGATGATGATGTTGTGTGCCATCTTGAGCTAGAAGAAGAAAGGATTGAGGCTACTAAGCTTAATATAGACATGTATATGGCTTCATCCAGCTCAAGAAAAGTTTTTGGGCAAAAAGCACAAACATAAAAATGGGTCCCAAGATGTAAGAAAGAAAATGGCTCATTTTAGTAAGAAATCAACAAACAACTAATATGAAAAAGGAAAGCATCCTTCCAAGAAGAAGAATATGGCCAAGGTCAAGTGCTTCAATTGTAATAAGAAAGAGCATTTTCTTTGTAATTGTCATGAGCTTAAAAAGCTATTAAGTTATACTCAAGTTAGTGAACTTTATGTAACTAGTTTTATTTTTCTAATAGATTCTCATCCTGTATGGATTATAGACTTAAGAGTAATAGACCATGTAGCAAAGGATTGAGACACCTTCATAGAATTTTGATGAATACCACATGAAGGAAAATGGATTTATCTAGGAAATAATGCACGAGTTGCAATTCAAGGAATAGGCACATGCAAGTTAGTCTTACGAGGCGACCAAACTTTACTCTTACATGTGTTTTATATGCACCTTAGGTTTGCTAAAATTTAATCTTTGTGTTAGTTTTGGTTAAAACTCAATTTTAATTTGTATCTTATTGATGATAATATTAAATTATCTTTATGAATAACTCATTATGGATCTGGTTATATAATAAATGTTTTTATTGTCATGGATACTAATCATTATTAATGTAATCTTAATTATTCCATATTTACATCATCGCATAATTTTGAAATTGATGTGAATGTTTGACATGCTCAACTTAGCCATATTAGTTAACATCAAATGGATAGGCTAGCTAAAGAAGGGTCATTGCTTAATTATAACAAAGTAGATCTATCTATTTGTGAGTATTGCTTAGTTAGCAAAAGTACCAAAAGACCATTTGAAAAAGGAACCAAAGTACACTTCCATTTGCAATTAGTCTATTTTAACATATATGATCCAATAAATGTGAGAGCCAAGCATGAAGTTTTCTATTTTGTCAAATTTATAGATGATTTTACACGATTTGATATTATCTATTTGATAACATACAAATTTGAAGCATTAAGTTGCTTCCAAACCTATATAAGCTTAGTTGAAAATTAATTAGATAGAAAAATAAAAGCATTATGAACCAGTCATGGTCGTGAGTATCTATCTAATTAGTTTAGATAACTATGTGATGAAATAATAAACGGATCTTGAATTGGATTTCAAACAACAAAAATAGAAAAAGATAGAGGATGGGCGCTATAATCACAGATTGATAAGTTGAAGGAAAGATCGCCATAGATTGATAAGCTTTTAATCTCAAATTGTATTTAAAATTGAATAAAAATCTGTTTACAAGGGCTTATATATGACCAGCCCCCATAAGCCATCATGTGAAAACCCTAATGGGCCTTTTACATTAACAAGCCCAATTCCAATTGACCCAAATAAAATAACAAGTCTTTATACTAAAATAAATCTAAAAAATAAGTCTCGGCCCATATGACTCATTTATTACCAAAATACTAAACTAACTAAATGCTAATGGATTCGTTGGAGCCCATATCTTGGACTCTTCTAGCTCCAAATTAGGCTTACTTTCAAATAGGGTAGCAACCATCTTGTCTAGGTCTCCCTTTATCCTCTTTGCCTTTACCCTTGTCATTGGTCCTTAAAGCCCTTCCAACGCCTTCAAGCCTTTGTCTTCAATGGGCTTTCTTTGATTCTCATCAATCCCTCCTTCTTTAAGAGAATTCACCCTAAAATTTGAATCTTCAAAACTTACATCAATAAGGGAAAGATTAGAAACACCAAAATGAGCACTCATATCAAACTCACCATGAGAATTCAAAATTAGGAAAATAATTATTATCTCTTCAAGACTTGAATTGAACCATCTCCTCTTAGATGTAGCCATGTGGAACACCAGCTTTTTCATTCGTATCATCAATATGTAACCACCCATATCAAATACAAAATAAGATTCATCAATCTCATGCAAGCATATACAATTATCAATAGTAACAAGTTTGTCAAAGAAAGTAGGTAGGACATGATTCTTCAAAAGCTTTGCACAAAAGTTAATGAAACCATGAAAGCTTTCAATTTTAGCAACAAATTGATGTGGAGAACATTCTCCAATTTTCTTTCCTTCATGCATCTCTATTACTTTGCTGCACACAATATCATCCATAATTATAATATTTCTCATATAACATGAGCCTTTCTCAAAATTAGCATACAACTTCTCATTCTTCAAAATTTGCAAGACGCATTTCAAAGGTTCATTATGATCAACTATTATTTTACTATCCACAAGAATGACATCAAGAAGTGGTAAGAAATCTTTCCAATTCTTTAATTTCTCAAACAGCAACAAGATTCCTCCTTTGAACTCATGAAAACAATGGAAATTAACACAAGCAAATTTATCACTGAAAACAAATAAAATATGATTCATAAAACTCAAGGAAGTGCTGGAAATCGCGCATCATACATACACAGCGGAATAAAAATTTTGCACGATTTCCACTAAGGATCCATGCGAATTAAAAACGCCATAGATTAGGGATTAGGGTTTATACCTTTCGGTCAAAAATCTTCTGTCCGCTACACAGCAAATCCGATCTGCTTCTGTCCGTTTTCCAACCCAATCTACTCTCCAAATCACGAACCGGGATAGAAACCAGAAAATCAGATCACCAGTGCAACATTTAATGTGGCTGCACCTCTATGGTATCCACACGAACCCATGAATCACCGATGAATGTCCACATAAACACCGGTTGGAATTGATCTTCTTTTACCTCGTAGTACTAGCTACGCCTCTTTAGGGGTTTTGGTCAAGGAGAGGTGCTAGGATTTTTCTATGCCTTTTTGGGGTGCGTGAATAATGATAGTAATCCCATTATTATTACCTAACAAGTCTATTTAAATAGGTGCATAGAAAAACCTAACCTATTTGGGCTTTATTCCATGTACAATTATAGGCTTACTATTGGGCCTTATAATTATAATATGAATTCCCAAATATTAAGCCTAAACAATTTGGTCCATTAATTCCAAATTCACTAGACTCTAAATGTGCGACCTTATAAGCTCTCATTAAGTTGGCAATGACCATTAATCATATTAATGATCATAAACAATGATTGGTGTCTAGCAACACATCATTGTTACCCAAGTAATGAGAAAGTCGGTGATTTGACTAAACCTTTACACGTGATCATCACTTATGTCCTTTTGTCCTATACATCTAGATTGAGCACGAGACATGGACCGTGTCATTCCTGTATAGCTCAATCTTAAGGTTTCTTAATTCCTAAGTAAGCTGACTGAAACAAATGTAATCGACATCCTATGTCATTTCATCTGAGTATGGCCATGCATTTTCTCAGCTTTACTTAATTAAGGGGCCCATAGATGTTACTCCTGTTATATAGGAGGGACAAATCTCATCTTGATCACACAAATCCCTCCGCATGATATGTGACATATCCAATATCTACCCTTGCATTCACTCAACCATTAGTGACATAGAATAGTATCAAAATATGAAATTCACATGTAGGGAACCTTGGTGATCTCAAGTTAAAGGACCATATTAATAATGATCACTAAGAACCACTTATGACACTCATATAACGATCCATGCAGTGTTCTTAATATGGGTCGTTCTAGTATACAAGTTCTCTAACTTGTACTCATGTGTAAACTTAATATCCCATATAAATCTTCACACATGCTAGTCTTAACATATCAAAGCAACCTAATCCATAATGATATATGACTAGGGACATTTAAGAATACAATTATTCTAAGGTTATTATCATAATTGAATATATTACGCAGACAATATATATAATTATAATAATTGAAATTGCCATTAAAATAACATGATTCAAAATTACAATCACCAATATAATTGGTTTTAGGGCATATACACTAACAGGAAGTACTTGGTGCATTAGACAAACCAAGCATCAAAACTAACCATTCATATAAACCATGCTTTGTTTCGAAGATGTTTTTCCATGCATTCCTTATTCCAAAGAAAAGTGGATAAAACCCTCCCATCAAACTATGCTTGGAAAACACATAAAGATCCAGCAACAAATAATCAAGGGTATCTTTAATCCTAAAATGTTTTATCAAATCATATCCATAGGCTTATTTACTAAATAATTTTTTTAGAGAACTCTTAGGCAAACATATGTTGTTCTTCCTACATAAAAATCTATCATGTGTAACAATGTCTCCAAAAATCATTTCCTCACAAGCATTAACATTGGAAACACCCTCACTAGATAGAAAAGTAGCAAAATCAATTAAAGGAACAACAACATCAAGTGAAGATCTAGGAAGTCCATAGTCATTTACATACAAAATTCTAATATTTTCAACACCCAACAAATTTTTATGTAAAGTAAAGATGAAAGTATACCTCCAAGACAACATATCAACTATCACAATAAAGTTACCTTACTTCAATTGGGGCATTTTCCTTTTCACACATGATAGCTCTTTGGAAGATTCTTTTGGAAGCACTTCTTGGAATTCATTCAAAACAGCATCACAAGTATTTGACAAAACAATTTTAAGATTGTTAGTATTTTCATAAGTTTTCTTATACAAGACAATTAGCTTAGAAATATACAAAACACTCTTTGTCCCACTTGCTTTTCTAATAACTCTCAAATTTTGTTTTCCTTTTTTTTCTACAAAATCACTCTCTTTTTCTCTCAACATAGTTTCTCTCTCACTCTCTTTTTCACAATCACTCTTTTTCTTCTCATTACTCTTACTCTTTTCTACTCTCTATTATTTTCTTCCTTTTTTCTCTCATATTCTTCTCTCTTTTTCATTTTTATTCTTTTCTCATCTTCTTCTCTCTTTTTCTTTTTTTCTTCCTCTTTTTTTTTTTGCATCCTCAATTGATCCTCATACACTTGTTTTAGGGTTAAAGGATTGAGTTTTATTTTTCTTTCATTCACTTTAAAACTATATGTGTTAAGGATGTTATCATGTGTAACCTTCTTATCAAATTGTCATGGTCTTCTAAGTAATAAATGGCAAGCATTCATAGGAACAACATCACATAACATCTCATCATGGTATTTGCCAAGGATAAAAAAAATCAACACTTATTGTGTAACCTCTATTCCATCACTATCATTCAACCCTTGCAACTTGTATAGATTAGGATGTGGCAAAGTAAGTAAATTCAACTTATCTACCATGTAGGCACTAGCAACATTAGTAACACTTCCACTATCAATGATCACATTACACATCTTACCTTTAATGTTGAATCTAGTGTGGAAGATGTTCTCCCTTTGATCTTCACTTTTTTCCTTTGCTTGTTCTCCCAAGGCCTTTTGAATCTTTAATGCTCTCTTGGGTGGACAATCAATGGCATGATGACCATGCTTTAAGCATTTGAAACACTTGTCCTTGGATTGCTTTTGACGCTTTTCAACTTTGACTTTCCTCTTAGACACTTCTTTCTTAGGTTTTGATGATGATTCTCCTTTAATTCTTAAAGAGAATTCAAACTTGTATGGAACAACTTTCTCTTTATTCTTTTCAATATTCCTCTCCCAAGATTTACATGAAGAGCTATAGTGGCAGCCATGAATGAATTTTTCTCTCATAATAATCTTCATCTCTTCCCAAGTAGTAATAGGCTTTACACCTTTTCTTCTTCTGGCTGAATCAAGTTGATCCCACTAAATATTAGCATAATTACTAAATTGATAGGTAGCAAGCCTCACTTTTTTCTCTTCTAAATAATGGTGACAAGCATAGATTGATTCCATTTTCTTTTCCCACTCTAAGTAAGCTTGAGGATCATTCTTTCCTTGAAATAAAAGAAATTTCTTCTTGCCACTTTGAAGGTTTGAAGCCATTCCACCATTTTTCTGCCTATCTCCTTCATTCCTATCATCTCTTCTTTCATCTCTTTTTACATCATCATGACACACTCTTTCTCTTTTACTCCTTTCATTTTTATTTTCAACTCCTTCTTCTTCAATATATATCTCTCATTTTATCTTCTATCTCCTTTTTCTTTTTCACCTATCTTGCCATATTGGCTCTTTTGAGATTGTCTACTTTTAAGCATTTTGTCAGATTCTTTTATGGCTTCTAGCAAATTCTCTCATGTGTACCAATCATGATATATTTTTCCCATTACCTCCTAACATCTTTGAATGATAAACCTGCAAGAAAGGTTAGATAGAAAAAGGACCTCACAAACCACACTTCTCACTTGATTTAGTAGCACTCATACTCATGTTTACACTCTAATTTTGGCTTTTACCCTCAAACACACTCTTACCTTTTTCCCCTCAAGTGTTCTCAAAAGTTCTTAAGGAAGTCAAGCTCCAATCCACACGATTAACCACAACCGAGTGACAATCAATCAGCAAGACACAAGTGAAGCCAACAAAAGAAAACTCTAAGACAAAACTAAGGAAGCCAATAAAGACAATCAAGAAAAACTAAATAAGAAATAAACACACTAAGAAAAACAGAATGCAAACAAGACAAGAATGAAGAAATTAGAGAAGATTATGTAATGTTAAATAATAGCTAAGTTGTTCCCAAAAATTTTTGGTATGGAATAAATTAAAAACTAAGCAAAAACAAGCTGAAAATGGCATCCAAGAAGCATTTTTTTGTGCTACAGATTTTTCTTTTTCTTTTTCATTTTTTTGGCTGTATATTTTTTTTTGTTGCAATTCTTTTTTTTTTTGCACAATAGTTGTGCCTTTTTTTTTCAAATTGAATCACATAATTTTTAATTTGCCACTAATGATGAACTTGCAAGAACAATAAAAAATATGAGAATGTTTTTTTCTGAGACAGTAAAAACTTCAATCCAATTGAACCAGAATTTTGGAAAGAAACAGTAAATAAGGAATTAGAATTGATTGTATTCACAATTCCCTTCAAATCTTATTATTTAACACCAAATACCAAACTAATAGAATTTCACAAGATTGAACAGATTCAGAATCAAGAATATATGATGAACACGAAGAACACAAGTGTAGAAAACTAATAATTAGTTATGAATTTAGCTATTCTAATTACCAAGAAACAAAAATCTAGCAATAAAATAATTGTTGCAACAAGATTTAAGAAAGATTGTACCAAGAAATGATAAAACCCTAGTTATGTGAACAGTACGGCGTATGAACAGTGCAAATTGTAGAAAAACCCCAAGCACGTGAACAGTACCCATGTTGAACAGTGTCAAATTGTAGAAAACAAAATTGCGTGAACAATGCACGAACAACAATGGGTGAACAGTACCCTCAAATCCAATTCCAACTAAAGCTCATGATACCAATTGATGAAATAATGAACGATCTTGAGTTAGATTTCATACAACAAAAGCAGAAAAGATAGAGGATGGGTGCCATAATCACATACTGATAAGCCAAAGGGAACGATCGCCACAAGAAGGGGTTTCTTGATAAGGTTAAAGATAATTGGCTTACTCAAGAACCTAAGAGTCACAAACTCTCAATCTCAAATTGTATTCAAAATTGAATAAAAATCTGTTTACAAGGGCTTATATATGACCAGCCCCCATAAGCCATCATGTGAAAATCCTAATGGGCTTTTTACACTAACAAGCCCAATTCTAATTGATCCAATAAAATAATAAGTTTTCATGCCAAAATAAATCTAACAAATAAGTCTCGGCCCATATGGCCCATTTATTACCAAAATACTAAATTAATTAAATGCTAATGGATTCATTGGAGCCCATATCTTGGACTCTTCTAGCTCCAAATCAGGCCTACTTTCAAATAGGGTAGCAACCATCTTTTTTAGGTCTCCCTTTATCCTCTTTGCCTTTACCCTTGTCATTGGTCCTTGAAGCCCTTACAACGCCTTCAGGCTTTTGTCTTCAATGGGCCTTCTTTGATTCTCATCACTGTGTGAGGAAAAATGGATTTAGCATCAATTGATGAATCCATACATTCCTCAATAAAATGGTATTGCGGAGAGATGAAATCGAACATTTTTAGAAATGATTAGATCTATGATGACATAAGCAAATTTACCTATCACTTACTAGGGTGATGCACTTTTAATTACCACATTTATCCTTAATTATGTGCTTAGTAAATTAGTTCCCACTATGCCATATGAGTTATGGATGAAAAAAAAATCTAACCTAAGTATTTTACAATGTTGGGGATGTGTAACCTATGTTCTAGATACCTCAGACCTACATGACAAATTAGGTGCTCGAGGAATATTAGATACTTAGAACATTTAAAAAGCTATGTTCATTGGTGAACATGATAATGGGAGTCTTATGAAATTTGAATTATGAGATGTCACATTTTTAGAGAATGATTTTCCTAAATAGAATGATATAAATTAGGACTTATCCTTATATGAGACCATGGATACAAGCACTTAAGACTCATTTCCTTTGAGTGGGAGAATTTTAGGGAGTATGTTTTCAATTCCGAGTGTGAATGATAATGATCTTGATCAACATAAGAGTCATCCAAATAGTAATATTCAAATAAATAATGATCCTAGTTCGAGTGGGAGCAATTTAAAGATCCTTGAAAAATATGTTTCTCTAAAGCTTTAATTACAATGTAGTGGTAGAAAAGACATTCCTCATTGTCGTTTCGACATTGATGGTGGTGAAACCTTTGTGGCCATTAAACAAGATGAAGATGAGTCAAGAAATATTATAGAGACTCTTTCTGGCCCTAATAAGGAAGATTGGATAAAAGTAATGGAGGAAGAGATGGAGTTTATGAGATCAAATTAAGTTTGGGAACTTATTGATCTTTTGAACACATGTAAGGCTATTGGGAACAAATGAGTTCTCAAAATCAAGTGCAAGGCTGATGGCATTATTGAAAAATACAAGGCTAGACTAGTAGTAAAAAGCTACTCACAATAAAAAGTAATAGATTATGAGGAAACCTTTTCACCTATTGTCAAATTCACCTCAATCCATTTAATACTGGCTATAGTTGCTAGTATGAATCTTGAATTATATCAAATGGATGTAAAGATTGCATTTCTCAATGGAGATTTGGAAGAAGAAATCTACATGCAACATAGGTTTTATCAAATAAGGCTGAGAAAATGGCTTAAATCAATCTTCAAGACACTTTCATAATGTAATTGTGTCAAATGATTTTATCTTAATTAACGAAGACCATTGTGTATATACAATAAGGTTCAAGGATAAGTTTATAATTTTATTATTATATAGAAATAGCAAGGAGTACGTTAATGAAATTAAAGGATAATTATCATCTAATTTTGAAATGAAAGATATAGGTGAAGCTGCATATATTCTTGGAGTTAAAATTTCAAGAAATCATTTAAAGAAATTATTATCTCTATTATAAGAACATTATATCAACAAAATTCTTGAATGATTTCAAATACAACATTGTAAATCCATAGACACTTGTATTGGTAAAGGTGAAAGTCTAAGGTAAATGATGTATCCTAAGACTCTATAAGAAGAAATGTATATGAAAAAAGTATCCTAGGCAAGTGTAGTTAGATGTTTGATTTATGCAATGATGTGCACAAGATTAGATATCTATTTTGCTATTGGCATGGTAAGTCAATATCAGTCTAATCCAAGCGCAGCATATTGGAAAGTAGCTAAAAAGATATTGAGGTATCTAAAAGGTACTACTAACTATTCATTATATTATGAAGGAAATGATTTACAATTGAAAGGCAACAATAATATTAGTTAGGGAGCAGACTTAGATGAAATGAAGTCTACCTTTGGGTACATTTTCTTACTAGATAATGGCATCATATCTTAGAGTAGTAAAAAGCAATCATATATAGCCTTATCCACAATGAAAGATGAATTTGCAACATTTTCGACAACAATACAACAAGAAGTGTGGCTAAAAAGGTTTTCTGATCATTTGGGTGTAAATATTAACATTACTAATCCAGTGTTAGTAAATTGTGATAACCAAGCAACAATAACATATACAAAGGACCCCAATATCATTGTAAAACCAAGCACATAGATACAAAGTATAACTTTGTGAGAGATATGGTTGCACGCAAAAAGGTGAACATGAAATATACTTTTATGTGCGAGATGGTAGCAAATCTCGTGACTAAGCTTATTCCTTGAGATTTATTTGTAAAACATGTGAAATCCCAAGGATTGCATAGATGTTGATACAATTATTATAATTTTTTAATAATGTTTATAGAATATGAATGTCTCAATAATAAATGTGTTTATTATAAGCCTACATATATAGATGTATGAATGTTTCGAAGAACATTCTTGAGTTATTGAAAAGTATGTCAGACGGATATAAGATTAGCTCACTCACATGGGTAATTGCCTTTCGTCAATTTTTATAATTGATAAGACATGAGACAATTTTTAAACTTCTTATTTAAGTGATAATTGAAATTCAAGTTTAAAATATGAATGTCGCCTTGTTAATGAACAAGATGAGATCATTTGTGAGACTGTAAATGAATAAATAAGGAACTCACTTCATCTATTTATATTGCTAGATATGAGTTTTGACGAAAATGAAAAAGGGTAGATTAGTGAACTCAAGTTAGACACTAACTATGTTTAAACAACTATCTATATGGTATTAATACATTATATAAAGATTTATGCTCCATAACAAAGAAAAGAATACCGTAACATGTGTTTCATACCATGTGTGCAAATTATGACTAATATAAGTGATCAAAGTTTAGATCTTAGCATTGATATATGAAACCTTTAGGGGAATAATGACCTTATATTTGTACCTTTATAAATCTATTCTATTTCTTGAGATTTAAATTTAATGATTGCTATTTTAGAATATTACCAAAGGACTATGAGAGATTCAGTTTAGCGGGGCATTACTAGAAAAATAAATTAAAATAAAATTAAAAGATCTGAGAAAAGAAAAAGATCATTAAACATATCACATTATGTTTATATTCATCGATATTCCTATTATAATGTTTCTATAATTGTAAATACAATATTGAATGCATATGATGCATATGAATGAAATCATTTGAAAAATTCAAATATGATAAAATGATTTAAGGTGCTGCATACTTAAAGTCTATTTAAATCTATTATTTATTAAGAAGCTATATATTCCTAATAAATGCATAGCAAAGATTTCTCAAAGTATATTGGTCTCACAACTTATTTTCTTGTATGATTTGTAAAAAAGTATAAGAGATGATGTTCTCTTATGAAATGCTGAGAGAGTATGGATCCCATTATGTGTAAGTGAGAGATGTTAGATCATGGATCCGAGTCACCTAAAATGGATTCATAACCTAGTTAATGAAATGTTTATAAATAGGGAAAATAAGGAATTTAAAAAATTGGTTAATTTGATCAAAAAGAAGATTTAGGCTATGAACAAATTGTCTTTTCAAGTGATTACGAATATGACCAGTAAAAATAAATATTGGATCTTGAATCTTCTACTACAAACTTTTAATATTCTAATATGTATGAATTTAATTTATATATTTTTTATAATTCTAATAGTTTTTTAGTTAAAATTTAATGAAAATTATATGTAAAATGCACAATCTTTTCATTCCTCTAAATGTGACGTAATTTGACACTCATTCTTAGAAGAAACTCACCTCAAAAAAATACTATAACCTCCATTGAAGATTTGTTGAAGCAATTTGCTTTAAAGTTGCTAAAGAATATTTGTTTAAGAGGTTGGAATTTTTATAAGGGCTAATATGGTCTTGAGAATGACCGTCAAATTTGGAAAAATATAGAGCATACATGTTTTACATGTATTTTCTATCAAATTTTGAATGGAAAAATAATCTAGATGAATAAATTATTAAATGATTAAAATTTAAGTGAATTTCAATACTTCAAATTACAAATGAATTAAATAAAAAATAGTGAAATTACTAGATAAAATGTATTTACCCTTAAAAATAAAATATATGGCATCTTTCCTTTTACACATTGATATTGCTATTCTCATTATAGGTATCACAATATGTAAATGTGGTTTTGAAAACCCTTTTACATTATACTAGTATCTTATTAGAATTGTTATTTATCCTAAAATCTATTCAAAATAATTAAATAATTCATAAAAAAACTACTCAATAATTATGAAAATATAAAAGATGATGTGATTGATACACTTCTTCTTATCTCAGGATGTCAAATGGTCAAGAAAATTTGCTCATCACATCTTTTTGTAATTGTTTCTTAGTTAACTTCATTTCTTTTAATCCTTCTTGCTCCATATTTGCCCTAAATTTGTTGATATCATTGAGTATAAAGCAATTATTAGGAAACAAATTAGTTTCCTAGTTTACACAAAAAAGGTAAATGGAGGTAAAAATTACATACTTAAGGTATACAAAGATTTTTCTACATCACATATTTGTACATATGCAATTTGCCAACTTCCTCCTTGTCAATAGCATTTTTTAAGTGAGATTCAAAACCTTGTTCTTAGCCATTGAGCCAAATAGTAAAGGCCACAAAAAAACAACTAGCAAAGTAGAAGCAAACAATCCACTTTAGAGCTCCTTTGGCATAAAGTTACATAAAAAATACAATTCATCAAAAGTAAGAGATAAATAAGTTATTTAATTGGCCATTAATTGACAAAATAAAAAAGGTAAAACTTCTCAAGAAATATTTTATGTACCTTTCCAAGCAAATCCTTTAAATAAAAAGAACTTTTTTGTAAAAACTTTTACCTTCTATTGCTGGTTAAATAATTTTAAGTACTTTTAAGAAGTTCATTGAAGAATTTACTTTAAGAAAAGTTTATTTTTTTACTCTTATATAAATCAAATGACTCCATAGTCTTCAAGATCAAACTAAAGTATGATTCCAGCATTAAATTAATTGTAATATTACTAAAAAATATTTTTATTATTATCTACACAATTAAATTACTTACAATTACTCATTCTAATAGAGTGAAACCTGTGAGTCAATTTAATAGTGCAAGCTACTGTGTCAAGTGCCAATAAAAGATTGTTCTATCTATTTTTAAGCATTTATTAATTAAAAAATATTAGCTAGAACTAGAATATAAGCTAGCAATTCCAATTTTTGTTCCAATCTATCAACAATAATTTCCAATAAATAAATAACTTCAAATCTAATACTAAAAACATTAGCATGTTGAGAGTCAATAAACAAGACTTTATTAGAAATAGTAAATTAAATAGATGTAAAAATATAATTTATGTACTAGAAAAGTGTGATTCATAGTCAATATATCTAGATGTATGTGATTCATGTATTATAGAATACATGAATATGATAAAATTAAAGATATTTAGTAAGTTGTGTTAGATATTAATAAGTTGATGTTTAAGGGTTGCTTAAAATAGTATATATAGACTAGATGTTTATGAATATTGTAAGAGTGGAATTTGATATATATATATATATATATATATATATCATTGTTGTAAAACCTAGCTTGGCTCGGCCTAACCAGTTGAACCAGTCAGATCGAGACCTGAGACTTAACAAGCCAAAATAGCCCATAAACTCGAGGTTAGTACTTACTTGAATTGCATCGTTGAAACTTGATCAAATTTTAGGTAAACCGCTAACCCACTTTAACCATTTGCGGAATTTCATTTTGGAAAAAAAAAAGGTTGGACACATCCACGGATAGACTTGAGCAATAGACCTTTTATTGAGCAATGAACAACTAGGCTGCTTCATTTGCAACTATCTTTGTCATATATGCTACAAAAAAATATTTTTCATGAAACAACGTCATTATCATATATTTACTATTAAATAATTCATTTAATCAATCTCATTTATTTCAAAATATGTATTCACTTTATTAATTTTATTATTTGTGTTATTATAAATAATAGTAATAAAAATATACATATTTTTATATAATCATGATATAAAAGTTTAAAATTTAGATAGAAAATTAAAACCTCTTACAATTAATTAAATTTTATGGTATTAATGTATTTTTATATATAAATATTTTATCATATGAATTTATAAGTATAAAAAATATAACATTGGTTCAACATCCAGTTAAACGGGTTGAATCAGTCCGACCTTCACCCGATCATTTCACTAGGTCAACGGGCACATCGGATTTCAAATCATTGATTGATATATATATATATATATATATATATATATATATATATATATATATATATATATATATACTCTCTCTTCTTAGTATCTTTTTGAGTAGTTATTGATACTAATGTGATATTGAGGAAATTCATGATATCCTTTTCCTCCTAACAAAGTGGTATTCAAGCTTGGTTAATTGGTATCGACTTCTAAGTTACTTCTAGTATAAAAGAGGAAAAACTTGTTTGAGAGGGCTATTTGCATGCTGTGATGCCTCTAGGTTTAAAGAAAAGAGAACCTATTGAGTGGATGTGAATTGTGAACCAAACTTCACAGGGAAAAGAAGATGAGAGAAATCTTTAAGGGATAGTAAGGTTAAGAAGAAAACCTCTAAAATATTCACAATAGTAAAAAAAAAATATGAAGAATGGAGAATGAAGAGCCTCTTATTATGATTGTTCAATTTAAAGCACAAGGAGTTACTAGAAAAGTTGAATTTGCCATTAGCAAAGTATGCATGTGACAAGTTTGGTATAGATCATCAACCAAGTTTTATGGCAAAAACTATATTTGAAGACAAATTTGGAAGACATGAACAACATGGAATTAAGGCATATACAAAGAAAGAAGCTAAAAATAAAGCTGCTCTACATGTGATAAGGCATCTGAAATATTTTTATAATATTGTTATTAAAGGTGTGAATGAGAAGGAATTAGATGAACTAAAAAATGATCTGGAAGATTTGGAAAATGCTAATAAGGAATTAAGGAAAAAATTTCATGAAGCCACTGATGAGCTAAAGGAATTGAAGGCCAAAATGGAAGAAATCGAGTTTGGAAAATCTAGAGTAATGAAAATGTATTGTTAATTCCAAGAAGACAAGTTTTTGTAGTGCGAGATTTCCCTCCTAATTGTGGTCCATGTCATCACCAATGATTGAAAAAGAAAATATTTAAATTTAAGGGGGGATGTTAGAAATAGTAAATTTAAATAGATGTATAAGTGTGATTTATGTATTACAGAAGTGTGATTCATAGTTAATATATTTAGATGTATATGATTCATATATCATAGAATATATGAATATGATAAGATGCTTAGTAAATTATGTTAGTTATTAATGACTTAAAGTTTAAGGGTTGTTTAAAGTAGTGTATATAGGCTAAGTGTTTATGAATATTGTAAGAGTGAAGTTTGATATATATATGTATGTATGTATATCTTTATAATAAACATATTTTCTCTTCCTAATATCTTCTTGAGTAGTTGTTAATAGCAATGTGATATTAAGGAAATTCATGATACCCTCTTCCTCCTAACAGATTTCCATGCGCTGTAAAACCAAAATAGCTGGTATTTACAGTTCCAGGAAAACATGTTCCATCAAATATGGAAAGCATTGGCTTAAAGGAGACTGTTAGGGATCTGCATAGTAACGTCCTTCACAGCACCAGGTGGCAAAAATACCATTTTAACGCCTTTTTCCAAACTTATTTTCGTTTTACCGTTCTTTCGAAACTTATTACCAAAATACGCACCATGAGCGGAGGCGCCATTTGGGCTGGCGCCATCTTGGATGGCGCCCTTGGCAAGGTCTGAGGGCGCCATTCAAGATGGCGCCCTTGGGCCTTTTTTTTTCAAATTTCCCTTTTAAAAATAATTAATTTTGATATTCTTTGAGAATAAAAATTTTAAAAATAAAAAATATATGATTGTGACTCAAAATAAATTTTTAAAAATAAATCACTCATTATATAATTATATTTAATGTCATATAAAAATATGTTAACTCCACTTTGATATCTAATACATAAATTGATTATAGGAATTAAATAAGAAAGTAGTTAATAATAATAATATAATGAATAAAAATAATAAATATTTAATAAAATATAAAATATTATTTAAAAAATATAGGATCAATAAAGAATAATTACGTAATTTATATTAATGTCTCTCAAAATTTGATCCAATGACACTTAATATTTATCAAATTTTGAAAT
Organism: Sindora glabra; assembly: GCA_020226215.1. Taxonomy (NCBI): domain Eukaryota; kingdom Viridiplantae; phylum Streptophyta; class Magnoliopsida; order Fabales; family Fabaceae; genus Sindora; species Sindora glabra. The sequence continues at coordinate 21,911,840 of CM035233.1, read as the reverse complement.
TATAAACTTCCAACATGTGGAATTATATTATTATAAGTAATTATCTAATATGTTATTACACATAAGTAAATTGATTGAATTATTCAATAATATTCTTCATATACGAAGTTGAAGATTGTTAAAGATGAAAAGAAATACAACGAAATAAAAATATTTTTCTTATTTTGTATTTATTCCAATAATATTCTTGTCACTTTGAATTTATCTCTATAAAAAAAAATTTATTCTGTAACAGAAAAAATGCAAAATCAAGAGGTTAAAGATAGCTGAAAATTTAAAAGAATATGACTATTTCGTTTCAATAAATTTTTCATTTTGTAATGAAATCAAAATTATAACATAAATTAGTTATTTTTTAGTTCGTCACAATGGTAAAATATTTTGGCAATGTGAGGGAAAAGTATTGATTAACTATTTTTTAGAAGACTGTTATTCGTTGTATCGTTCCTTCAAAATATTTTATTGAAATAAGCACAGAAGATACGCACAGCGATGGAGAGACGCCAAATGACGTGTAGAGGTACGCAAGACGAAATGGCATCGTTGGCGCTGAAGGGAGGGGACGACAGGCGATATTTCACATTATGAATATAAAATTTATTTAATTAATTTAATATTATTTATTTATTTTCACACGGTAAATAAAAGAAAAGTAGATAATTATAACAGTTGTGAAAGTATGATAATTAATAATGTTAGTTATTATGTTTGGGACATGTCCTTATCATCATTTTTAAAAAAAACTAAATAGTTTTATTCATTTTGAAGTTTATTATTATTTATAATTGTTCCTACGCAAGCAATTAAAAATGTCGTAGTAATTAAAATCATCCTGAATGTTGATGTTTGGCAATGAAGTAGTAAAATCATCATAACTGTCGATGTTTGGCAATAAAGTAGTAAGATAAATGTACATAAATATACAATGAATATAGAAAAGAAATCTAATGTCTACGTAAGTGATGTCCAGTCCTACATCCAGGATCGGTAATGTGGCGGCCGTATCTACTAACCCTCTGCGTAGGCTCGGGAGTCACATCCCCAGTGTCTGCGTCTCCTCTACCTCCAGCCCCCGCTCTGCCTCTGCCCCTGGCTCTCGCTCTGCCTCCACCTCTACCTCTATCTATAAGCTCTGAGTCATGTGTTATCATGCCACCATGTGCTAATCCCTGATCCTGAGTATGCCAATCAAATACAGGACGATACGGCTGCGATGGACCAGCATCATCGGAAGGAAAGGCATAGAATACAGATGAAACTCTTGGTACGTGTGGAAATGCCTGGAATGAGGATGGAACACCAGGAGGGAGCTAGTACATCTGGGATGACGACGACTCATATAGTGCGGCCTGGAACATGGTGGAGGATGAAGGATCATCGGGTGTAGTAGGGTACACATGAGATGGGGCAGTAACATCAGGCATCATCGTCATGGTCTCCTGGGCAGTCGAAGGTGGAATCTGTTGTACTGTCGAAGCGGACGGAACATCAGCCTGCGACGTATGCCATGGAGTAGTGCGATGTCGTCGGTGAGAGCGAGGCTGATCATGGTCACCCTCCGCAAGGTCAGGGATATGATGGGTCTGGGGAGCTGGCTCCACATGTGAGTCAATAATGACATGATCAACCTGCTGAATCGCATGAAGGATGGACTCCGTCGCTGACCTAAGCGCATCGAAGGTGAACACAGCCTGCCCCTCAGGGGTGGTGAAGTCCTGTAGTGAGGAAACCTCATCTACCTGTGCAAACTTTTGACATTAAAGTTAGTTATAATACTAATGCATTTAAAGAAAATCAGATACAAAAAACTAGCACGCAATATTACTACAAGGTCTAGCGCTCCCCCGACAGGTGTAATACATCGCCTGGTAACCCGTCTGTACCATGTCATGTAATCGGAACATGGTCCCAGAACTAGGTGTGTCGTCGGCTTGGCGGTAACGCACAAGTTTTGCCGGATATCCCAGAGTGCAATATACGGCTGATGGCGGATGTGCCACTCCTCGTCATGCCGACTGGACAAGTGAAGGCAGTGGACCTCCGCCACCTGCTTCAGTGGCTTTAGAATAGCCTGACGTAGTCCAAACTGCCGCAAAACCCTATCAGGCTGGTGCCACTTGACAATCTGGAAGTGAATGAGCGGGACCACTGCTGTCCACGTGTCGCTCCCTCAAAGCAGTACTGAGGCAATGATGCGGTGACCTCCTGAGTGTACGGGATTCAGTCGATCTGAAGTTACAAATTTAGGTTGTGATTTAAATACGATAGTGGATTGCACAAAGCCCTGAAATAAAGGAATCCATTACCCCTACATACCTGGTCAAGTCGAAGATGGTCCAGCACATATCTGTAATGGGGTAGGCTGTGTGCCGGACTATCCTGGAACGTCTTCTGATAGTGCCACCTGCCAAGTACAATAACAAAGTTAAACAACTTCGTAGTAAACTTAATTACAAGTGAAAGTTGAAAAATTCTCTAACCTGCGTGCTAAGGGGCCAATCCCTGCATCCCCCTCTGGTATGTCTAAAATAGCTATCGCGGGGGCGATAGTGGGAAATCTATCCCATGCCCAGAGCTACAGTAGTAGGCAACACCCTCCTATCTCCCTGTAATCCGGAGCGGTCACCTTACAGAGCTCTCTGTAAAGATAGGCTAAGCAAGCAGATCCCCAGCTATACGTCCCAGCCTCATGTAAGTGTCCGATCAAGGGTAAGTGCATGAGGTGGACATACGTGCCGGAATGGTCTGGAAATAACGTCCCACCAATGAGTCGCAAAATGTAGGCCCGGGCGAATCTCTACACTGTCACCTCGTCCGCATCATCTGGAAGATGAGTGAAATGCCTCTCCAACCAACTCATCCTTAGTCGCCCCCCTCTGATGACATGCTCATCCACCGGTAACTGGAGTCCCAGATACTCCTCTATCAGGGCTCCCCATCCCCACACAGTGGGCCCCGTCACTACTCAATCGTCAATGGGTAGGCCGAGCTGAAAAGCAACATCCTGCAGGGTAATGTCGTCTCTCCCTGGGGCATGTAAAAGGTGTGTGTCTCTGGCCTCCACCTCTCTACAAAAGCATTGATCAACTGGTGGTCGATCGGCACAAACTTGCACATCGCCAAGCCATAAAAGCCTGCCTCTCGTAAAAAGGGGACAATCAACTCCGGCGGCTGCTGGTGATGGTAGTGATGAGCTCGTCGAATCCTGAGCACACGATCAGGCTGCGAAATGAAAAAAATCACCAATTATCACGTTTGACAATTCAGAAACGGTTTAACCAAGTTTATTAAGATCTAGCTGCTTCCATACATGGCCAGCCTAAACCGACTGGGATATGTGTGAGGTCTGAGCCGTCAGCAGTGAAGGATCCCGTGGTCTAGGATCAACACGTCAGGATGTGGATGCCATTTGCCATGGCAAGCATTGCATTAGAATGAAATTTAAACACACACTAACTTAACAGATGATGTGCAATTTCAGTACATAGTTCATCACAAGATAGCACTATGGTTAAAATACCAAGATACAGATATTTTATAAACTTCTCTCCGCTCTACCGCGGTTCCGAAAGTATCTACCAAAGTATATATTAGAATGATTTTTAGGTATTTTTTATTTATAATAAAAAATAATTCTTGCTTAATACAATTAATTGTGCAAATAAATATATAAATTTTTAAAATTTAATTAATTAAACATAAAATATTGTGGGAGGCCAAATGGCGCCATACAAACTCTTGCGCACAATTAACTAATGGTCGGTTCACTATACTGGTAATGGGGAAACATATATATACATAATGACGTGCAATTTTACAACCATAAACAAAAAAAACAGTCTGCTACCGTTACACTTATGATATTCATTAACATACTTTATAATGTATATGCGAAAGTAAATTCTTCGTCATCAAGGTGTGGAAGGGCCTTCCTCCCCATATAGTTGTGGGCAGCGCCTACGATTATGTCCTTCCATCTTACAATGACTGCATTTTTGCTTCACACCGCTCTCTTGAGGCCAATCCATCTCATTTCTGATCCGGGTCGATTTTGGTCGTCCCTTTGCACCTAATCTTCCATAATTTGGAACTAGGACAGGGAATGGTGGTAGGTTATTCCATTGCGACCAATCCCCAATAGGCCACCACTCAGATTTGTAACAATTGAGCAGCGTGTCAAGTCTGTATACAGCATCGACATATGGTTCCCACGATATGTTGATTGAGGCACAGGCAGCAATAATATGAGCGCAAGGATACCTATATGCTTGGAATTGTCCACATGCACATTGCCCTTTGTCTAATAACACTTGGACAACCTTTCCACATGACCCCCTGGCCATATCAGGGCCCTCCACCACCTCAAACCTAGTCCCTTCTCTATTGTAAGCACGAACGTGGTAAGAAGAAGCACGTGACTGGATAGTCGCAAGCTCCTGTCTGAATCTGCTTGCGTATCTGTGGCCTTGTTGTAGTTCAGCGTGCGCTTCTTTTGCCCTTTCCACAAAGTACTTGACACATCTATAGTATATTTGTTGGACAAGGCCTGTGATTGGCAGCTTCCTTAATCCTTTGAAGAGGCCATTGATGCACTCTACAATGTTAGTTGTCATATGACCATATCTTCTACCTTCGTCATAAGCAAGCATCCACTTCTCGTTCGGAATAGCGGTCAACTTCTTGTGGATCTCCTCATTGACTTTGCTAAGATTGTCCAATCTGTCCATGGCCTTTTCCCAATTGGGCTCATACGCTGCACAGAAGGAGACAAGTAGGTTAATCGGGTTGAACTACCATATACACAAATTTATAGATGAAAGGTTCAACAAAGAAATTATGCTATAACACATACCAATCTTAAGGAAAGCTTTCCTCACATTGTCATCCCTGCACTTCTTGCGCACATTACTGGCAATATGTCTGATACAGTACCGATGATAAGCATAAGGAGGCTGCCATCCCAGGCCTTCGGTGGCTACAGCATCTTTTATAGCCCGGTGCCGATCTGATATCAAGCATATTCCTTGCTTGTTCGTAACATTTACCCGCAGTAATGCCAAAAACCAACTCCAGTTTTCTTAGTTCTCCCTGTCAACAATGGCAAAGGCAAGAGGAACAGGGCATTTGTTACCGTCCTGGGTTGCAGCAATCAGTAGCACACCCCTGAACTTGCCATACAGATGCGTACCATCAATTTGTATGAATTGCTTGCAGTAGGGGAATGCGGCAATGCATGGCTTGAAAGCCCAGAAAACTCGATTGAAAACATGTTTCTGCGGATCGACACGATTGTCAGCTGTGACAAATTCTTGTGACTCCAACTTGAACAGCGCCTGGTCACAATAGCCTAGAATGTCCAACCATTTGGGAAGCACTTCATACGATTTGTCCCAATCACCGTACACCTTAACAATTGCCTTTTGTTTCGCCTTCCATGCTTTCCTGTACGAAATCTTGTACCCGTACATGCCTTCCACCCTTTCTTGTATAAGCAAGATTGGAACATCTTGCTTCATTTTAATCATCTCCAGTATCAGGGAACTGATATACTCGAAGTCCAGAGACTTGTGGTCCTGTGTCAAACTGGCATTAACACACGTGTAGGGCCCTGAAAATCTAGTTATGGTCCAACTGGTACAATTCTTCAGTTTCGCCGCTCTGAGGTGGAAATTGCATTGGTCCCCAAATTTATTACACTTCACGCTTAATCTTCTAGTATCTGACTCCTCCACGTAATAACTGTGGTGCCTTCTGATGTGGTAATGCTTGGTTGCAGCAATTAAAGCCTCCTTGCAATCGAACTATTGCCCAACCTGTAATTCCTCCATGTCATAATCATAGGTTGGTTTCATTATTTTCGGAAATTCATTCAGATTCCGTATGGCATCCCAATCAATGTGAGAGAAGACAGCAGCTTGGGGGACACCATATGATGTTTGTGCGGCATCACTACTCCTCACACACCGCGCTAGTATACTGTCTTCGTGTGAAGGCGCACGTTCTTCGTCATCAGTGTCACCATCGTCACCGTTACTGCAGGACACCTCATCATCTTCAAAACCAGACTCTAGGTGGGCATCCATTAATACGGGGTCGAACGATTCTTCCTGTACGACCGGCAAGGCACTTGATGAACCTATCAAGGTATGTGGGGCATTTATTGGGAAAACACCTGCAACATATGAGTCCAACGCAGAAGTATGACTATCAGAAATGTGGAACTCAAATCCACCTATGTAAGGAGGGCCTTCCTGCACCATCGAACAACCAATGTTCACATAAGCCGTTGGATCCACGGGTGGTGCAGGTCTTGGAACTCTTTCATCAAAACCAAGGTTGGCAGCGCGCAATTCGGATGTGATCACGTCCACGTACAATTCCATGGCTATCATTGTCGGATGTTGTTCGAAGCTTGCTATCGCACATGCCAAGTCTTCATCGTCGTCCAATTCGTATGCCATGTACTGAGCCTTTGTTTGATGCTGTGGAAACCTGTAAACAATTTTCCCCACAGTTTGATCCTGGTGAAGCTTCAATCGGGCATGAATTCTCTCGCGCAAGACATCCATAGTGCTACATCCTTTCAATTTTAGTGCCTTTGGGGGAGGTCCATCGTACATTACTCCCATCGATCCCTCAATCATTGTACCATTTGAATATATAAAAGAAATTAAATTTTTCTTCATCTCGTTACTTCTGGCTCCAAAATATTCACTGCAAACTATTCTTCATTGTCATCATGTAATCATAGGACAATTTTTGTTCTTACAGACGAATCAACCAGTATTCAATATTACAAGCAATTGATGAACAAAATACTTTACTATTTTTCTAATGTACTTGGCTAATAGTAAATAATAATCTACCCGTGCAAGTCAAATCCATTCCGGCCTTTACAGGCCGACATTTATTTCCCGCAAGTTCTGAAGCTACTTCTACACTCATTTATAATTTGTCATTTTTTTTATTTATTCAGCACAACGTATACTAATTAAATAGAGAAATATTTTCAGTACACTACATATTCTATTTTCACGGTAACCCACTCATTTCACACCTATTACTAAACAGCAACTAAAATTATTTACGCATTACTGTTTCTATATTTTTATGTAGATTACAATGGATTCCTTTTTACATGCACTGACTTCTGGTTACATCCACATATCCTGAAGCCTAAAACCTTTTTAGGAAACATTTCTTTATCTCGTTTTTTCTTCTTTTAATAGCGCAACCTATCACAGAACATATAAATTTCTACAAATTTTCCACACATCATAATTTGACATTGTAGGCCATTACAATCAAGATAAAATTAAAATCACCAATTAATTTCATCATAATAGCCTAAACAAATTTCTCTACTACTGTAAAAGATATCTTCATGAGGACTAATAAAAGTTATAACATAAGCACAAAATTTATAAAATACTAACCGGTAAGTATTAGGAAAAGCAAACAGAAAAAGGCCTCTGCATGAAAGAAAAATTTGTTAGATATTTTAATAACTTTCATTTCTAAGTAAAAATTATTACGTATTATTGTATCATTACAAAAATTATACAAAGATCACGCTAAATTAAATATACTTTGCCAGACAATATATAAAAGAAACAAAAACAGTAGCATACATAAAATTTTATTGACGTATATTTAATTTTAAATACAAGGTTTCAATTTTTCCATTAGGTTAATATTTACAAATTTTTCCTTGTATATTAATTTTTATTCTTAAATACTTTTATTACAACTGGGATATATAATTAATTATTTCAATTAACGCTTCCCATGACATTAATTTTTTAAAGTTATTTTTACACAAAACTTAAATATGTTTCATTATGTCAATTTTATATTATATAATTATCTTATTATTTAAATCGTGAATAATATAATGCAAAATAAGAAAAATTATAGCCAAATAGATTAAAAAAGGAAAAGTGTTATGTGAAAGGTAAAGTAATAAGTGTTAAAGATTAAATATGTAATCAATTAATTTTATTAAATAATTTATTTGATTATTAAAAATAATTTTATGTCACTGCCTCTTGTACTATATTTATATTATTCATTATATTGCATTTGAACTTCTAATAGAATGATTGAAAAATAAAAGCAACAAATTAAACAAAGTGGATTAAACTAGGAAAAATTAATGTACGAACTACACAACCTTGGAGAAATTTTAGTTGATGTATTTCAAAATTAAATAACATTTAATTTAATTACTAAGTATTTTATTTAAAAATATAATATAAAATTAATAATTTTTAAAAATAAAAAGTATATAAGAGCTTTAATTTATTTAAAATATTATAATAAGCTAAAGAATTATAACTTATTATATTTATGTTAATTAATGATGATGGTGTTTTAAACCATAGACAATACGAGCAGATATAAATAGAATACAATAGAGTAAATTCTCATTTCTAATACATACAGTATAAAATACTAAAAAAATTAACTCTATAATAGATTAATTAATTAAATGAATTATTTAATTTATATAGAATACATTTATAATCAAATAATTAATATATCTTACTGTTATAAAATATTGGTGTGTGTGGTTTAAATAACATGAGTTAGCAAAAAAAAATAACAGAAATGTACAACAAAATATAAAATAAATATAAACAATGCATAAAATGTTAGTGCAAGTATAGTGAATGAAAGATGCATTGAACATTTTTGTTAAAAGTTCAAAGTGAAAAAGCTTACTTGCTGTAACTAATTGCCATATCTTAATAGCATAATATCAAAGTGTTATAATTCAATATAATATATGATCAAAGTCAAGCAAGATCACTAAGTTTGAACTGTGTGAAAGAGCCTTGCAATCAGCCAAACAAGTGCTGAATGGTTAATTAGTGTTTGAAGTGAAAAAAAAAGGTGTAAGAACAAAATGAAGATTGGTGTTAAGTAGTGTTAAGTTAGAAAGTAAAAACAAGTGACAAGAAAAAAATAGCAAGAAAAGAAGGAGAAAAAGCCAAGTTAGTCAATCAAAAGGCAACTTATAAAGAAAAGGTAAGAAAAACAAAGTGTTGAATTGCTGAAAACAAAGTGAAACAGAATCAAAAGAAAAGAAGTTATTTGCTTTTAGTTATTGTAGGTTCTTGATTTGCTCTAATCACACTTGAACTTCTTATTTTGACATTTATTTTTCATTATCTCTTTTAACTAATTGAGTTCTCAAATCAGCACCTCTTTACCTTGTATTGTTCTTACCCATTATTTTGAGTCCCAATTAGTTCCTTTTTGTGAAATTTTCATTACTAAGTATTAGTTTTAAATCTTGTTTATTTCTTTTCTATAATTATCTAATTATAAATATGAGTCCTAGTTAGTTTCTACTCTTAGTATTTTCATTTATTGTTTCCCTAATTGCCTTATTTGATTCTTGAAATTTTGTGAACTTTGATTAGTGATATTGATTGCTACATTTGTTGAATCTTATTTAGTTGTGTCTCCTAGTTCTTAAAGAATAATGAAAAGGAAAGAGTGAGAGAGTGGAAAAAGGTAAGAGTGTGTGAGCTTATTTAAAGGTAAAAGCTAAAATTAAAGTGCAAACATGAGTATGAGTGTTCCAAAACAAGTGAGTTGTGAGATCTTGTGAGGTTCTTTCTTTATCTAACCTTTCTTGCAGATTTGTCATTTAAGGATGTTAGGAGGTACTGGGAAAAATATTGATAGGTACACATGAGAGGATTTGCTACAAGCCATAAAAAAATATGATGAAATGCTTAAAAGGCTTGAAAATAGACAATTTCAAAAAAGCCAACATGGTGAGAAGGGTGAAAAAGAAAGAGGAGATAAAAGATAAAATAAGAGATATATTGAAGAAGTTGAAAATAAAAAAAAGAGTAAAAGAGAAATAGAAGACAAAATGAGAGATATATTAAAGAAAAAAGAGTTGAAAATAAAAATAAAAAGAATAAAAGAGAAAGAATGTATCATGATGATGTAAAAAGAGATGAAAGAAGAGATGATAGGAGTTAAGCAAATAGGCAAAAAAGTGGTGGAATGGCTTCAAATCTTTAAAGTGACAAAAAGAAATTTCCTTTGTTTCAAGGAAAGAATAATCATAAAGCCTACTTATAGTGGTAAAAGAAGATGGAATCAATCTATATTTATCATCATTATTCTGAAGAGACAAAAGTGAGACTTGTTACTTATCAATTTAGTGATTATGCTAATATTTAGTGGAATCAACTTGATTGAGCTAGAAGAAGAAAAGGTGCAAGCCTATTGTTACTTGGGAGGAGATAAAGGCTATTATAAGGAAAAAATTCATCCATGGCTACTATTATAGTTCCTTATGTAAATCTTGGGAGGGGAATGTTGAAAAGAATGAACAAAAAGTTATTCCATACAAGTTTGAATACTCTTTAAGAATTAAAAAAGAATCATCATCAAAGCTTAAAGAAGAACTGTCTAAAAGAAAAGACAAAGTTGAAAAGATTCAAAGGCATTCCAAGGACAAATGCTTCAAATGCTTCAAATGCTTGAAGTATGATCATCATGCCATTGATACCTTAAGAAAGAATTAAAGATTCAAAAAGCCTTGGGAGAACAAGCAAAGGAAGAAAGTGAAAATCAAATGAAAAACATCTTCCACACTAGATTCAACATTAAGGGTAAGATGTGCAATGTGATCATAGATAGTAGAATTTATACTAATGTTACTAGTACGTACATGGTAGAGAAGTTGAATTTGCCTACTTTGTCACATCCTACTTCATAAAAGTTGCAATGGTTGAATGATGGTGATGGAATAGAGATGACAAAGCAAGTGTTGGTTTCTTTTATCCTTGGCAAATACCATGATAAGGTGTTATATGATATTACCCCTATGAATGCTTGCCATTTATTGTTTGGAAGACCATGTCAATTTGATAGGAAGGTTACACATGATGGAGTTCTTAACACATATAGCTTTGAAAAGAATGGGATAAAAACAAAACTCAATCCTTTAATCCTAAAACAAGTGTATAAGGATCAATTAAGAATGTGAAAGAAAAGAGAGGAAGAAAAGGAAAAGAAAAAAAGGGAAGAAGATGCAAGCCGCACAAGCGGATTGGCAAGTTGCACGGTTGCCTTGGCCAAATGGTTGCATAGACTGCCAAGCCGCACGGGTGCCTTGGCTAGGCGGGTGCACGACTGCCATGCTGCAGGAGCGGACTAGCAAGCCGCACGATCGCCTTGGCCAGACAGGAGCACGGACTGCCAAGCCGCATAGGCGGACTGGTTGGCTGCACGGGCACCTTGGCCAGACAAGCGCCTGGACTTGGAAGCCGCACGGGCACCTTAGCTAAGTGGACGCATGGATTGCCACGCTGCACAGGTGGACAGGCAAGCCGCACAATCGCCTTAGCCCAGACGGGCGCACAGACTGCCAAGCCGCACGGTCGCCTTGGCCAAAGAGAAGAAATGAAAAAAAGAGATGAAAATGAGAAAAAAAAGGCAAGAAAATAGTAGAGAGGAGAAGATAGTAGATAAGAGTATGAACCATGAAAAGAAAAAAAAGTGATCGTGGAAAAAAGAGTGAGAGAAAAATTGTGTTAAGAGAAAAAGAGAGTGATTATATGAAAAATGAGAGAAAATAAAATTTGAGAATTATTAGAAAAAATAAGTGGGACAAAGTGCATTTTCTATATTTCTTAGTCAATTATCTTGTACAAAAAAACTCATGAAAATACTAACAATCTTGAAATTTTTTTGTCAAATATTTGTGATGTTGTTTTGAAGGAATCCCGAAAAGTGCTTCTAAGAGAATTTTCAAAAGAGCTACCATGTGTAAGAAAGAAAATGCCCCAATTGGAGCAAGGTAATAATATTGTAATGGTTAATATGTTGTCTTAGAAGTACACTCTCATCTTTACTTTGCATAAAAATTTGTTGGGTGTTGAAAACATTGGAATTTTGCTTGTAAATGATTTTGGTCTTCCTAGTTTTTCACTTAATGTTATTACTCATTTAATTTATTTTTCTCCTCCTCTATTCAGTGATAGTGTTTCAAATGTTGATGCTTCTGAGGAAATGATTTTTGGAGATATTTTTATGCATGATAGATTTTTGTGTGGGAAGAACAACATGTGTGTACCTAAGAGTTCTCTAAAAAATTTATTTGGTAAAGAAGCCCATGGATATGAATTGATAAAATATTTTTAGATTATGGATACCCTTGATATTATGCTTAATATGTTGCATGACCTTTTTGTGTTTTCTAAACATGGCTTGAAAAAGAGATATCAGCAAAAGTCCTTAAGAAAACATGTTGAAAAGAAAAATGGTTTCAAAGTAAAACTTAGTTTGTATGAATGGTTATCTTTACTTCTTGATTTGTCTAATGCCCCATGTTTTTTTATAAGCTTAATGAATCATATTTTGCATACTTTTTTTAATAAATTTGTTAGGGTTTATTTAGATAAAATTATTGTGATAAGTTTATGTGTTTTTACTTGCAAGTTTTTTTAGGAGTTTCTATTACTTTCATGTTTTGAGTGTTTTTAAGAATAAGTTTGTTATTGCTAGTTTTCACTGTTTCCATAAGCTTAAAGGATGGATCTTCTTGTTGTTTGAAAACTTAAAGGGTTAGAAAGAGTTTCTACATCTTCATCATGTACATAATGTTCTTGTAAATGATGAAATCTTGAATGAGCATGTTGAGCTTTTAAAATGCATCTTGAAGGTTTTAAGAAATGAATTCTTGTATGCTAAATGTGTGAAATGCTCATTTTACAAGGAAAGAATTGCTTGTTTGAATTATGCTATAAGCCACATAAGAATAAAGATCAATGAAGTAAAAGTAAAAATAATTAAAAAATAGTCTCCACCTAAGCTTGTTAGTGAAATTAAGAGCTCTTATGGTTTGATTAATTTTTGTGAAAAGCTTATAAGGAATCAAGTTCTATATGCTTTCATTGACAAACTTGTTATAATTGATAATTTTATATGCTTGCATGAAATTGTTGATTCTTATTTTGTATTTGATCTAGGTAGTTGCTTATTGATGGCGTGAGTGGAAAAAGAAGTGTTCCCAATGTTGGTGTATATCCTAGTAGCCAATCATAAAGATAATTGTAATAATATAAAATATATTATATTTTATTTCAAGCAATGCAATTATTATGTTTTGTTTTCATTCTTTTATATATCTATACAATTTACAACGTAATATAATTATCCTTAGAATAATTTTACTATTCTTAAAATGCTCCTATTCAAGTATTATTGCAAAAAGGATAGTAATAATACATCGAAACTAGCATATATAGTGAATGATGATTATGAATTATGGATATGTGATATCAAATCAATACATGAGTACATTATTAGTGAACAGATATACTGAACTGACTCGCAATGAGAAAAACTATATGGATTGTCAAATGTCATAAGTTATTCCCATGTGACCACAATGCATGTAGTCTTTTAACTTGAAGTCACTACGGTTCCCTACATGAGTCATACACTTTGATGTCGTTCTATATCACATTTAACCAAGATATGTTATAAGACGTCAATTGGGTGTTTTGTGAATCATGCAAAGGGATCTGAGTGATGTAGATGAAAATTTTATTCCTATTATATAGTAGGAGTGATATCCTTAGGCCCCTTAATTGAGTGAGATTAAAAAAAATATAGCCATGCTTAAATGGATTAATATGAGACATTGATCATTTGTTTAAGTTAGTTCATTCAGTATCAAGAAACTTAAATTGAACATTAATGAGGATGACGCATTTCATGCCTCTAGTTCAATTTAGATATCGTTACAAAATGGACTATGTTGCAAAGTATTGTTCACACATTTAAGTGAATATCGAGTCATAGATATTTTTACTACTTAGGTGGCAATGATGTATTACTAGATGCCACTCACTATCTATGGTCCACAAGTGGGCTATTACTAATGTAGTAAGAATTTATAAGGTCACACAAAAAGAGTAAGAATAAGATAATAATTAATTGGACTTTAATTAGACTAAAATCTAATTAATTAGGCTTATTTTCGTGCATATATTTTCATGTAATAAATATGATATATTATGTGATATTATTTGATATTAAAGTAATATAAAATAATTATGTTATTAGATATTAGATAATTATATTATGATATAATATTATTTTCTAATATAATATAACTATATGCTATTTTAATATTAAATAATTATATTATAAGATAATATTATTATCTAATATTAGATAATTAATGGATAAGTCATATCTCTCCTCACTCTCTCCATGATAAGGATAAGGTGATAGTTATTAAGTGAGATTAGGATTTTTTGGAAGCATTATCTTAATAGGACTAGGAATATGGTTTGCCTTAATTCTATAAAAGGAACTTGAAGGAAGCACTTTAGAAACACACATTAGTTGCCATTAAACCCTAAATCACTCAAGAAAAATGCATTAATGCTAATCCTAGTGAAAGAGATGTATCTTAACATATTCGTGGAGGGTGAGAAGTCATTGTTCACTCTATGTGGATACTGTAGAGATGTTGTACCTTTTAGCTGGCATTTGATTTCTGACTTATCTCGGTCTCTCAAAGTTTTGTTCAAAAAGAATACAAGCATACAAATGGCAAAACCATAACATTGATTAATGCCTTTTTGCATGGATCCTTAGTAGGATTCGAATCACAATTTTAATTTTTTCGCTACGTATACTGATCCAAAACCTAACACCAAATCAAAGGGAATCCTAGCTACATCCAAGTAAAGATGGTCCACTCTAAGTCTTGAAGAGAAAATAGTTATTTTCCTGATTCGAACTCTCATGGTGAGTTTGATGTAAATACTTCTTTTGGTGTTTCTAATTTTTCTCCTTTTGATGTAGATTTTGAAGATTTGAGGATAAATCTTTTTGAAGAAAGGGGGAATGATGTGAATCTAAAGGGAGTTAATCATAAAGAAGTAAGATAGGAAGAAAGCTTAATCAAATGCATTAGAATTATGCCATATCATCATCAAGTTGATGCCATATCATCGCCACATCATCAAAGAGATAGCACTACATCAGCCATGATCCTTATCAATGCCACATCAACCATTATCCTAGTTGATGCCACTTCAGCTTATTTTCACTATTATTTGATGTTTTGGGCTTTAATTTAGCATTTGGACTTTTAGTTTGCATTTAATTGGTGTCATGTCATATAAACCATTTTAGGCTTCAATTTAGGTTGAATATGTTTAGGCCCATTTTACTTTAAATTATTTGCCATGTCACTATGAGTAATTTATTATGTTACTTAGAGTCACTTATAGGCCCTCTTTATTAGGTTTATGTTAATGAAATAGTTTTGGGTTAATATGGTGTCATTTGAGCTCATTTTCAATTAAGGTTTTAAGAAGTTATATAAGGAGGCTTATTTCTTATACAAACCAAATTTAAAATTTAGGAGTTTTTATGATTAGAGATTGAGAATTTAGCTGAGTACCTTTTGAGAGAATGTGTTCTCTCTTAAGTTCTTGAATGAACTTATGACTTATCAAAGGGATTTACCCTTTGTAGTGTTAATTATCACTAATCAAGAATTCATTCTTGTGGCTTGTTTTCTTCTTCACTCATCGAAGGATTTACATCTTTTGTGGCAAGTTCATCATCACTTATCACTTCTATTCTTCGTCTTCTAGAGTGCGGTGTGAATATTCTTCTATTTTTGTTTTTGCATTTGCTGAATTTTAGAATAATCCAACATAATTTCACATCATAGTAAGAGAGTAAATATGCTAGAAAAAACTGCTAGATTGCATTTGCTAGACCATGAGGGAAAGAGTATAAAATTTTGAGTGATAGACAACATAACAATAAAATTTGACATTGAAATAATATGACAATTATATTAAATGGATCCAAAATCTCTTACCAAGAATGTTGTATATGCATACAACAATGGCAAAAAAGTTGTAAATCATTAAAACTCTATCCATCTAGAAATTAGAAATTATATTTATCAAAAATTGAACTTGAATCTCAAAGCGAAGGAATACGAAGCCTTACATTTGCTCATAGTTTACTTTTTTATTATTATAATACAATATATTTTACACAATTTTAATTAATTAGTTATTTTAAAAATAAAACTGCACTTATGCGACAATAATTATATAACAAAATGTTATATAAATACGTACAACAAAAATACACTAATGATAAAAAGTTTATGATTTTATTTTAAATTTTTTTTATAGACCAAATTCCTATTTGTTCCAATACTAATTTTTTATAAATATTTAATTACTTAATTTTATCCTTTTATTAATATTTTTTATTAACTATTGTTAATTGATTTATTACAAGATAAAAGTAAAATTTTTACATTTTTCAATTAATTTTTTATTATTTTCTAAAAACTCTTTTAGTAAAGGTTAAATTATATGAAATAAATATTCGTATAAGTCATAATTTTAAACTATCATTCATATTTAAATTTTAAATTATAAATTAAAATTAAAATTATTATAAATCATTTACTTTTAATTTTTTTATCATTCACAATATAAGTTAAATCATTCAACCATTTATAAATTTTCAGTATTAATTTCACCCTTTATATATTATGTATATTTAATTTTTATCCTTCAATTTATTAAATTCTTAATCCATTAATAAAATTATATATGAATGGACTAAGTTAATTAAATTATTATTTAAAAGGGAGGAAAGTTATTATAAAATATTTGTGAGGAACAAAATTAATACAACTCAAATTAATAAGGGATGAAAATAAAATTTTAGACTATTTTATATATATCATTTCCTTAAATATAATTTATTTAGAAAATTTTAATATATAAAATTAATTGTTATTAAATTATATATGACTTTACATCATTATTATTTTCAATTTTTAATGAAAGTTTTATTAATATCACAATGATGAATGTAAAACTTGTTGTTACATATTTTTATAATAAAACTTGTTATAACTTATACCATGAATCATACTATTTATATATAATAAAATGATTTTAGTATTTTCATAATATATATATATATATATATGTATATATATATGTATGTATCTTTTTCATCAACACATTTTTTAATAATAATGTGATGTGATAAAAATAATTCTTATAATATTTTATATTTTAAATGATTTCTTTTTGTTTAAATGATAGTTTAAACAGTGGACTAAAAAATGAATTAGAAAAATTATTGTATATGTATTATATATATATATATATATATATATATATATATATATATATATATATATATATATATGACTTAATCCTATTAATTTTTAATGTTAATATGTAAAGAATTTAAATTCATTAAATAATAAACACAATCTTTAATATATTATAATATTTATTTTATTAATGTATATTAATTTTATTATATAAATTTAATTGATAAAAAATTAAATGATTATTTATTATTTATGAAAAACTATTATATTCTAATAAATATTAAATTTGATACATATATAAATAAAAATGTTTAGGAACCTAATACATATATTAAATTTGATACATTTCTAAAATAGTTGTTTGACTTAATCACTTAGTTAAAAGATCTCTAACTCAAGTGATGAATTAGCTATTTGCTAAATACGCATAATATATAAAATATTTGTATTTTCTTATTATCTATTATATTACAACATGTTGCACTTATTATAAATAACCACTTATTATATATATATATATATATATATATATATATATATATATATATATATATATATATATATATAATTATTACCGAAATAGTATATTTGATTATGATCTTATTTATAGAATTAATTTGTAGCATAAGTAATGTTTTGCTATAGATGAATTTTTTTCAACTCAAATAATAGAATAAGTGATAATTTATCATAAGAAACATATTCCCGTAACTTAATTGATGACATAAGTTATAATTTATAACAGAAAATGTGTTCTCATAATTTGGTTCATGGCACAAGTGGTTATTTTGCTACAAATAAAGTTGTTCCATAATACAAGTGATACTTTGCTGTGAAAAATATATTCTCATAATTTAGTTTTATGTTACAATTGATATTTTATTACAAGTAAAGTTTTTTTATTATATAAGCTTAGTTTTATGTTACAAGTGATATTTTATTATGAGTAAAAAAAATTTATTATACAAGCTTAGTTTTATGTTACAAGTGATATCTCATAAATGATATAATAAGTGATAATTTATCATAAGAAATATATTTCTATAATTTAATTTATGGCATAAGTAATACTTTGTAACAGGAAATGTGTTCTCATAATTTGGTTCATCGCACAAGTGATTATTTTTCTATAAGTAAAGTTTTTTTCATAATACACATGATATTTCACAATGAAAAATGTGTTCTCATAACTTAGTTTTATGTTACAAGTGATATTTTATTATGAGTAAAGTTTTCGGTTATACAAGTGAAACTTTGCTACCAAGAATTTGCTCTCAACTTAATTTGTAGCATAAGTGATATTCTATCATAGGTAAAACTTTCCTATAGCATGAATTTTTCAATTTTTTGTATATTTACTTGAATTTTTTTGTTTCTATGGTAAGAGATAAAATTGCAACAATTTTAAAATTTTTGTGACATAAGTATTAATTTGTTATAATATTACTTCTAACATAAACCACAATTTGGTCTATTAACAGAGTGCTTGATCTTTATTCTTTGCATTTTATCTTATTAGTGTGTGTCTTAGGAGTCAATCATAGAGATGATTGCAATATTACAGAATGTATTACATTTCATTTTAGCAATATAATTATTTTATTTTATTTTGCATAAATTTTAACTTAAATATAATAATTATCCTTAGCTATTCCTAAAATACCCCTAGTCAAGTATTATTATAAAAAGGATAGTAATAAGACATCGAGACTAGCATGTATAGTGATTAATGATTATGAATCATGGACATGTGATATCAAGTTAATACATAAGTACATTGTTAGTGAACAATGTATTAGACTGACCCACTGTGAGAATACTGCATGGATAAATGTGTCATTAGTTATTCTCATATGATCATAAATGCGCATAGTTTTTTAACCTGAAGTCACTACGGTTCCCTACATGAGGAGTTACTCACTTTGATGTCATCCTATGTCATCTTTAATCGGGATGGCGAGTAGGATGTTGATTAGGTGTGTCATAAATTATGCAGAGAAAAGTAAGTGATGTAGATGGGATTTTGTTACTCTTGTATAAAAGAGAAATATCCTTGGGCCCCTTGATTGAGTAAGATTTAGAAATGCATGGTCATACTGAATTGAATCAATATGTGATATTGATAATTTATTTTAAGTCTACTCAGAAGCAAGAAATATAAATTGAACATTAACGAGGACGACACACTCCATGCCTCTAGTTCGATTTGGATATTATTACAAAAGAGATTATGATGCAAAATATTGATCATATATTAGGTAAATGTCGAATCATAGACACTCTTTAGGTAAAAGATAATGTTGCCATATTTGAAGTGCTCTAATCAAAGCATAAAGTTCTTTATCATAACTAGGATACTTCAAACATGCTCCATTAAGTTTTTCACTAAAGTAAGCAATGGAGTGCCCTTCTTGCATCAAAACAACCCCTATCCCCACATTAGATGCATCACACTCCAATTCAAATGATTTAGCAAAATTAGGAAGTGCAAGTATGGGTGCATGCATAAGCTTATCCTTCAATGTATCAAAGGCTTCTTGTTGTTCCCTTTCCCATTTAGAACTCACATTTTTCTTGACAATTTCATTTAAAGGTGCAACAATGGTGCTAAAATATCTCACAAAGTGCTTATAAAAGCTTGCTAACCTATGAAAGCTCCTCACTTCATTCATAGTTCTAGGGGTTGGCTAATCTTTTATGGCTTTAACATTTTCCTCATCCACATGCACACCTTTGAAATTAACCACAAAGCCAAGAAAAACTACATGATCTTTACAAAATGTACATTTTTCAATATTTGCATACAACTTTTCATGCCTCAAGACTTCCAACACACACCTCAAATGTAACACATGCTCATCAAAAGATTTGTTGTAAACTAAGATATTATCAAAGTAAATAACAACAAATTTGCCTAAGAAGTTTCTAAGCACATGATTCATTAAACGCATGAAGGTACTAGGTGCATTAGTCAATCCAAATGGCATAACCAACCATTCATACAATCCATATTTAGTCTTAAAGGCTATTTTCCATTCATCCCCCTCCTTTATTCTTATTTGGTGATATCCATTCTTAAGATCAATCTTAGAAAAGTAACAAGCACTAAACAATTCATCAAGTAAATCATCCAAACGGGGTATGGGGTGTCTATACTTTACAGTGATGTTGTTGATCGCACGGCAATCAGTGCACATTCTCCAACTTCCATCTTTCTTGGGCACTAGGATGACTGGTACAGCATAAGAGCTTAAACTTTCCTTCACCCATCCTTTCTCTAGTAATCCTTCTACTTGTTTCTGGATCTCTTGAGTTTCTTAAGGATTGCTTCTATATGCAGGCCGGTTGGGCAATGTTGCTCCCGGAATCAAGTCAATTTGATGTTCTATCCCTCTAATTGGAGGTAGACCATGAGGCACTTCCTTGGGAAAAACATTTCCAAATTGCTATAAAAGAGAAAAAAACACCACTAGGCAAAGCATTGTTAGCAAAATGATCAATCAATTCATTATGAGGACTTTCTTTACACAAAAGTAGATACATAGGCCGAGAGGCTAACAAAGCTTTCCTCACTTCGTTTTCTCTCACAAACAAATTTTTTCTTCTTTCATACTCACTTTTCTTTTCACTTTCTTCTTTCTCACTTGCAAGTGTCCTCACTTTTTTCCCTTTCTTTTTAAGTTTGCCCTCAAACTCACTTTTTTTCTTTTCAGTTTTTCTCTCATCTTTTCTCTCTTGCTCTCTTTTCAACCTCATAATTGTTTGATCCTCACACATATGACTAGGAGTCATGGGTATTAAAGTGATTTTGCACCCTCTATGTATAAATGTGAACTTGTTGGAATAACTATCATGAATAGCTTTCTTTTTAAATTGCCAAGGTCTTCCCAAGAGGATATGGCTTACTTCCATAAGCACTACATCACACAATACTTTATCCTCATACTTGCCAATAGAAAAAGTAATCAAAACCTACCTATCAATAACCAACTCTCTTTCATCACTCAACCATTATAGCTTATAGGGCTTGGGGTGAGTAGTAATAAGACACAATTTCTTAACAAGCCTAACACTAGCCACATTGGTTAATAGGGAATTTCATAGGGGTATCCCAATCTTCACGGCGTAGGCAAATAAAGTAAATAAAAAATAATGTAAAAGAATGATATGAGCGCCACACTCCAGAAATGAGGAAGGAAATTGGGAGTGATAAGCTCTGACTTGGGTGGTTCAATGACCTGACGAATGCAAGCAGCCAACCAACGCTATAAGGAACGCGACCTGCTACTTAGACCACTTGTCCAACCACGAACACGAATTAACCAATCCACACAACAACGCACCTGGGTTGAAGCACAAATTGAGGGCTTTTATGAATTTAAATCACCAATCTTATAAGGGAAGATTGACAAAACAAGGTTTCACAAGAGCAAAAGAAGATAATATTCTCACACTTTGGAGAAGAAACACTCAAATTTGTGTATTATTCATAAACTACTTCATTCTGAATTACATTGTCTCCTATTTATACTAGTCTTAGGAAAGTACAAATAGTAAATGCCATAAATTCAAAGTTTAACTATCACTAAATTAAAAATAGAAATTATTCTCAGATTTTCCTTATTTGTTGCAATCCTGATTAGAAAAATGTCTCTGATTTTATTGCACTCCATATTGGAAAAATGTCCAGGTTCATTGCACTCCATATTAGGAAAATATGTCCACATTTGATGCATTCTGTAATAGGAAATTATCTCCTAATTTATCATGCTCCATATTGGAAATATGTCCAGATTCATTGACTCAGACATTCCATAATAGGAAATTATCTCTTAATTTATAACACTCCATATTAGGAAAATGTGTCCAGATTCATTGCACCTCAATTATCTTTAGATTTCTTGGGCTTGGATGAGCAGTACGTCAACTTTATTTGTTTCATCTACTTGGGTTCCTTGGGTTAGAATTGGATTTAGATGGGCTCCAATTGCTTCTTGTATTCTTTTGAGCCTTCCTTTTGTCATTAGGCCTTCACTTAAAATTAAGTCATTTTCTACTTGAGCTTGATTATGCAAAGTATTGGACTGGTTCATATCATCCTCCCCCTCTTGAAAAGGAGTCATCCTCGACTCTTCAAGATCTACATTAAAATAAGGAAGAAGATTAAAAACATTGAAAGTAGTAATTCCATACTTAATAGATAATTCAAACTTATAAGTATTATTATTAATTCTCTCAAGAATTAGAAAAGGTTCATCTCCTTTAGGCATGAGTTTAGATTTTCTTTTCATAAAAATCTCTCTTTTCTTAGATGTAACCAGATCAAGTCTCCAAGCTCAAAAATTATTTGCTTGATTCCTTTATTGGCATGGTTCACAAATCTTCCCCTCGTAAACCTAAGCAATCCTAAAATAAAATTTATAGAAATATCTTCCCATGGTACATTTGGAATGTGGAGGGGAGTATACAATTCATAAGTATTTAATTTAAATTTTACTTTATAACATGCAATGCTTTTTCTCATAAATTTCTCAACCTCCATGTGCATTTTAGGCCAACCAAAATGTTCATTTAGAACAACAAATATTTTTGCAATGCCAAAATGTCTCATAAATCCAGAATACATTTCTTTCAACAATTTCACATGCAATAGATAACCTCAGATGCAAAATTTGTCAATGTGAAATAAGAAGTTATTGTACAAGAAGAATTTGTTCCAACCAACATCAGGTTTACAATGACTAAAGGTCTCACCAAAATCAACATCATTAGCATACAAATCTTTAATAAATTTCAAGCCAAGAATCTTAACATCTAACATAGAAAGAAGAACATATCTTTGTGATAAAGCATTAGCAATAATATTTTTTCTTTACCTCTCTTATGTTTAATCACATAAGGAAACAACTCACTGAATTCAATCCATTTAGAATGCTTATGGTTCAACTTGCTTTGGCTCTTCACATGTTTAAGGGCTTTATATTCTTGCAAAATGGGCAAAATAACACTAGGCAACACAAAAGTTAAGTCATTAATGTTAAACATAGCCTCTTTGTACAGAAGTATTATGAGGTTTTGTTGAGAAAACAAAACTTGTTTAATCTCACTCTTTTTTGCCACTGGCAAGCTCTTCTCTCCTTTTTCTCTATTTTCTTCTTTTTCTCTCAATTTTTCTTTTCTTTCTTTCTTTTCTATTAATTAGCTCACTTTTTCTGGCTTTTTCTTATTTTTATTTTCACTTTCTTCTTTTTTACTTTCTTTCTTACTCTCACTCTCTCTTTGGTTGTTCTCTTCCTCCATTATTTGAATGCTGAGTGCTCTTCTAGCCACTAGGAGTTCTCCTTCTTCTGCACTTTCTCCATCATCATTTGACAGCTTCTCTTCCTCCTCAGTGGTTTCTTCTTCGGTCTCCCAGTCACCATGGTGGTTGATGATCATGGTGCGTTTGTTGGGGCACTCACTTGAAATATGTCCTCTCCCTTGGCACTTGAAGCACCTTATGTCACGATTTCTTATTAAGTTAAGTTCTGCTTGATCTTTCTTAGGTTCTGGTATTTTAGCTTTCTTTGAACTGATCTCTTTAGAATTTGAAGCA
The DNA here is from genome assembly GCA_020226215.1 of Sindora glabra. Lineage (NCBI taxonomy): Eukaryota > Viridiplantae > Streptophyta > Magnoliopsida > Fabales > Fabaceae > Sindora > Sindora glabra. The sequence goes on along the minus strand of CM035233.1, from coordinate 21,888,087 downwards.
GAAGAGGTGTCTTTTTTTGAATTATTCTCCCACAAATTAAAAGAATTTGAATTTGAGTTTTTTTTTACCAATATTTCTTCTTTTTAGTTGTTGTTCAACCTTGATGGCTTAATGTACCATCTCTTGAAGTTCTACATGGTGATACATCTCCACAGCATCAGCTATGTCACAATTCAGTCCATGCAAGAAACGAGCCATTGTTGCCTCTCGATCCTTCACTATGTTAGCTCTAATCATGGCAATATCCATTTCTTTGTGGTATTCATCTACACTCCTTGATCCTTGTGTGAGGTGCTGCAACTTGTTATAAAGCTCTCTATGGTAGTAAGATGGAATGAATCGCTTCCTTATGATTGTTTTCATCTCCTCCCATGTGGTAATTAGGCGTTCTCCATATTGCACTTTCTCTTTTTGCATCTGATCCCACCAAACAAGAGCATAAACAGTAAATTCAAGAGTTGCAAGTTTTACCTTTTTCCTTTCAGAATAGTTATGGCATGAGAAAATTTGTTCAACTCGCATCTCCCACTCCAAATATGCCTTTGGATCATTTTTGCCTTGAAATGAAGGAACTTTAATTTTGATTCCTCCAAGGTCATCTTCTCTGTTTCTATACCTTCTTGGTTCTTCTCGATTTGGCCTCCTCCTTCTTGGTTGGTAATCATCAAATTCATCCTCTTCATCCCAGCTCTCCGCATTTCCATAAGATTGTTCACCTTGCTTTCGATTGTTTTGATTCTCCATTTGTTCCAATCAATCATGAAGTCCTTCTAACTTTCTATCAAACAGCCTTTCGAGATGACTCACCAATGCTTCCATTTGGATAGGGGCTAATCTTGCTTGTGGAATATCTTCTTGATTTCCTGCCATGTTAGTGAGATAGGAAAACAGAATATTTGATCTCACAAATTCTCTCGATTAAGTGTCTTCACTCCTCTCTTGATAATCTCACTAGCTCTCAATCCCTCAATACCTTCCTAAGCTCTTATGCAACCTAAATCCTTGTAAATGATTCAACAATTGCCAATTTCTAGGCTTCAACCAAGCACTTGAATGTAGATGGCCAAAATAGGTTACAAGATAAGGGATAGGTTTTGTAAATGAAAGTAAAGAAATTCCTTATGTGTACAAAACAATGTCTATCTTAACTATGTAATTCAACAATTCTGAAATTTCAAATTGTAAGAAACTGAATAGTCACGTCTTCTTTTTCTTTATCACTTTCCTTTTTTTTCATGTTTCTATTCTTTTTTTTAATTTTTTTCACAATTTTTTTTATTTTTGCTTCTTCTTTTTTTTGTGCTTTCTTTTTTTCTTTTTGCACGAATTTTTCTTTCTTTTTTTTACTTCTTTTTTTTATATATTGCAGAACAAAAGAATAAAACTAAACGCCTATCATGTCAATTAGTAGTTCTGATACCAAATGATAGCGAATTTCATAAGGGTGTCCTAATCTTCACGATGTAGGCAAATAAAGTAAATAAAAAATAATGTAAAAGAATGATATGAGCGCCACACTCTAGAAATGAGGAAGGAAATTGGGAGTGATAAGCTTTGACTTAGGTGGTTCAATGACCTGACGAATGCAAGCAGCCAACCAATGCTATAAGGAATACGACCTGTTACTTAAACCACTTATCCAACCACGAACACAAATTAACCAATCCACACAACAACGCACCTGGGTTGAAGCACAAATTGAGGGCTTTTATGAATTTGAATCACCAATCTTATAAGGGAAGATTGACAAAGCAAGGTTTCACAAGAGTAAAAAAAGATAATATTCTCACACTTTAGAGAAGAAACACTCAAATTTGTGTATTATTCATAAACTGCTTCATTCTGAGTTACATTGTCTCCTATTTATACTAGTCTTAGGAAAGTACAAATAGTAAATGCCATAAATTCAAAGTTTAACTATCACTAAATTAAAAATAGAAATTATTCTCAGATTTTTCTTATTTGTTGCAATCCTGATTAGGAAAATGTCTCCGATTTTATTGCACTCCATATTGGAAAAATGTCCAAGTTCATTGCACTCCATATTAGGAAAATATGTCCACATTTGATGCATTCCTTAATAAGAAATTATCTCCTAATTTGTCATGCTCCATATTGGAAATATGTCCATATTCATTTGACTCAGACATTCCGTAATAGGAAATTATCTCCTAATTTATAACGCTCCATATTAGGAAAATGTGTCCAGATTCGTTGCACCTTAATTATCTTTAGATTTCTTGGGCTTGGATGAGCAGCAATTCAACTTTATTTGTTTCATCTACTTGGGCTCCTTGGGTTAGAATTGCATTTACATGGGCTCCAATTGCTTCTTGTGAATTCTTTTGAGCCTTCCTCTTGCCATTAGGCCTTCACTTAAAATTAAGTCATTTTCTACTTGGGCTTGATTATGCAAAGTGTTGGACTGGTTCATATAATTGGTACAACTACCACCATCAATAATAAGAGAAAAAATCTTCCCCAAGTACTAAGCATCTTGAATGAAAGATATTTTCTCTTTGTATAGTGTCATCCTCCTTAGCTAAACTACCCAAGAGACGCCTTACCATAAGTAAGTCTCCCTCATGATAAAAAGCTTCATACTCACTATCTTCTTCACTTGGAGCATCTGATGACGAAAATGAACTTGCACTTGAGATCTCACCATTCTCCCTCAAAATCATGGTCTTCTTGTTCGGACATTGGGTGCAATGTAGCCTTTTCCAAGGCATTTGAAACATTTGATTTCCCTATGCCGAGAAGTAGAGGAAGCAAAAGCATTAGTAGAATTAAAAGAAGTTTTAGATGAGGGTTTACTACCATGGACAGCTGCATCCTTAGTTGAATTTCCCTCTTTCTTCCCTCTTTCCTTCCATCCTTTTGAGTTGTAGGAAGAGGTGCCTTTCTTCAAAGTCCTCTTTCTTTTGAGTTGTTCTTCTACTTTGATAGCTTGGTGAACTAAATCTTCAAGTTCTACATAGGGATGAAGTTCCACTATGTCACGGATATCATGGTTCAACCCATTTAAGAAATAGGCCATTGTTGCTTCTCTTTCTTCAATTACATTGGCTCTTATCATGGCAACTTCTATTTCTTTGTAATAGTCATTAACACTTTTTCCACCTTTCCTCAAACCTTGAAGCTTTTTATGAAGCTCCCTAGTATGTAGGAATAAATCTCTTGCGCATTAGGTTCTTCATTTCATTCCATGTGACTACGGGTTCCTCATCATATCTCCTTCGCTCCCTTTGAATTTGATCCCACCACACCAAGGTATAGTCATGGAACTTTAGGGAAGCCACCTTCATTTTCTTTTCCTCACTGTAGTTATGGCATGAGAATATTTGCTCTATCTTCAACTCCCACTCTAAATATGCTTCAACATTATTCCTTCCATGAAAATTAGGAATCTTTATTTTAACTCCACTAATTCTCTCATTTTCTCTCACTCTTCCATCTCCTTCTCTCATCCTCCTATCATTCCTCCTCTCTCTATCATCTCTCCTATCTCTCCTCATATCATACCACCTCTCTTCATCATCCCTCCTCTCTTTATTATCTTTCCTATCTCTCCTCTTATCATACCTCCTCTCTTCATCATCTCTTGGAGAACTACTAGAATCTTCATGGGCATGTAGAGAACGGTCACATGCTTGCCTTCTTACATTATTTGCAACGGTTTCTTGAATATTTCTTATGGTTTCATTCTTCCTCTCAAACATTCTTTTAAATCTTTGTGCAAGTCCTTCAATTTGTCTTCTAACAGCTAAGGACTTAGGTGAGGGAGGAGTGCTTTCACTACTTGATCCACCTTCATGAGACATGTCTACAAAACAGAAATGTTAATGTAATAAAAGGTCCTCTCTACTCGCTAAGTGTTTCACTCAAAAGATGTTCACTAGTATTTCACTCAAAATTGGCTTTTGTGTAAGGATTTCTCTCTTGCCTTTTTTCCATCAGGTGTTCTTAAGGAAGTCAACCTCCAATCCACACAATCAACCACAACTAAGTGATGATCAATCAACAAGACACAAGTGAAGCTAACAAAAGAAAACTCTAAGACAAAACTAAGGAAGCCAACAAGACAAGAATGGAGATAAGAAAGCAAACAGAAAGTAAATTAGAGAAGAATGCAAACAAGACAAGAATGGAGAAATTAGAGAAGATTATGTAATGTTAAATAATAGCTAAGTTATTCCCAAAATTTTTTGGTTTAGAATCAATCATAAACTATGCAAAAGTAAGCTGAAAATTGCAAGAAAGTGGCATCCAAGAAGCATTTTTGTGTGCTGCAGATTTTTTTTTTCATTTTTCTTTTACTGTAGACTTTTTTTTTTACTGCAACTTTTTTTTGGCTGCACAATAGTTGTACCTCTTTTTCAAATTGAATTACACAATTTTCAATTTGCCACTAATGATGAACTTGCAAGAAGAAGCAAAAATATGAGAATGTTCATTTTTGAGACAGCAAATAAATTCAATCCAATTGAACCAGAATTCTGGAAAGAAGTAGTAAATAAGGAATTAGAATTGATTGTATTCACAATTCCCTTTGAATCAAGCTATTATTTAACATCAAACACTAAACTAACAAAATTTTAGAAGATTGGACAGATTCAAATCAAGAACATGTGATGAACAATTGATGAACACGAAGAACACAAGTGCAGAAACTTAACAATTGATTATGAATTTAACTATTCTAATCATCAAGAAACAAGAATCCAGCAATAAAACAAGTATTGCAATAAGATTAAGGAAAGAATGTACTAAGAAATGATGAAACCCTAGCTGTGTGAACAGTGCGATGGCGTGAATAGTGCTTATGTGTGAACAATGCAAATTGCAAAAAAAAAACCTTAAATGCGTGAACAGTACCATGTTGAACAGTGTCGAATTTTAGAAAATAGAACTGCTTGAACAGTGCGCAAACAGTAATGGATGAACAGGACCCTCAAATCTAATTCCAACCAAAGCTCATGATATCAATTGATGAAATAATGAATGATCTTGAATTGGATTTCAAACAACAAAAACAAAAAAGATGGAGGATGGGCACCACAATCACAAATTGATAAGCCGGAGGAACGATCGCCACAAGAGGGGGGCCTTTTGATAAGATCAAAGATAATTGGCTCACTTAAGAACCTAAGAGTCACAAGCTCTCAATCTCAAATTGTATTCAAAACTTAATAAAAATATATTTACAAGAGTTTATATATAACCAGCCCCTATAAACAAACCCTAATAGGCTTTTTACACTAATAAGCCCAATTCTAATTGAGCTAAATAAAATAACAAGTGTTCATGCTAAAATAAATTTAAAAATAAGTCTCGACCCATATGGCCCATTTATTACAAAAATACTAAACTAACTAAATACTAATGGATTCATTGGAGCTCAAGTCTTCCCTTGGACTCTTCTAACTCCAAATTGGGCCTTCTTTCAAATAAGGCAACAACCATCTTCTCTAAGTCTTCCTTAATCCTCTTTGCCTTTGCTCTTGTCATTGGTCCTGGAAGCTCTTCCAATGCCTTCAAGCCTTTGTCTTCAATGGGCCTTCTTAGATTCTCATCACCATGACAGCTTTCCTCCCAAGAGAAGGCCAAAGAGAAGAAATAATATAACGGAAGTGAACCTCTACTCCATCCTTAAGCAACTAGATATCACAGAGGTGTTGGCTTTGAAAACTTTCAACATTAAAATAAGGGGAAAAAAACACACGTATGTATACACACACAAAAATAATTTCTAAGCTGCATGATAATGAGGAAAAAGGAAAAACAAATTACATGCTACATAGATTGATTCATTTCTCAAATAGAAAAATCCTAAGCTAAAATTTCAGCCGAACCATGAAGTTCACCAAAAACAAACCTTAGATACTAAAAACAAGCCTCTTTGCAACATCAAAAACTCCATGACAGCTCCTTTTCCAAGATAAGGGACAAGAAAAGAAATAATATAATGCAAGTGAACTTCTATTCCTTCATCCTTAAGTAACCAAATATCACAGTGGGGATTTGTCTTGTTATGTTGGCACAAACAGGTGCTAGCTTTGAAAAAATTTCAACAGTAAAATAAGAAAACACACACATACACATAAACGATTTCTAAGCCACACAATAATGTGGAAAATGGAAAAGAAAATTACATGATACATAGGTTAGATTTGTTTCTCAAACTAAAAAATTCTAATCTAAATTTTCAACCAAACCCTAAAGTTCACTGATAACAGACCTTAGATGACTAAAAACAAGCCTTTTTTCAACAAAAGAAATGCAAAATACTTGAAGTTTTTATTTTTATTATTTCTCTTTTATCAACTTCTCACTGATGCACACAAACATGGAAATACTGAAGGAGTAACACATTATAAAGTTGAAAAGATAGAATCAAAGCGAGCAGAAATTAAAGTTGCTTGCTTGGTTGGTTAATTTTTTGAGCAACCAAACAAATTATAAAACTTATTGAAGTCGGTCAGAAGAAATCAAAATGTACCTTTCAAAGAAAATGAGCAGGAGAGAAATTAATATTTTATAAAAGATAATTCTTCTATAATTAAACTAAAAATTTGAATATTAATACTCTAACTGATAAATTAATAAATAAATGATACTTATTTATATATGAAAAATATTTTCAAATAATTTTCTTATTTGTAAATTTTACAATTTAAGATTTAAATTTATTCTAATTTTATTTCTGCTTCAAAAATTTTTTTAATAAAATTATAAGTTTATAAATATAAGTTGGGCTAAAATTTTTTTATGCAAATTTAAATATAAGTTGGTTAATTTTTTGAGCAACCAAACAAATTATAAGACTTATTGAAGTCGGTCAGAAGAAATCAAAATGTACCTTTCAAAGAAAATGAGCACGAGAAAAATTAATATTTTATAAAAGATAATTCTTCTATAGTTAAACTAAAAATTTGAATATTGATACTCTAACTGATAAATTAATAAATAAATGATACTTATTTATATATGAAAAATATTTTCAAATAATTTCCTTATTTGTAAATTTTACAATTTGAGATTTAAATTTATTCTAATTTTATTTCTGCTTCAAAAAATTTTTTAATAAAATTATGAGTTTATAAATATAAGTTGGGCTAAAATTTTTTTATGCAAATTTAAAGATTTAGGCCAAGCTTTTTTATACATATGAAAATTTTCAAAACCAAAAACTAAAATTTTCACAATAAATTTAAAAAGAAAAATGAAAGTTGGAAGGTTTCATTGTAACCTTCAAAATTACTTCAACAACGAGCAATTTCTAAAGAAATCTTAATTTTTATCATTAGAAGATTTCATCTAAGTAAGAAAAGGTAATGCTATGTAAGGATTTCTTTGATGTGTACAAAAATCATAAAGTTCGATTATTTCTAATTTGACAATGATTTTGTAGTTGGCTTTCGTGATTAAATACAAGATAGAAGAAATTAATTTTTTATTAATCAATTATTTTTTTATACAAGGTATCAACGTTGTGTCATTTTAATGTAAAAATTTAGTTTCAAAGATCGAATCACCACCAAATAATAATGAAATAGTTACAGAACCGGAATTGAACAAGAATGTAGATAAGCCTATGGTGGACTTCAACATTTCAAACTTGAAATATGAAGATGTAATGGGTTAGAGTTTGATAGTCAGGTATCTACATGCAGAAAAAAATGAAAATTTTTTAGAGTAAAAAATAATGATATAGAAAATATAATACATTCAAAAATTATGACAAGTGAAAATTTGACACATGCAAAAAAATCACATGAGAATCACATGCCTAACATTTTCTATTCATTTGTGGACAACATGGGTAAGTTATAACTATTTACTTGTTAGTGATAGTTGCATCCAAGTTAATAGGAATCCAAGGGAGGTCAATCATAAAGAAATGACACAAGAAGAGAGCTTAATCAAGTGCATTAAAATTACGTCACATCATCATCAAGTTGGTGCCACATCATCGCCACATCATTAAAGAGATGGCACCACATCATTGTCACATTAGTCATTATCCTAGTTGCCACTTCAGCTTATTTTCACTATTATTTGATGTTTTGGGCTTTGACTTAGTATTTGGACCTTTAGTTTGTGTTTATTTTGTGTTATGTCATTTTAAACCTTTTTGGGCTTCAATTTAGGTTGAATGTGTTAGGCCTATTTTTACTTTAAAACATTCACCATGTTATTATGGGTAACTTTATTACTTATAGTCATTTAGAGGCCCATTTATTAGGTTTAGGTAAATGGTTTAGTTTTGGGCCAATATGCTATCATTTAAGCCCATATTCAATTAGGGTTTTAAAAAGCTATATAAGGAGGCTTGTTCTTTATAAAAATCAGTTTTTAGAATTCTAGACTTGAGACTTCACATTTAGGGAGTAGAGAATTTGGTTGAGTGCCTCTCTTGAGTTCTTGAATGAACTTGTGACTTATCGAAGGGATTCACATTTTGTGGCATTGATCATCACTAATCAATGATTCTTCCTTGTGGCGTGTTTTCTTTTTCACTTATCGAAGGATTTACATCCTTTGTGGCATGTTCATCATCACTTATCACTCCCATTCTTTGTCTTCTGGAGTACGACGTGAATACCCTTCTATTTTTGATTTTGCATTTGCTGAATTTGGGATAGATCCAACATAATTTCACATTATTTGGTATTCAAAGCAAGGTTCCCAAATTCAGGTTTCCCTTTTCCTTAAATCTTCATCACTATTCATTTATTGTTCATATATTATTCATCACGCATTGTTACGGTACTACTCATGCAATCCATGTCTTAATTCTTCATTTCTTTCTTGTTTTGATTTTGTTTTTGTATCCATTTCATTTCTAATTTGGTTTATGTCAAATTTATGGGTTTTGATTCATCATTGTGTCAAATTTGAGTTGTTCTTCAATTTTGCCTTCCATGTGTTTGATAAGTTGTCCAAGTGAATTGTAGGTTTGAAGTTGCTTTGATACTTGGTCACCTTCTTTGTTTTGTGTTATTTCTTGTTGTTTAGCTCAAAATTTGCTCCAAATATTTGTGCTGGTATATTGAATGAAAGATGCATTGAACATGTTTGTTAAAAGTTCAAAGTGAAGAAGTTCAACTTACAATAACCAATTGCCATATTCTAATAGCATAACATCAAGATGCTATAATTGAATGTAGTAATTAATTAAAGCAAAGTAAAGAGCACCAAGTTTGTATAGTGTGATATCCTTGCAATCAGCAAAACTAGTGCTGAATTGGTACTGTTTGCATTAAGTTACAAAGGAGAAACATGTCACAAAAAAAAGAACAAAAGCAGTAAGAAGCAAAGGAAAAAAAGCCAAGTTAGTGAATCAAAAGGAAACTTACAAAGAAGAGGCAAGAAAAATAAAGTGCTGAATTGTTGAAAATAAAGTGAAACAAAATCAAAAGAAAAGAAGTTATTTGCTTGTAGTTATTATGTTCTTGATATGCTCTAGTGACATTTAAACTTCTTATTTTGACATTGAATGTTCATTGTCTATTTCAATTACTTGAATTCTTAAATCTGCACTACTTGTTATTGAGTTATTCCTTTCCATTATTTTGTGTCCTTAGGTTTTGGTTTTCTTCCTTCCTAGAGTTCAATTGCATTAATTCCATCCTGCTATGATACTATGCTATCACCTTGTGTTGACATTTATTGATCATTGTCTCTTTCTTTGAGTACATAAATCAGCACCTCTAGCTTATATTGTTCCTTTATTTTGAGTCCTAGTTAATTTATATTCTTAGAATTTTCATTTCTTGTTCCCTAGTTGTCTTGTTTGATTCCTTAAATTCTGTGAATCTTGATCATATTGATTGCCACATTTGTTGAATTCTATTTGGTTATGTCTCCTAGTTCTCAAAGAACCACAAAAGGGAAAGAGTGATTGAGTGGAAAAAGGCAAGAGTGTGTAAGTTTATTTGAGGGTAAAAGCTAAAATTAGAATGCAAACATGAGTGTGAGTGTTCCAAAATAAGTGAGTTGTGAGATCTTGTGAGGTCTATTTTCTATCTAGCCTTTTTGCAGGTTTGTCATTTAAGGATGTTAGGAGGTAGTGGGAAAAATAATGATAGGTGTGCATGGGAGGATTTGCTAAAAGCCATAAAAAAATCTGATGAGATGCTTAAAAGGCTTGAAAGTAGACAATCTCAAAAGAGCCAACATGGTGAAAGGGGTGAAAAACAAAGAGGAGATAGAAGACAAATTGAAAAAGAAGGAGTTGAAAATAAAATTGAAAGGAGTAAAAGAGAAAAATTGCATCATGATGATGTAAAAAGAGATGAAAGAGGAGATGATAAAAGTAGAGAGGAGATAGGCAAAAATGTAGTGGAATGACTTCAAACCTTCAAAGTGGCAAAAAGAAATTTCCTTTGTTTCAAGGAAAGAATGATCCTCAAGCTTACTTAGAGTGGGAAAAGAAGATAGAATCAATTTATGCTTGTCACCATTATTCAGAAGAGATAAAAGTGAGACTTGCTACCTATCAATTTAGTGATTATGCTAATATTTGGTGGGATTAACTTAATTCAGCTAGAAGAAGAAAGGGTACAAAGCTTATTGCTACTTGGGAAAAGATGAAGGTTATTATGAGGGAAAAATTCATTCATGGCTATAGTTCTTCATGTAAATCTTGGGAGAGGATTGTTGAAAAGAATGAAGACAAAGTAGTTCCATGCAAGTTTGAATGCTCTTCAAGAATTAAGGGAGAATCATCATCAAAACCTAAGAAAAAAGTATCTAAGAGGAAAGTTAAAGCTGAAAAGTATCAAAAGCATTCCAAGGACAAGTGTTTCAAATGCTTAAAGCATGGTCATCATGCCATTGATTGTCCACTCAAGAGAGCATTAAGATTCAAAAATTCTTGGGAGAACAAGCAAAGGAAGAAAGTGAAGATCAAAGGGAGAACATCTTCCACACTAGATTTAACATCAAAGGTAAGATGTGCAATGTGATTATTGATAGTGGAAGTTGTACAAATGTTGCTAGTACCTATATGGTAGAGAAGTTGAATTTGTCTACTTTGCTACACCCTAATCAGTACAAGTTGCAAGGGTTGAATGATAGTGAAGGAATAAATGTTACAAAACAAGTGTTCGTTTCTTTTATCCTTGGCAAATACCAAGATGAGTTGCTATGTGATGTTACTCCTATGAATGCTTGCCATTTATTGCTTGAAAGACCATGGCAATTTGATAGAAAGGTTACACATGATGGAGTCCTCAACACATACAGCTTTGAAATAAATGGGAGAAAAATAAAACTCAATCCTTTAACCCCAAAACAAGTGTATGAAGATCAATTGAGGATGCAAAAGAAAAGAAAGGAAGAAGAAGAAAAGAAAAAGAGAGAAGAAAATAATGGAGAGAAGAGAGTAGAAAAAAGTGAGAGCAATGAAAAGAAAAAGAGTGATTGTGAAAAAGAGGGTGAGAGAAAAAGAAAGTGATTTTGTAGAAAAAGAGAGAAAATAAAATTTGAGAGTTATTAGAAAGGCAAGTGGGATAAAAAGCGTTTTGTATATTTCTAGGCCAATTGTCTTGTACAAAAAAGCTTATGAAAATACTAACAATCTTGAAATTGTTTTGTCAAATACTTGTGATACTATTTTGAAAGAATTCTGAGAAGTGTTTCCAAAAGAATCTTCCAAAGAGTTATCATGTGTGAGAAGCAAAATGCCCCAATTGGAGCAAGGTAACATTATTGTGATAGTTGATATGTTATCTTGGAGGTATGCTCTCATCTCTAATTTGCATAAAAATTTGTTGGGTTTTGAAAACATTGGAATTTTGTATGTAAATGACTATGGACTTTCTAGTTCTTCACTTGATGTTGTTATTCCTTTAATTGATTTTGTTATTCTTCTATCTAGTGATGGTGTTTCAAATGTTGATGCTTATAAGGAAATAATTTTTGGAAATATTTTTACACATGATAGATTTTTGTGTGGGAAGAACAACATGTGTTTGCCTAAGAATTCTCTAAAAAGATTGTTTGATAGAAAAGCCCATGAATATGATTTGATAAAACATTTTGGGATCAAAGATACTCTTAATATTGTGCTTTATATGTTGTTGGATCCTTATGTGTTTTCCAAGTATGGTTTGATGGAAGGATTTTATCCACTTTGCTTTGGAATAAGGAATGCATGGAAAAACATCTTCAAAACAAAGCATGGTTTATATGAATGGTTAGCTATGATGCTTGGTTTGTTTAATGCACCAAGTAGTTCCTTAAGTTTAATGAATTATGTTATAAATGTTTTCATTATTATTTTTGTGTGTGTATATTTCCATTATTTTCAAGAGTTTAAAGGTGGGATCTTGTTGCTGTTTGAGAAATTAAAGAATTGGAAAGATTGTTTGTCACATCTTGATGACATTCTTGTGGATAGTAACATGATGAACCTTTGAAATATGTCTTGCAAATTTTGAAGAATGGGAAGTTGTATGCTAATTTTGAAAAAGGTTCATGTTGTATGAGAAGTATTATAATTGTGGATGATATTGTGTGTGGTAAAGCAATAGAGATGAATGAAGGAAAGAAAATTGGAGAATGTTCTCCACATCAATTTGTTGCTAAAATTGAGAGCTTTCATGGTTTCATTAACTTTTGTGGAAAGCTTTTGAAGAACTATACTCTATGTGTTTTCATTGATAAACTTATTGTTGTTGATAGTTTTGCATATTTGCATGAGATTATTGACTCTTATTTTATTTTTGATCCGAGTGGTTGCATGAATGGAAAAAGGAAGTGTTCCAAATCCAATAGAATCCTAGCTATATCCAAGTGGAGATGGTTCGCTCCAATCTTGAAGAGACAATAATTGATTTCCTAATTTAAATTCTTATAGTGAGTTTGATATGAGTACTTCTTTTGGTGTTCCTAATCTTTCTCCTTTTGATCCAGGTTTTGAAGATTCGAGGACGAATCTTTTTAAAGAGACGGGGAATGATAGGAATCTAAGGGAGGTCAATCATAAAGAAGTGAGATAAAAAGAGAGCTTAATCAAGTGCATTAAAATTACGCCACATCATCGCCACATTAGCCATTATCCTAGTTAGCACCACTTCAACTTATTTTCACTATTATTTGATGTTTTGGGCTTTGAAAAGAAAATTGATGATGATATATATAGTAAAGGTTTAAATATTTTTCAATCATGTAAATAGAAATATAATTTATCAAAATAAATGAATTAATTATTAATGATTAATTGATATTTATGGAAATCAACCAATGCTGTATAAAGAAAAGAAATTAAGGAGATTATTATACAAAGAAAGATAATGTATGAAAATTAAAAAAATTCAATAAATTGGAAAAAAATCAAAGAGATTATGAAATTAAGAAAATAAAATAAATGAAGAAAAAGAATTAGAAAGTTCTTTTCCTCAATTAAATATAATATGCTATATATAAATAATATATTTAATCTTAAAAAATGCAATATATCAAGGAAAAAGACCAAAGTGATTATAAAAACGTAATAAATAAGGAAAAATGAAGAAGATTATTTCAGAGAAGAAAAAAATGCACAAAAGTTAGAAAATTCAATAAATCAAGAAACGAAATAAAAAAGATTATGAAAATACAATAAATAAAGAAAAAATTAAATATTTTTTTCAATTTAATATAAATTACTATAAATAAATAAGAGATTCAATCTTTTACATTGATTATGCAAGTATGACTATTACAGTACAATATTCATTGAAAAATAATAAATTGACATGTGATAAATTATAAAAATAACACTTGACATAAAAAAAAGTGAAAAATATCATGACTAATATATAATATAAGAATTTATAGATCATATATGTTGATTATTGAATGTATTTGTAGCCTAATAAATTATTATATAGATCATTATTAATATAATAATATTAACCCAATATTAATAGTTCATTATAAAACTCTATTTTAAATCATTACTAAATATATAAATAAGTTAAAATATATGAGTAGAATAAAACAAAAATACTATGTCGTCATTTTTCACTAGTTAACCTATTCTCTTATCCATCTTTGTCAACCATAAATTTAAATAAATATTAAATATGAAGATAAGTGTTTTAGGTATCAATAGCTAAATTTTTAATCTAAGTATGTTAGATTTTTTTTTTATATAAATTTTGAATGAAGTGGTGGACTTGATGCTATATCATTAGCTTTATATATTAAGGTTGTTTAATTCACCTTAATATTCCCCAAAAATAAGAAAGAGATAAATTATTTAGTTAGTTATTATCTAATAAATTAGAAAAAATAAGCTTCCTATGAAGTTTTACTTTTCACAGAACATAAGAAGTTATTTATCCACCTTCCTTTTATATAAGTTTTACTTTCTATACTATTTATAGATATAATTATAAAATTATCTTTATTAAATTTAATTAATGATAACTAAAATTTATTAATTTATATTATAATAATATTGTAGATATAATAGTTATTTTATTAATATTTTTTAAAATATTCAAAGTTAATTAAATAAGTTATAAGAAGTTATTTCTTAAGAAATGTAACTTCCTATATGTTTACTAAGTAATTTTGAGTATTTTACAGAAAGTTTATATAAAAAATTTTTTTAAAAAAATTCAATTTTATGCGAGAAATAATTTTCTATGTAAATCAAATGATTAAATATATAGTATCATCCATGGGGAGGCAGCAACTTTGCCTCCGTGAGGTGTTTACGGATAAAATGATGATTTTGTTTCCACCGAATATTATTGTATTCTCACATCATACATAAATGTCCTTTTTTTTTTTAATTACGACTATGACGACCACCGCAATAATGAAAATGATAATAATAAAGATAAAAAAACATTTAATTTATTAAAGCAGCAATATTATATATGATAATTTAAAATTTAATTTTGAATATAAATTAAGAATTATTATTAAATTAAATATTAAATAATTAAATAAATTTATAAAATTAAATTTGAAATTTATAACATTTTTGTTATTAAACATATAAACACGAAAAGAAAATTCAAAATATAATAAAAGATAAAACCCGATGCCATTTGAGTTAACAGATATTCACCGCCACAATTAGCATCTGAAAAAGCCTGAATCAAAAATATTTCTTCAAATATCAATTTGTGCGCAGTCTCTCATTCCTTTTTTTTTTTTATGAATGATAATCTTTTTCTGGTTTGAATTAAATTGCACTACTCTATCAGTTCTAATTTAACTGAGCAATGGGAATTATTTATTCAACTGGGCAACAATTATAATTTGATTATTACAATATATATTAATATTATAATTATTTTTAAATAGAATAATTATATATGAAAATTTTTATAATACACTAGTTACACTAGTGCACCAAACAGAAGATTTGGATTTATTGATTTGTATAGTCCTTTACAAATTAATAAATCTAGGCATGAAAAATAGGGCAAGCGCGGCAAGCTAGCTCCGCAAGATTTGCCAACATAAACTTGCTTTTAAAATGGGTAAAATTGGTTGGAACCGTGAGGCCTCTAGGTAGCATACATGTTCTTCTTTTATAATTAAAAATAATTAAAATATTAGAAGTACATATATAAAAAGCAAGGATCGAATCTTAAATATTGAGAAAGGTACATTCAAAAGAATATTAGAAAGTTACATTAAAAGAATATCTATTTTATCATAAATTGTAATTGATTAATTATATTTTTTATTTTATATAATTAGTTAGTCAAATAAATTTAAAAAATTATATTAGATCATTTTACATTGAATTAAAAATTGGATTAAATTAAAAAATTTCAAAATATTTAAAAGATTACTAAGAAATAAACTAACAAAAAGAAGAAAGCCTATGGAAGCTTGACTTGTGCAAGTTCGTCATATAAACCCACGATGAAAACAAACTTAAAAAATAAGGACCAAGCCTTCTTATACCTATGGACCTGTGATCTGTTTTACACCTCTAAAAAAATCTAGATCATTAATTTTTGTGGTATACTAGTATAATAAATTTACTATAGACACTTCCTTAATACATATATTATAATATAAATGAAAAACTTATAACAAACATAAAAAGGAACTTTGCCTAAAATATTGATACTTCTAATTGTCTAATCACACTTTTTTAAAATTGTAATTATCTAAATTACCGTTATTTAGAATTATTCTTTCTTGTAGTTTGTCATATCATTTAATTTATGTTTTTATCCACATTTTTAATTATTTATTCATCCTCTTAATTATTTACACTCCTAATTACTATCAAATAGTCTCACTCTTTTTTTTTTGAAAAAAATAAAAATTACTCCCACTAACTATAGAGTGGCTAAATTTTACCTGCATGAACTATGAAAACAAGTAAATTATCACTTAAGATTATGCAAAATATGGATTCTACCCCTACCATTAATAATTTAACATAAAATGTTAGGAAAAATTACAAACTAACTCTATCAATTATGAGATAGTTATATTTTACTCTTACTAACTTTTAAAATTTACAAATTAATCCTTCAGTTATATAATTATAATTAATACTCATTATCTACTTAATTAATATTTTTAATAAATTAAATGAATTTTAAAAAAGTTTTTAAGCTTGAATCATAATATTATTATATGTTAAATTTTCACATTACTTTTTACGCATAATTCTTATGTTATATAATTAATGAAAGTTAAATTAAATATATAAAATTTTAATTAAAAACTTAAAAATGAATCACAAAATTATGTGTAACAATGATATAATGTACATAATAATATTGTAATTCATATTATTAGAATTACTTAATATTATTTGTCACTATCCGATTTTTTTTATTGAATTAGTTACTCATTCCATGGAATATGGATTAAAAATATTAAGTGAAAAATTGAAGTAAATATAAATGTTGTGTCACATAGAAAATACTAAAAACTTAATATTTTTATTTCTTATAATCATATTCAATTTAGTTTTAACATCATAATAATTATAGTGGTGATATACAATAATTTTTACTTTGTTGCCTGAGATTTTTTTTACAATTTAATTCATTTAAAATTAAATAATTATATAGTATATGAGTTATCTTTTTTTTATTCCTTTAAAATTTATAATTCATTGCAATATTTATATTTAGACTAATATATCTATCTTTAGAAAAAGATTATATTAGTTAATAAATTTATTTTATTTACATTTTCTTCAAAAAAATATATAAAAACCCTTTCCAAAAATTAAAATAAACATTCATTGAAATTAAGTTTTTATTACAAAAAAAAGTCTAACCAGTATAAATTTTTAGGAAGAATTGAATAGAATTTTAGATTGCCCTATTTTATACAAGATTATATATTTGTTTCAAGAAAAATTAGATATCTGCCCAATCCTTAAACTATATTGATTTGGAGTTAACTTTTATGTAATCATTATTTGTTACGTAAATATGTGCTTCCTTCCTCAATGAGTTTATTTCTCTAAGTTCCTCACTTCCCTTCCAAACTTTTTATTAAAAAGAAAGAGAGAAATGCAAATAAAGTAAATTTATTAATTAATATAATCTCTTTTAAAAAAATAAATATATTAATATAAATATGAGTATTACAACGAATTATAAATTTTAAAGGGATAAAATAAAGATAACTCATACTATATAATTATTAAATTTTAAATAAAGTAAATTATAAAAAAAGTCTAAGGGAATAAAGTAGAAATTATTGTTCATCACTGCTATGATTGTTATGATATTAAAATTAAATTGAATATGATTATATGAAATAAAAATATTAAATTTTTAGTATTTTTCATATAACATAACATTTATATTTATTTTACTTATTCACTTAATATTTTTAGGTCATATTACATGGAATGAGCAACTAATTCACTAAAAAAAAATCAAATAGTGATGAGTAATATTGAGTAACACTAATAAATATGAATTATAATATTATTATGTATTAATTTATTATGCCATATTTTAATATAATTTTGTAATTCATTTTCAAGTTTTTAATTAAAATTTTATATATTTAATTTAATTTTTATTAATTATATAATATAAGAATTATGTGTAAAAAACATAATGTGATCATCTATAATATAAATAATATTATGATTCTAGCTTAAAAAATGTTTTAAAATTCATGTAATTTAAGAAAAAAAGGTTAATTAAGTAGATAATGAGTATTATTACAATTTTTATATAATTAAGAGATTAATTTGTAAATTTTAAAAGTTAATAGGAGTAAAATATAACTATCTCATAATTGATGGGGTTAATTTATAATTTTTTTCAAATATTTTTTATTAAATTACTAGCGATAAGGGTAGAATCAAAATTTTGCATAGTTTTAAATGGTAAGTTGCTTATTTTTATAATTCATAGGAGTAAAATCTAACCACCCCATAGTTGGTGGGGGTAATTTATATTTTTTTTCCCAAAAAAGAGATCCTCTTAAATCTTGACACACTACCTAACACTTCCTCTCATGAATTTTTCTTCCTTCCATGCTTGCAATACTTCCATTGTGTTACAAACTTGCATTCCATGTTAACCAACTTTTATTATATTTATTATATCAAAATTCTATTTAATGTTAGAGTTAACAAGGTTATATATATATCTTCAAGTTTTCAATTAATGATTCAGGACAACATTAGCATTAAAAAAATTTTAAAAGAAGTGAAAAAAAAAACATTTTGTCGAAACTATTTTCTATTTAACTTCCTATTTTGTATATAGTTAAAAGGGCATAACTTAAACCACAGGTAAGATAATGGATTAGAAGATACAAAATTGATTTACTGATTAAAAAAAATTGACTTTTACTAGGAGAATTCTAAGGTAATTAGAATAAAATTACAAGTACCATAAGATAAGAATATCTTATATCAGCCATTGGATAGAGACAACATAAATATAAATCTTTGATAGCTTAATATTGTAAATTGCAACAGCCCAGCAAAATCAACAAAACTTAAAACAAATATTCTTAAATTACCCATGTGAATTGAATGCTATTATCACGATTCAATCGTGGTTGGCATAAATTCTATTATTTGATTTTTTATCAATCTTATGCTAAGCTTATTCAACAAAAATCTCTTTATTTTTGTAATGACTCAAATTAACTTAAACTTTTGCAAAAAAAAATGAACAATTTTCCTTGTTTAAGGTATTTCCCCGGACACACATTTTAAATTGTGAAACTTGTAATTTTTGCATGTTTGACATCAATACAAAATACTCCTAATTCAACTGCTAAAATTTCCTAATAAAATGGTCTTTAATCTTCATAAGAGTGACAAGATGCAAATGAATTAACTTTGACCTAAAAACATTGAAAAAATAAAAGGAATGAGTTATAAGAATGTCGTAAACATATATCCATTGTTTTGTTATTAATTTCAAATACCTAAAATAATTCAATACTAATTTAATAGTAAAGATAGAAAATAGTTACAAACTCAATTTTTGGATTTTTAGCTCCTAGTAGGGAGTGTAAGTAGGTCAGGCGACCTATGACCTATCAAAGACCTATGCCCTAACCTATGTAAAGTTTAATCTAACTTGACCTATTTATCTAAATAAGCCAAACTTAAGCTAATAAGTTAACGTATTTAGATAAATAGGCTAAACTTTTTTTCTTTAGCCTCGATCAATAGGCTTATTAGATTGTCCTTTTTAATAGGCCTATTTAATTAGGTTATTGAAAAATTTTGGGATCTTAAAAAAATTTTAATCTATTGTTAAATTTTAAAGCCTATTTATACAAGAAGGCTTTTAAATAAGTTAATAGGTATAAGCTAGTTTGAGCTTAAATTTTGACCTTCTATGGATTAACAAGCTAGATTTAAACAAATAATTTAAAAAGTAGACCTAACTTATTTAAAATAAAGCTTAACTTGACCTAGCCTACTTATACTCCTACCTCCAAGTACCAACTCTCTTGGTGATATATTCACCTACACATAACTCAAGTTTCTTATTTCATATTACAATTCTTAATAGCCTTATGTTCTCAATTTATATGATACAATCATAATTTCATACATAATTCATTCTAGGTAGTCATCAAGTTTTTAAGTAGCCATCAAGTTTCAACTACAATTAAATTGTCACAATCATATCAAACAGAAATGTCCAAGGAAATTAGATTATAATTTCACAACATAATATATAATAATTTATAAAAATTTGCATACATCCATCTTTTGACTCCTAAGTCAAATTTATACCCTCCACAAACTTTTCAACTTTGTCTCTCCAGAGTCTACCTTGGACGCTCCACAAGGCATATTACTAGAAATTTTTCATCTAACATTCATAACATTATCCCCACCACATTTCTTATCTCAAATATCACTCATGACATAGTTCATAATACGACCTCGTTACACTAGAGCACCAACTTTACTCAACACAATCACAACTCAATTTCAACACAAGGTGGCAAATTCATCATCACAAATCAATATCAAAATACATAACAATATATGATAGCATTGCCATGCTTTCTTTGCATGATCATAATATATATATATATATATATATATATATATATATATATATATATATATAATAGAATGTATAACAAAATTGGTTAGTAATGATACTATATTACAAAACAAAAATTCCATGCCTTTCATGCATGATTGCAAGAATAAACTATCAATAATTCTTAAGAAAATATATATGTTAAAGTACCAATTAGTTTGCCAAACATCATAATAAAATTAAACAATTATAAATATCAAAAGTGAGGCACTCTGTTCATAGATAATTCAAATTTTAATATTTGAATGTATTTGCAATTTGTATAATTAATAAGGAGAGTATAAATATAACATTCACATAAAATATAAGTAAAACATTAATTTTAGAGTATGATATATGCTCACTTGATATGATATACGCCCATTCCTTTCAACCTAGTAAACAATTTGCAATAATAACTTATAAGTGTATTGATATTATTCATTTTCTTCTTGAAATTGCTATTTGAAGTTTTAATCATAATACTTTGATATCTTACATCATAAATTTTCTTATTTTTTTAATACTAATATATAAAATTAAAAATAAGACATAATATAAAGATTTTCGACTCAAAGCCATACAACTAAAAGTATTAAAACTTGATGCTATGAAAAAATTCTATTCATATCACACTATTATCCTATATTATCATTTTCTTATATTTTTAAGGTTATCATCAAGAATTTGAAGATTTTCATAAGTAAAGGCTTTTCCGAATTAAGCGTAAAACAATTAAAAAATTAAAATTTTATATTCTAAGAATGCTTTAATCACATAATTTTAAAAATCATAGATTAAATTTCCAACATTTTTAACCCTTATTCAAAGAAATCGCTTTTCACATAATTAAGGGTTTCTTGAATAATAAAATCATACACAAATCATCCAAAATATTTGGATTTCAAACCCTACAAATGCTCTAATCATGCTCTTCTAACATTCTATAATATAAAAATACCATTTTTCAAAACGGTAAGAATCCATCAAATACATAATATGAGTTTTTTGATTAAGTTAAAATAGACTAAAATATTAGAACTTCATATTCTAAGAAGATTCTAATTATATCACTTTAACACTCTTTAGCATAAAAATGTTATTTTTTAGAAGTATCATCCTATATTCAAAATATTTATAAAATAATTTTTCTTAGATCAAGCCTAAAATACTAAAAACAATGAGTTTCATAGTGTAGATTAACTCACCTCTCCAAGTAGCTTCGCCGACAATGAAGGCATGCCGAAACGTCACTAGAGAGGAAGGGCCGAACAGCCTTACATGAACACCGCCCTCAACTTTGGTCTGCCACTCCTTCTCACGGCGGCAATTATTAGCGACTAATGAAGGCTCACACCAATGACAGTGGCCGAAGATTGACGCAGATTGTGCTGGAAATTGAGGTGGACTTTAACTCTCTTGTGCGTTGCTGCCATCGCTTCACTTGGCTCTCCTTCGCGGTGGACGGCGGCTCAACGGAGAGCCGCCTTGGCAAAGTGGCGTGTGGTGATGTGAGGCCAAGAAAGCCACGAATGGCAGCCGGCAATGGAAAAGAGAAGTGAGGCCGAAAAAGGAAGAGAGAGGAAGCGTGTAAAAGAAGAAAACGTCGGGTTGCCAGGTGCAGGAAAGAGAAGGAAAAGGAAAAATGGAGCTACGAGTTCCAATTCTCAACTCCCATTTCCTATCATAATTAATCTTAACCCTCCACTCATTTTAAAAGAATTCATTCTTAGAAAACTTCCTTTTTTTAATCTCATTTAAAATCTTGATCTAAATATTTCATTATTCTATAAATATTAAAAGCATAATTTATTAAATTATATTATAAATATGCATATATCATAGTTCATTACACTTGGAATTTCTAAGATATTTTTGAAAAAATTTACAAACTTATGAATAAAACCCATCTATCAAAACTAATACTTTTTCCAAAACTTTTCACTCTTTCAATCTTTTTTTATATTTTTTTCATCAATTAATATAAATAATTTGGCAAACAATAAGATTTTAATTATCATTTAAGGGTATTACAACTCCACCAAAAGAAACAGAAAGTACAAGGATAAATTGTATAGGTTATAAAGTTAAATTTTAGGCGATTTTTATCAGTTTATTCAATGTATGCATAAATTGATCTTTATTGATAAATTGTAATTATTAGATTAAATTTTTTATTAAAAAAATATAAAATATAATATGAGCCATTAGATACTCAATGCATTAAGAAATTTAATACATTATTCACCAAAATTTTATTAAAATATGTTCCTTAGTTGCTAGCAGCTTGTGCATATTAGCCAATTACATTTATCCTTTTCTTTTTAATGGCAGGATAAAACCCGCAGACCTTTTTAATGATTTAAACTTTAATCGATCACCCTTTCATTTCTTTTGGACCTCTGTTTTGGATTAGTATAACTGAGCATATGAGCAACAATTTGACCGTTTATTAAAAGGTGCACTTGTTATTCTGTTTGAAGTAAATAAGTAATTAGCATCAACAACTGTAGAGTAATAGTGTATTTATAAATTAGCAAGCTGTTTCTGCTTACCAGAAAGTTTTAAATATAAACTCCATGAAGTTTTAAAATTTTATGGAAGTGTAATGTTTTAAGGAACTCATTTTTAAGAGGTTAAATATTCTATCGTCGATTTTTTAAAAAATTTTAAAATAAATAAATTACAATTTAAAATATAAATATTAATGTATTAAATATAATTTAGTAGTGAAAATATTTAATCTCAATAGAACTCCTTCTTGTATTCCTCTTTAATAAATTAATTAAAGAGTACTTTCTATAGTGCCATCATATTTTTAGGGGTTTTGGAATCCATTGCAAGTAGTCCAACGAGATGCGGACAAACTAGCATGTCATGAATTTGCTGATTTTGTAAAATTGACCTAGAACTTTTTGTAATTTCAACCGAAACCCCATTTTCATAATACCCTGATCATAACAGGTGTCTGGTAGGTGGAATGAAGCTTGCATCTGTGTGAAGGGTTGGCCTTTGGTTGTTCAATATTATACGATGCTTAGTAAAAGTTGGGCAAATGCTAATTATATCAATAAATTACAAAAATGATAATTATGTAATTATAGGTACTCAGTCTCTTTAGCAAGGTTCAAGCTCGAGTCTTATAAAGAGAAAAAATTATCGTTGGAAGAGTTTTATCCTTATATTAAATCCTTCCGACTAAATTTGAATTAATCAAAAGTCGAATATAACCTACCGAATATTAAATGATTTATATAAAAATAAATTATTTAATAATGTAAAATTAATTAATAATATTAGGGTTATACTTCCATATCCATGTATTTTTTCAGGATGTATATACTTAGGAGAGAATTTCAATATTAACTTATCATGTATTCCATTATTAACAATAATTAAATAGTCAATTCTATCTTTTATTCTAGTTTTCAAAACAATAATTAATATTAATGAGTATTTAATTATTTTTAATTTGATATTAAAAATAAAATAAAATTTCCTCTTAATAACTTATATTATAAATGAAATATACATTAAAACTTACTTTATTTATTCTAGAAGAGGGTGATGAAAAAGAATCGTATCAAAATTTACACGTAAAAAAGGGTGGGGTTCAATTGCATGTTTCTTCGAAACTTTCTTAAATAAGGTGCATTTTTTCAAATTGAATGGCAACATATGTAGATATTGATCTTATTTATTAAAAAAAAGGTAAAGTCTTTGAAAAATAAAAAATAAATTTATACAATAAAAATGAAGAAAGATACAAATTTTGATGTGTAATTTCAATTATATTTATTTATTTATTTCATTTAGCTTATAAGTTATAAAGATGCTTTTAAGAAAATGGGTTCAATTGAGCTGTATGTTCTCCAAAACTTCTCTAAATAAGGTGCATTTTTTTGGTTGAATTGCAAAATAGGTAGATATTGATCTTACTAAAGCTCCGTTTCACGCAACTAGCTGATAAATTAGCTGATAGCTGATAAATTACTTGGTAGCTGATAGCTGATAAGCTAACTAAAGTGTTTCATAAAATTAGCTATTAAACTAGCTGAAATTACAAAATGATATAAAAGGACATATTAATATAAATATATATATAATTAAAATAATTTCTATTTATTTAAAAATAAAATTATATTAATATAATTAAAAATTTTAAAATAAAAGTATAATTTCTAATATTTTATAAATTTATATATTTATTTACTTATATAATTTTTATTTTATTATTTATTATAAAATTATAATTACTTAAAATATAATTAATTATATTTTATAAAAATTATGTAAATTTATATTATAAAAGTTATGAGTTGTAAATTAATAAAAAGAATAAGGATAGATTTGAAAAGCATTTTAAAAAAAAGTAGCTTATAAGTTATAAGTTATTCTAGGTAACTTATTAAATCAAAGCTTATCCAGAGTAGCTTATAAGTTAGTGCGATAAACACCTTTGAAAATTAGATTATAACTTATTAACCAGGTCAATAAGTTATAAGTTAACTTATTTGTTACGTGAAACGGAACTTAATTTAAAAATAAAGTTAACTCTTATAGAAATAAACAAAATAAATTTTTACTATAAAAATGTGGAAAGGTACAAATTTTGATATGCAATCTCAAATAAATATATTACATTTATATTATAATCCTCTTTTATCTGAACATAAAATTAAATATAATAAGTTCTAATCTATATCTCATTTATGTTATAGGTTATAAAGATACATTTTTACTTTGTCTTTTTAATGCAAAATTGAAAATAGTTAAACACTCACTAATGTCAATTATTATATGAAAACTAGAATAAGAGAGAAAATTGATTAACTAATTGATGTAATCCTAAAGGGGGAAACTACAAAGAATTAATTAAGAGAATTAAGGAAGAGTTTTAAAGGTCAATTCAAAGAATTTGGATACTTAAAAAGAAAGTTCGGAAGTTAGAAAAGATCCTACAATTAGCACACAGTAATATGATTCTAAGGGATGTCAATCACAAAGAAGTAAGTTTAGAGGAGATTGTTCAAGAGTATTTGAATTGTGCCTCATCATCATTAAGTTGACATCACATTACTACCACATCATCAAAGAAGTGGAACCACATCAACATCATTTCAACTATATTCCACATCACCATTACATTATTAAGAAAATGGCAACACGCCAATGCCACATCGGCCATAAGAACTTAGTGTTACTTCAGTTCATTTTACTATTATTTGATATTTTGGACTTTAATTTAGCATTTGAGCCTTTAATTTACACTTATTTTGTGCCAGATCATTGTAAAATATTTTAAGTTTATTTAGTGTCATTTGAACTCATTTTTCAATTGAAGTTTTGGAAAGTCATATAAGAAGGCTTGATCCTTATACTAAATTAGATTTTGACTTTTGACATTATTGCAATCTAATTGCTTATGAGAGTTTTTTCTTTAAATTTTTGTAAGAACTTGAAAACTTATCAAAGGAAATCTAAACTTTGCAACGTTAATTTTATCTCTTATTACTTTCAATTTCTTTCTCTTTTCTAAAGCATAGCAAGAACATTCTTCTTTTTATTTTTTTAATTATAGTTGAATTGGGATAGATCTAATAAGGGTTTAACAAAGGGATTAAATATTAATAACAATCATGACAAATAAGAATAAGCCCAATGCATTTATTAAATATCAAAGTTGAAAAGAAAAACAATAATAAGTAAAATTTTCGCCTTTGATAATTTAATTAAAATAAATGGAGATAAATAATAAAACTAGTGTATCTAACGCAAATGACAACATACACTTACTAGGCAAATGACAACATATACTATCTTATTTATAAATAATAATTTTTAAAGGATAAAACATACTAATATCCCCTAAGATTTGTTCTAATTACACATCTACCCCCCTAATTTTCAAAATTGCATTAGACCTCCCATTTGCTTAATGTTGACTAGCTCTATTAACTAGCTAAATTGACTTGTCTAAAGTATCCCTAGTTTAAACAAAATGCCAAACTATTTGCTTCAAGTGATTGCATGTATAAAAGCATTTTGTACAAGAAACTCCCATATTTGTAGATAAAACCATGTGTTAACCCCAATCTACTTTGATTTGTTATTTTTTTTCTCTATAGAATTTTTTATTTACAACTCATGCAAGAAAATGGAAAAGGTCACTTGGTTTATGCAATTGGATGCATTTTGAAGCCAGGTAAGTATTGAAACCTATGTACTATTTTTTATGATATTGCTTAAAATGAATGAAATGTTCAAACTTGGTTCAGTTTTTAGTTCAATTTCTTACATAGCAAGCCTATCGGCTATTATAAACTAGTATACTATTCCTTACTCAAATGAATTTCTCACTTTACTCTATTCTTTTCAAGTTAGTTTCTCTTTATTGTCTTTCATTGTGCATATGGTGAATAATTCCTCTAAAATGTATCAATGTTAAGGTTTAGTTTCAGCATCTCCATGCTTGATCCATGATGTTAAAAATTGCTATCAAATCATATTCTTAGTAAAGATTCAATTTTTTTCTTATAGTAGTAATTAGACAATAAATAATGGTTTTGAAGTAAAAAGGATTTTATGGGTTGATAATTGTTTATCATTCCTAAAAGGATGGTTTGAATATGGTTGTTCTAATTTATGGACTAAACATTCCTTTTACATTGGAAGCTATGGATGTAGAAAATAAATGAATTTCAATTCTATGATAAGGTGTTATCAAATTAGGATAAGACTACCTTGCCTGGACCTATGTGTCTTGCCTGGGTGGTTAAAACCAAATTTGATGTTGGCTACTTTGTAGGATTTTTTAGGTTAGTAGATAACTTATTAGGGATTTTTGTGTTTTTATATTGAATTTGAATACTAAATTGCAAAATTCATTTGATTAATAATTTAATATGCTTTATTTCTATGGCATGAGTGAAGGAAGACGTGTAATAAAAATGACCTATTCTATTTATTTTTAGTTTAAAATAGGCAATTCTCCATATCTTCTTTGAATTTCCTTGTTTTTCTTTTTTTTTTGTAAAGTATATGTTGTTATTGAGGATCACTTACTAGTTTGCCACCACTTTTTTTGCCTTTCAATTTTTAATTGGGTCAAATTAAACAAGGAAATCTATAGTTTGATATAAACAATGATACCATATGGTGTAGTTTAGTGTGATATCATATGATTTTTTTTTTTTGCACTAAACCATCTTGGTGATCATTCAGTTTATGAGGAATAGCTTTTGCATCAACTATTTAAAATCTTAAAAGGCATGCAAAACCAAAAAAGCCAACAAGAAAGTAGCCCTCAATAATTGCCTCTATCCAAACAATCACTTCCTATTAAAAGAAGAAAAATGAGCAAGCCATTTTAATGGAGAATTTGAAAATCATGTTAACGAGTTTATCCATGTTTTTATGGATGAACACATCAGCTGTGCCAACAAAACAATTCAAAAGATTTATCCTTAGAAAAAATTCTATAAAAGAACTTTGATTTTTATATTACTTTGTGCTATTTATTCTCCTAATATTATGGCTTTGGATCAATGGCAAATGTTTAGTATGTCTAAGATTGAAGCAAAAAGGAACTTTGATGTTGTAAAAGAAGTTGAAAGTGTTCTTTTTCTTCACACTATTGTATCTAATTAGATATCTTTTTATAGAATAAGAACTTTGACTCCTCTTTAAAGTATTCTTACTATTGAATTTTATGCATAGCTATGAATTTCTTTTCATATTTGATTTCCCCATTTAATTTTTGTTGGATTTATTTGGAGTTGATTTAATTGTTTGAGGTCACTCCTCGTACCCACAACACTCTTGTTTAATTATATCTTTGTTCAAATAAAGGATGTTAGAACGTTTCTTGAATTTGATTTGAGTATAAACTTGTTTCAAAAATGAAGCTTTATAAGGTAGCAAATGAGAATCTTATAACATTAATCAAGGATAAAATAAGTTGTGAAAATTGGATGGAAACTTTAAGTACCACTTTTATCCATTTAAATTAAAGGGTCATTATTCAAAAAGGAAGGGAATGCAAAAATTAAATGAATGTAAGGGTAGAATGGTATATTTGTAAAAATCAAAGGGATGGAGGTATAATTAGGTCAAATCTCAAAGGATGTTAGTGTAATTCACCTTTTTTAAAAGCATAGATTTAAACTATATTATTTTAGTTTAAGTTTGTTTAATAAAAAAAAATTTAGATTTGATCTACTATCAATGTAAATTAGTTTCACACTATCACTCATCATTTATTATCATGTCAATGAAAAATTATTAAAACTCTTTTATTGTGATTAAAAATTCTTAATTACTATTATTTTTTAATGATATATCTTTCTCTCATTCATTGATAGTATAAAATTTTTTATATTAACAGTGGATAAAATTTAAACTAAAAAAAAAGTTATATTTCAAGATTTTAAGCATATAAAGAGAAGGCCTAACCCCTCTAAGCGATTGATGAACATTAAAATATAATAAGTTAGAAGTATTCTTCAATGAAGGGAGATTATATAGTGCACCAATTTTTATTAACATAAATTTATATCAGTAAATTAATAACTAAGCTTTAATCAATTTTAAAATAGTAATAAATTTCACCTAAAATTAATTAAATTATAATGATTAATTTAATTGTGTAAATCCCTCCAATTAAAAAGATTTAAATTTAATTAACTTATATTTTGTCATACCAATACAAAATTATTAAAATTTCTTTATTATGGATAAAAATGCTTAATTACTTATTTTTTAAATGTTGTGTTCCTTTCTTATTTACTAATAATGTAAAATATTTTATACTGACAATAAATCAAATTTAAACTCTAAAAAATTGATACATAATAGAATCACCAACATTCAAATCACTTTGAAAAGAGAAAGTTATGTACAATTTTTATTTTTAGTGTAATGACAACGCCCTTCTTCTTCTTCTTCTAGGGGGGAAGGGGTTCCTAATTTTCTTCTTCTTCTTATTTGAGTTTTGTCTTAGTTTTAGCTTAAATCATGCTCTATGAGTAGTTCTCCACCACTTGCAAAGCAAGATCTAAATCTATGTATAGTTTTTCTTATTTTGTTTTTATTCTCCTTAGTGGAGTTTTGATCTCTTAAAATGTTATTTGTTAATAGAAATATTTTATGCCTTATCTAATGAGATTCATCTAAAAAATTTTCATGAAATTTCCTACTTACATTGATTAACTCCTTTACAAACCTTTCAAGCTTTATTTGCAAGATCTTAAGCTAATTTGAGGGATGGGGATTAGATCTATTTATTTGAAGGAGTTTTCTTCCAAATTCCTAGTAGATTTGAGATTTGAGATTTTCTTAGTTTATGATTGTAATTTTCATTTAAGGACTCTAGCCTCTATTTAAGTGTATTATGTTAAACTATTGTATATTCTTCATGCTTGTAATCTAGGCATTTTACCCTTGATGAATGAAATGAAACTGCTCTTCTTGGCAAAAAGAAAAAAAAAGGTAAAGAAAAGAAAAGTTATATAAAGTGATTAACTTGATTCCCATGAATAAGTTGATGAATAAAGATACTTCAACACTCTCAAATAGTAACTAGACTTCTTTTGACTTCTTTTACTAAAAGCTTTGACTTCATATTTCTATAAGAAAAAACTAGCTATTTAGCTCGTGCTGCCCACTGATCTATGAAAAACTTATTATATAAAAATTATTTTCAAACACTAAATAATATATTAATGTGTTTAAACTTAGTTTGTTATAAATGTAAAATATTATATCTTATTTTGGTATGAACCATTCATTATCTAACAAATCACATTGGATCTCCGACTAATCCAAATTCAAATCGAGAGGACCTAATATGGGAACAAAGTTCTCCTAATAACAATTTTCTCTGTTCACAATATCTGAACCCAAGACATTGCTTAAAAAGCTCCTAACCACTCGAACTAATTATTGTTGGGTAAAATATTATATATTATTAATAATGAATGAGTACGAGAAAAAGACACGTCATTAAAAATATAATAATAATTAAGAATTTTTAATAATTGTAAGTAAGTTATACTAATTTTTTATTAACATAATAACACATGGATAAGTGAAAGTGTAAAACTGATTTACATTGATAAAGAATCAAATTTAAATTCTATATTAATAATAGAAATATTTTAATATGAAATTTAAGTGTATAAATTTTTAATACCAACATTTGGCATGTGCTCTTATACAAATACTTATTATTTTGATGCGATTAACGTAGAAATAATATGTATATAATAAGAAGAAAAATACATTGCAAAAGTGTTAGAATCTAACTTATTTTTATTACACAATCATATATCCAAGTTTGTAACTAATAAATCTCCAACAAATACATTTAATTTATATTGAATAAAAATGCACAAAATTAACTGATTGTCCCTCATAAATTTCCCACAGTCGAAAACCGTAGCGAAATTAAAATTTATCTTCAACATAAAAATAGATACAACAAAGAGTGAATGAAAACTTTTCATAATTCATTTTTTTTGGCATCTATTTCTTAGCAATCATATTGAAGAATAATTTAGTTTAAAGAGACTTTTTTAATAAATATAGAAAGATAAATATAACGTTGATATACTCTTAATGAATTTCTATTTCATTAAAAAATTATATAAATGATCATAATTTTAAATCACCTAAATCACAATTAATTGAAAAAACATTTCCACTTTAGAAAAAGAAATTGTTCTAATAAAGATATTATTGGAAAATTAACACTAATATTTTCAAAAAAAAAATTGTTCTTAAAATAGATTAATAAAAAAATTTAAGAATATTTACTCAAAAACTTTTTAAATATCTATATAATATAATTGATTATGGCTTATATTTATATTTTAATATAACAACATTGTAGGTACAAGCAATCAGTTGCAAGATAAAAATTTGAGATGCAAGTTGCAGGATGAGAAGCAAGTTAGTGTCTATATCAATCTCTACATTTTTCCCCCGAGAGTCAAAAGAATGAATTTTTGAATTATTCTATAAGATATATTATTTAAAAAAATTAACAATTTTTATAATAAAACTTCGACAAATCCCCATTGATCCCAAATTATTTAACTTGAAGATGTAATATTTTTAAATTATCAAGAAAATATAAAAAATAAATTGTGTAAATATGATTTTAATTTTCAGATATTATTATTAAAAAATATGCAATTATCTAATTAAATTAAAATTTTCAATATACTAGTAGGATTAAAAAAATTGATTCTAATTTTAAAATATTTTCATTCAAACAATAAAATATATAATTAATTCATATTTCTTTATTTAAAATTTGGATTATTCTTGATATATATTAATTAAAAATAATTTAATAATTTCTATGTCAAAATATTAATAAAGTCTGGTGATCATAATATACATAATTTTGGATATAATGTTTGAAAATTGATATCATGAAAATATTGCCAAAAGTTTAAAAAAAATGAAAGGAAATAAAATAATGTATAAATTATAAAGAAATACGACTTAAAAAACCTAAGAGTAAAAAAATAAAATATGTGCTTGAGTTGAAAAGAAATAAAAATAAAACAAAGGAAGACATGCTTCAGATTAAACACATTGACATCTGATGAAAATAGGATCATAGAATTAAAAAATAAAATAAAATTGATCTTCAATATAAAAACATGTGCAAAAGAGAGTAAATGAAAATTTCGCAATTTATGTTATTTGGCATCTATTTTTTGTAAACCATACTTGAATAAAAATTTGATTTCAAGAGGATTCTTCTTAATGAATGCACAAAAGTAAGATGCGATCTTGATATAGTATTTTGAATTCTTCTTTCATAAAAATATATATATATGATATAAGATAACTATAATTTTAAATAACTAAAGTCACGTATAATTAAAAAAATTTGCACATATGAATCTCTGGTTGAAAAATTAAATTTAAAATTATTAAAATTTTTAAACATTTTTATTTTCTTAATATAGCTTAATTGATGTGTGAATTATAAATTAATATAAATAAGAAAAGGAAGTTAAAAAAATGAAAATATGTACATAAATTGTAAAGCAATAAAAGAAAAAGAAAGCTCGTGCTTGAATTTTGGTATTTGGAAAAATACCTGCAAAATGTAATTTAATTTCAATTTTAAAATAGTTATTTAAAAAGAATGAAATATATAATGAATTGGTATTTTTATAAAGAAGGATTCACTTATTTTTTAAAATATATTTGTTAAAAATAAATGAATACTTTTTATATGAATACCATGATAATAAATAAAATTTCAATTAATCTATATTTAATATGAATCATAGTATTTAAAAATTAATATCTAAAAATATAGACAAAATTTGAATTAATGAATAAATTTAATGTAAATTTTTATCTATCTTTAAAAAAATTAAATATATAATAATTAATTCAATTAATAACTTCCACATTAAAAGTTAAAATTTAACTTTTTAAAAGTTTTTTTAATTTCATAATAAAAATAAGATATATAATGTTACACACGCGCGCGCCGGAGTAAATAAAAAGAAAATAAAAATATGTAGTAAATAAATAAATAAATTATACATAAAACAAAAAATAATATAAAAGTAAGAAAAGTAGAAAAATAAAAAATGCATATAAACAAAATTTAAGTAAATTGAGAAGTAAATTAAATAAATATATAGAATTTAAAATTTTAAAAATAGATAAAAAAATGGATGGAAAAAATTATAAGAGGAGCATAGCGGGAAGAAGAGAAGACATTTTGCAGGGAAATTTTTTTGCAAGAAGCTGACACTTGGCAAGATAAAAATATAAAAGTGGTTGATCGAAAAAGCCTCTTTTGTTATTAGGATAGTGATGAAGAGATAGTGATATATAGACACATATACATTACTGATACTCGAGCTATAAAATAGGAGTAAATAAAAAGAAAGTAGAAAAATATGTAATAAAACAAATAAAAAAGAAATTATACATAAATCCAAAAATAATATAAAAGTAAAAAATTACAAAACTAAATAAATTAAGAAGTGAATTAAATATATATATATAGAATTTAAAATTTTAAAAACAGATAACAGAGAAATTATAAGAGGAATGTAGTAGGAATGAAGAAAAGACATTTTTGAGGCAAAATTTAGTGTAGAGAAAAAAAAATTGTAAAAGCGGTTCAGCAAAAAAGCCTCTTTCGTTAGTCGGATAGTGACAGTGGTGATATATATATACTACTGGCGCTTGAGCTATAAAACAGGATTAAATGAAAAGAAAGTAGAAAAATATGTAATAAAATAAATAAAAAATAAATTATACATAAATTGAAAAATAATATAAAAGTAGAAAACAAAATAAAAAATATATATAAATAAAAATTAACTAAATTGAGAAGTGAATTAAATAAATATGTAGAATTTAAAATTTTAAAAACAGGTAAAAAATCAATGTAAAAAGAAATTATAAGAGGGGCATAGTAGGAAAGAAGAGAAGACATCTTGTGGCGAAATTATTTCTTTAAAAATTGAATCTTGGCCCAAAAAAAAAAAAGTCTCTTTTTATTAGTAGGGTAGTGTACAGTGACAGTGATGCTTAAGATATGGATCTAATAAGAAATTCTTGTACACAAGTCTCCTTACTAAGTAGAGACCTTACTCCATCCATTAAATAAAGACCGATTGTTTTCCTCTTTTATATTTAAAATATCTTGAAAAGTCATTTTTACTACACATAGACCCTACAAAACTAGTAAATAAACAATAATTAAAATAGTTAAGAATTTCTCTGCGCGTAATGACATTTTGTTAGGAAACAAGCAAATATCACACAAGACATGATGGAATTCTCGAAACTTGGAATGTAATGACATTTGGCTGGTCCAAGTTTCTCTCTGCTAATTTATTTATTTGGCAGAGAATAATTGTAGTGAAAATATTTTTAAAATAAGTGAGGACCTACAAATTGATAAACAGAGATTTATTTTAAGAGGAACGACTGTAACATAGACTACTGGTTCTAACGGTATTAAACCACAATCACGGGGTTGAAGGATTTTCACCAAATTTCCGGTCAATCAAGCTGATCCACATTTGCTACTTTGCCTCATACATAATAAAATAGGATAAGATTCTGAGGTCCATTTGGTTAGTTGGTTAGAGGGAAAATAAATTTTTAAAATTTTTTTTTTAATTTTTTTTGTTTAGACATTTAAAAATTTTGATTAATAAAAAATAAATTATAATCAACTAAAAAGTTATATTATTTTTTGGGAAAGTAACTTTCCATTTTAAAAAATAGAATTCATTTTTCTTATTACTTAGTATATCCATATCTAAACCCAAACTTTTCACCTTCTTATTTTATTATGCTATCACAATCAGGAGCACGACAAAATTTATTTATATTTATTAAATATTTTCACGATAAATACTCTATTTCTATTTTCATAAAATTTATTTTTATTTATTAAAATCTAGATACATATTTTTATCAATATTTATTAAAATATTCTCCTTTCTTTCCTGTGATAAATGTTCTATTATATAATATTTAACAATAATTAATTAAACTGTGTAAATTTATATATAAGATTTTGTAATACCTTTCATATATATTTATTATTGGAAACCAATCATCATTGAACTACTAGACACCAATAATGATAAAAATTTTATAAAATTTTTTTTTAAATATATAAAATTATAATAATTTTAAAGTTAATAATTTTAATTTACTTTAAATGAAATTAATTTTCCTTTATATACAAAACACTAAAAAATATTTTTTCTTTATACACCAAATAATAAAAAATTAATTTATTTTTCAAAAATACATTTTTTTAAGTAAACATTTTCTAAAAATTTCATTTTTCCCTGAAACCAAACAGACCTGAATTCTGCAGGTTTTTACCCCCTTCGTTTAATATCTCACACTTCTTCAAGGACTAGAATAATACATATGAATGATACATTCAGTTTCAATCCAAGTATACGGATAATAAACAACGAGCTCTGCCAAACAAAAATATTTCAAGTGGGATCACCATTGAACTAAAATGATCATATTAAATGCACGCTGAAAAATTGGAAACATTTTTATATAGATTTAGGTTCCTGTGAACCCAAACCCGAGAAAAGAGATAGATACATCACTTGTGAAACTTGCTAGCATAAACCCCATTAGATCTCGCTCCTCCAAGCAGTCTAGATACGCAAATTTATCCTTCAAGTTGGGCATCTAATTCCAATAAATCTCACTCTAACTTTGAGTGTTTTTTTTTTTTTTTTTTTTTTTTTTGGGGGGGGGGGGGAGGGGGGCATTATATTGACCTCATATTACTAGCGGGAAAAAATAAGTATTAGTGCACAGGACCAATTAGAATACTACAATTAGGATATTGACAACCAAAATAAAGGACCAGAACCAAATTGAAGCCTAACGACCTCTTAATCTTAATGGTAACAAAATTACATTCTAAATAAACCTAATACATATTCAATATGCGGCCAGAGCAATTACTCGAATCTTCAGTTGCAAATCTGTCCGTCCCAATTTAGGTTTCAAGCCATGTCAAAGATCCCACTATCAAATACTTGCTAGGAAGTTCTCCAGCAGATGGTGCCAGGTATGTTATCTTCTTCCTGTCATGCAAAAATCTAGTTAGATATAGAAATCAACCAGCTGGACATTCCCCATAAACATGTAAATGAAATGGCCATGAAATCTAGTAACAGTACAAACCTCTGAATGTCGATGTCTGTTACATAGATAAAGCCAGCAACATTGCTGCACCAAAGAATACGGGAAGCAGTGAGAATTAATAGGGTCTATTTGGATATGTTTTGTTTTTGTGTTTTTAAAAATTGTTTTCTTGTTTTTAAAAACTATTTTTAGATTGAAAAAAAAATCAAGATTAAAGGGTAATTAATGTTGCAAATAAGGAAATATTTCATTTAATTACAAAATTAACATTCAAAACAAGAAAACAAATTTTGAAAACTAAAAGTTGTTTTTGTTTTCTTGTTTTTAAGTTACACATTTAGAGACCAGTTTTTAAAAACATTCTGAAAACAGGTTGCCAAACAGGTTCTTCTGTTTTTAAAAACAAAAGAATGAAAAACTATTTTTAAAAACAGTATCCAAACAGACCCTACGGGACACTCTTCATGGGAATAGACAGGGAGCACACAAAATTGGCAGTCAGGAAGGTATGCTTGTTTAAACATTGAGATGATGCCTTTCCAGAAAATTAACAAAAGTCAGATAATAGATGATCTGCATAAAATACATTTTTTCACAAAAATAGAGAGCAGAGAAAATTTTCTATCATGTATAGCAGACTTGGGTGCATCTACAACACACACAAACAAAATTTGAGATATTCTATTTTTGTGAAAAGGAATGCTAAGATTTAAATTACAGAACTTCAAGTCTTCAAACACCGAAAAAGTCATATTACCTTGAAATTATCTCATCAGGTTCCTTGGCAAATGAGACAGCAAGGACTAAGTGGAGCAAATCACGGTTTATATTCACAGGGACAACTCTTGTTGGATCTGCAGCAGGTTCTGCACCAATTGGCAAGGCTGAGCGTGGGGCTTGTGGGCCACCACCAACTCGATAGACTAACAAATCACTGAAGTTTGCAATATTAGAATGCGGAGAAAGATCATTAGAAAGGCCATAGAAGTATTCCTGAAAAAATAGAATGAACATATTTGTATTAGATACCAGAACAGTTAAAAGCAGCAAGATATTTCTGTGAATGGTAGGAATATTAAAAACAAATAACATAATCATACCCCTTAAAAGAAAACACGTTCCTTTTCACTTTAAAAAAATAAAAAGAGAGAGAAAGAGAGATTCTTTGCATTAAACATGTAGACTTGCCCATTCTTCTACCCCCTTTTTCAATAAGTTTGAACCTTGGGAAGTAGCCCGTTAAGCTGGGCCAAGGCCTGAAAGAGATTCTCCAGAGCTTTAATGAAAAATAAGTTATACATTTTTGCCAATCAATTCTACAAATGCCCACAAAAATCTAATTGCAAACCTT
Organism: Sindora glabra; assembly: GCA_020226215.1. NCBI lineage: Eukaryota > Viridiplantae > Streptophyta > Magnoliopsida > Fabales > Fabaceae > Sindora > Sindora glabra. The sequence continues at coordinate 21,850,530 of CM035233.1, read as the reverse complement.
TAAATTGTGGTCAAATAGCCCAATAATGTTATGGATGCAACAAGAGCAAATTGGTGTATTTATCAGTGAAAAATAAAAGAAATAAGATCCATTAGAATATTTAGGTTCAGAAAATATCGAATTGTCCAAACATACACTGCCTATTTTAACTCCAAGTATATAGTCCTGAATGAAGTTTATACTCTGCTTCTTTCAATAAAATTTACATTGAATTGTTCGCTGAAATTTATAATTATTTTGGGACGATCAAGTTATTGCTTAGGATTGTTGCTACACCTGTTTGATTCAATCATCTTACACAATTTATTTTCAACAAATTAAGTATTCATTAAATCCTTCCCTCTGCCAAATGAACTGTTGTCTAGGATCTATATATCAGGATTAACTATACAAAAAAAGGAAAAAAATGAAAAACACCCCTTCCAACTTTAGACTGATTGGATTTTGCCCCCTTCTACTATGAAAACTTGGAAATCACCTTCTTAATTTATATAAAACTTGAAATTAACACTCATTGTCAACTTAATTTATCATTTTATCAAATTAAATGATTTTTCTAATGATCTTTTTAAACAAGAATCACAATACTATAATATGTTAATATATCGTTGTGTTTTCCCGAATAATTTCTATGTTATATGATTAATAGGAATTAAATTAGATAATAGAGTTTTAATCAAATAATAAAAAACTAGTTGCAAAATTATACATAAAAAAAGGATGAAATAAACTAATATAGTATAATATTTTGATTCTTGTTTAAAAATTTGATTAAAAATAAGTAATTTGCTAAAATGATCAAGTTGACAATGGGTGTTAATTCTAAGTTTTGTGAAGTTTAAGGGAGTCATTTCCAAGTTCTTAAAGTACAATGGGGCAAAATCCAACCATCCCAAAGCTGACTGGGGTATTTTGCAATTTTTCCCTAAAAGTAACAGTTGGCTAAGGGATAAATCCACTTCAATAACAAGATAATTAGTTCAGTACCATGACTGTCAAACATGAAAGGATTCCCCCTTCAATAAAAACACTCAAATAGAAGAAATTCTCAATTTAAAAGCATGCTTACTCTGATCCGATAGCCTCTGGCCTTCTGACGAAACTTTGGATTTCTAGATACAACACCACCTGATTTTTGAAGTTTAACGACACTCAAGTTAGGTTCACTCTTCATTGCTTCTTTCAGCTGGCTGCATAGTTTTTCCTACATGAAGTTCAAAGGGAATGTATGAGAATCAGGTTAAAATTATTGCCTCTAAATAAATGGCAGAAATTAGAAACAGAAAAGAAAAGGACAGATATCACAATAACAGGATTTCCAGATTTGGAACAGCAAGGATAGATATAATAGTTAAGGGCTATCATGTCTCAAAGGGATGAAATCTACCTGACCCAAAACCAAGACAACATCAGCCTTGAATGTATGGATTGCATGTAAAAGCAACTGCAAGAGAATAAAGTAATATGAGATGAATACAGTATAGAATTTGAATATTCAGAATTATGAAAGCCTTCAGCATGTGGAATAGTCATCAGTCATCCCTAATCCATAAGGTGGAATTTAAGTTCAATCGCTCTTTTGTCAGGAGGAAAAAAATGTCATCACCCCACCCCCACACGCCCCCCTCCCCCAAAAAAATAAATAAATAAATAAACACTCAGTTACCTCATAGCCTACTCCCTCAATCCATCCCATAGTATTAATCACCATGCCTGCAGCTCGAGATTCCACATTTCCAGCAAACTGTCTCTCCAATGTTCCAGCAAGCTCCTTGACAAGCACTTTATACAATTCTACATTGTTACTGTAAAGGCCAAGTAACATGGTCGGTAATTGAATTCTCAAATACTCTATTAAGTGATGTGCTATTTGTGAATCTTTTAATTCCAAATCAATTTATGGATTAATGGTTTTATAATAGAAATTATGGTATAAAGTAAAAAATTAGTTACCTTGGAGTTGTGTGCCCATAAAAGTAAACAAGAGGCATTTCAAGAGGAATTCCTTCAACAGGATCAATGGGCATTTCAATTGGAGTGGCAGCAATGCATCCAGGAATTGTTATCGATCCTTGGCCAATATCCAAGTCAACAAAAGTAGGCTTCCAACCTTGTTTAGCTGCCCAACTTAGAAGCATCCTAGACAACGTGCTCTTTCCAGAATCAGTAGGTCCAACAACAATCACTCTAGGGCCCTGACCAAGCAACTATGTTAAATTGGTACACTGCAAACTATAACAAGTAGAGAATTATCAACTTTCGATGTTCAAAGACAATTTATGGTAATTGACAACAACATTACTCAGTCCATATATTATGAAGACTAGTGGCTTAGTATGAAAGAAACCCACATTTTCAAAGAGTTAACTGAAAGCAGTGTAGTAATGACACTATAAACCATAGAAACAATTAGAAAAACATAACATGCACATAATTTATATGTAAAATCTTATCTGATATTAGTAATCCATTAAAAATAATACCTGAGAAGATTCAGAATTGTCGGATGATGAAGCTTTAGCATGGTTTCTTCGTCCATCTAGGACAGCATGCACATTTACATAACTGATCATTGGTGTCTGGAATCAATTGATATCTCCATCAATCAGCACTGTACTAGTTTCTTCCGTTTTCCTATTAAGTTACAATGAATGTTATTAAAAGATTCCAGGAGAATATTGCTTTACCTCATCTGCAGTATAATCAGTTTCCGTTGGACCATCCATTTCAATCGTGGCACCATACCAAGTAAAGACCTGATACATGTAGACAACTATTGGGTCAAACACTCTAAGGGAGCATAACCAGAGGGAAAATTTTCTTATCTACATTAGTATGGTGGATATATAATTATATTGTGATTTTCAAACCTACTACTCGGCCAGAAATCCAATAAAAAGAGGAATTCATGTTCGGGTCAGATATTATTTAATATTGATTGGCACCTTGTGAAATTAGACCAAGTTACAAGAATATTCCGAATTGCTAATCCCCTATCTACCAACTAATGATTTATACTTCATGGCTTATTGATCAATGAATGCTACAAAGTCATGAAATTATAGAATATACCAACTTCAGCCGCAGACATTACACATTACACATTACACACAATTTGGAATCTACAAATAAATACAAAATATAACAATAACCCAGTTACAATGCCAATAAGGGAACCGCAAAATGGAAGTCCGAAATTAAGAAACCCCTCTCAGTTCACAACTCACGAGAAAACACCCACTTCAAATAGCAGCTTGAGCGATCATTTTGACACCTCCATCTAAAACTCACAAAAAAATAAGGAACAAAATATCATTCCATCCCTTTCCTAAAGAACCCAAGAGACTAGTTGAATAATAGATGCAGACTTACAGCAAACTTAAGCCTGGGAGGGAAAGTGAGCCATATTTCTGGCGGAAGCTCAGTCCCAAAAATTTCAGCAGTCCCATTAAGGAGTCGAAGGCGAAGAGGGTTATCATTGCCCACTTCAATTCTAAGCTCACTTTCTTTGTCCAATTTCACCTGCTTCATTGTCGATGCTGATGCCGATGCCGAAGCACCCATAGGAGGTGCACCCATGGCTGTCCCACCATACGCCATAATTACATATATAATTCTGCAAAAGCCAATCAACAAGTTTAGAAGAAGATTCAAGCTACTTCTGGTAATAAAAGAACACAAAGCATCCTATCAGCACAGCATAATGATTTGAAGGGAAGGTTCTAAGCCCAATTCCATAAGCTTATAACGAATAGTAAAGATTAGAAATACAGTAGACCTTTAAAGGAGAAAATTTTCAAGTCGTTCGCTCTGCTTCTTCAGAGACTACGCAGGATGATAATATACTTAATCTGTTGCTACTCCTTTTAAAGAGAAGGTGAAAAAGCTCTTATATGCAAGACTTCAGTTTTGCAAATAGCTTGATCTTGGTCCACCTCCCGGTCGACAACCTTCGCAGAGGCTTGATCGCCGTCACTCGCAACCTCTCAGTCCATCCCTTTCGGTGGAGCCCGCCAGTTCAGAGATGAGATGCTCATTGCAGAGTCCGACGGCCGACGCTCAAGCTCCAAAGCAGTTGCCCTTTGGTGGAGGCGGTCGAATAGCCATACGTTCTGAAAATCAGCCGATTACATTCCCTATTAGTTGATCAGTTGATTTACGGCCCGTTTGAAATGGGTGAATTTAGGATTTGTTTGGCTAAAAGTGTAAACGGAGGAGAAAGGGATCGGAGGTAAAAGGAAATGAGGTGAAAGAATTTTCACTTATTTTATTTGGAATAGGTGAAAATAGGGTGGGAAGTACATAAGAATGAAATTGATTTTATTTGTTTGAAATGAGTGAAAATGGGGAAGAGGAAATAGGAATGTAAAAAATTATCATATTATCCCTGTTTTATGTTTGATGATAATAATTTCATTTGACAATTTTAAATTACTTTTAATTTATTTCATTACTGATAACATTAGTCAGTAATTGATTATATATATATTTTTTTATTGGAATTAAAATAATTTTTTTATAAATTTAATTAGTAAATAACACATCATTCTTAATTTTTTATATACAAATTAAATAGTAAATAACATATTTCTTCTAATTGTGTCAATTTGATTATTTGTAGTAGAAGATATATATCACATTAATTAACTATTGCAGTACACGTATGTACACATAAACATAAAAGCAATAATTAGCAAAATAATATTCAACAAAACTAACATTTGACAATAAATATTGCATTCTTCCATACAACGTACATACATTGTACAGCTCCATTAACTCTAAACACAATAAAGACCTATCATATAAGGCAAATATCATTCACATAAGGGCAAAGTACTATCTTTCCATGTTCAAATCATTAATCTTTCAATTGCACCATGTTTTAATTTTAAAATAGACATAACATAATAGAATTATATAAAGTTTAATATCGTCTTCAGTTGTCATACTCTACTAATTATACACACACACAATACATTACACTATATAGTGTGTCCAGTCATATGTTCCTACGAATAACAATGCAATGAGAATGATTTTATCTAAAAATTAACTCCCACCTTACAATGACCAGTACATTGTCTAATATAGTCAACATTTCCAGATCAGGCACATTTCCATGAATTGGTGAAGCCAAAATACCTACAATTCAGAGAAATACATAGTTAGAAAACCCTATGATGACATGAATAGCGATTGTCAAGACACAAATCCAAACAAGCTAATTAACAATCATGCAAACTCAATATACAATAATAAATACAGATGTTACCTTATATTTTTTCTCCAAGATAACATTGTATCCTTCCATCTCAAGCAACTTAATCATCTCCAGCATTCGCCATGAGTTGGTACAACAATTGCAGACGAAAATGAGGCAAGACACCAGAGAATTTATTCCTGACCTTTTCATTATCACACAAGAAGTTATAACACTTTAGTAGGAATTCTTAAGGCATTCCTATGTTCTCCAACTCCCCCCAAACTTCTGCCTCGCTATAATAACGAGGTCTACTACTCTGAAAGATAGCTACACTTTCTTTAATTGTCTGAATGTGTTTGTTTGCCACTTCTCTCATTACACCTGTTAACTTCTCCATTCCTATGTCTAGTCTTTCATACCCTTTCTCAATGACATCAACCATTGGTGCTTTTCTTTTAGAACCCCTTGAAGATGAAGTTCCTTGTGAGTGAGTAGAGGGATTTGAAGGTGCATACTCTTGAAAGTGATTGGAGGGAGCTCCCTCAGGACTGAATACATCAGCATGGTGTATGAAATTGGGAGCCTCACTTCCCCATTGAAGATCCGGACCAGACATAAATTCAAAGTTATCATTGAGGTTAAAGCCTTCTTTCTCCCACCTATGAACTTTGTCCCTTGATGTTTCAACATGTGTACCGGTAGCCCTGTCTCTAGCAAAGAGCTCCAATAACTTGTCATAATTATAGATAGAAGTCCATTTCCATTTCTAAGCTTCTGGCTTGTCCTGTAAAATGCACCCTCCATTAGATAAACATTCAACATGGATAATCAACAATTAGTGCCCTTCAATCGAAACATATGCCTTTCTATGAAACACTATAAGTAAAAGCATGCCATTTTTATCTTTATGCCATTTCATTCATTACTGCACAAATCTTGTTCCATACTTCTGGCTCAACGTTAAACATTCTTGTAATTGGATTCCAAGCTACTCCACTCCACTTGTGAAATAAGTCATAGCACTCGTTAAAGTGCTCCTTCAATGTTCTCATTTTGTTTTTGATGTGATGCTTCTGAAAGAATGGTCCAATAGATTACTTCAACTCCACTACTACGGTGGCATACGCCACTGTAGTGAAAGTCTCATCAGGTTTGTTGCCTTTGTGCACTTCCTCCAGTAATGCATCAAGTAACAATGCATCCATTTTAAAGGTCCACCAAAGTGTGTCCTTACATGAACACTCTCCCTTGCTGTCAGCTTTCTTATTCCTCGGCATTTTCTATCTGTAAAGCATCAAACAATGGTGATGTTAGCACCAGTATTCTAATATTAAAAGAGTGAATTGACTAATTAGACAAATCTTGCCTAACAAATATAGTTCTAGCTCATGACGACACTTATGTCACATTAATGATATTAATTATTGTTTAAGGTACATAACTAAATTGATTAGATTACATTTAACACATTCATGGAAGTAATTTTGAAATTACTAATAACTCACACATATAACCTTTGCATTCAACATCAACATAAATGAGACAACGTACTTTTGCAATTGTCATACATCATATCAATGAAATGTCATATTTACATACGATACAACTCTTTCAATAAAAATGTAAAATAGTTAGATAAGCTCCTGTTTATGTCACAAGAATTATCCCCATCACCCTTAAAGTTACAAAAGGACCTAAAATACAGAAAACTCTATCTATCACAAGTTGTTCTTATAGTCATTCCATATTTGGGTGGCTATGCATTCCCTTAGGAGGTATCCTTCCCGATAGTCTTCCTCATTATTCTGTGCTTCACGGTCCCCAGAATCTTCTATCTCATTGTGCAATAACTTATGATCCACTTCATCCATCAACCATAGATCGGGATCAACATCCATCAGAAAATTATGTAGTACACAACATGCAATTGTGATATCTGTCACGGTGGTGAGAGAATAATATAGTTCTATTCCACTGGCTATAATAGGAAACCTCTTTTTAAGCACACCAAATGCTTTTTCAATCACATTTCTAAGCAAAGCATGTTGATGGTTAAATATTTCTTTTGCATTTTGTGGACCACGTGTTGTGTACTCCTTCAGATGATAACGTACCCCTCTATATGGTGTTAATAGCCCACTTTTCAAAGGATAACCTGCATCACCTAGGTAAAATTTGCCTAGGATATATTACAATTATACAAATATACATGACTATCTTTATATCAATCTTCGAAGGAACTTCTAGGCAACAAAGTTATCCTATTGTTTAAAAACATGACATTTTAGAATTTATCTTACCTCTTGGAATTTTCAACATATCCCCTATTTTAGTCAGTGTATGTTTAAGGACTCGAGAATCGGATGTAATTCCTTCCCATCCAGATAAAATATATGTGAATTTCATATCAAAACCACAAACTGCTAACACATTTTGTGTCGGGTAATCCTTTCTGCCTCAGAACCAAAGAACATCTTCTCTTGATACCTTGACTCGTATATGAGTCCCATCTAAGGCTCCAATACAATCCTGTATTATATTAATTATTTGAAATTTAAATTAAATCAAGATTGCAATAGTAACAACACACATGAATGAAATATTTTAGCATTCTTAACTAATTGCATTACCTTGAAATAAGGAAAAAACCTACTATTATTGAAAATCTGTTGAGGAACCTCTGATCCTATAGGTTGAACTAGATACTCATCGCTAAGCAAAACTAAAGCTCATAAAACATTATGAAAGTGACAACTAATTGTCTCCCCATATTGATGGAAAAAGAAAAACATAGTCCTATTTTTTATATTATGAACTAATATGTGCAAAAATTGGGCAACCTGCTTCTCCACTACTGCATACTTAGAATCTCTCACTCTACCAGTTGCTCTTACCTTCTGGCACATCTAATGGAAAGCATGTGGACTCATGCGTACAAGATTATGGCACTTATCAGGCTCTAATAAGTTTTCAAGTAGTTGTTGACATATTTGATCTCTTGAACCACTAAACTCATTAACAGGAAATTGCAAAGAACTTGCTTGTAATTGTAACAATTGCATTGACTGAATAGTATATGATACCATTTGGGTAATGAACATATTACATAATCTTTCTCAGTGTTCTATCATGTTTACATTAATGAATTTGAATAGCTCCATCCATTCTTCGAATGAATCATCCATGTTATCCTCCACAACAACTTCCAAGATACTGCCAATGTGTAACTATTAAACTCTAAACATCAACATGTTATCATGACATGGAAGATTAATAACTATGATATAGGTGAACATGAACTACAAAGCATCACACATAAGTTTTAAATAATGTTGACAATCACGCAATACCACTATTAATAAACAACAGTCAATCACCCATATAGCTCTATAAGCCAAATTAATAGCTATAGATATGCATTTACCTTAAGCAATAATGAGGCAAGACTATCAATTCTTTATTATTTCCCTGGACGAGGATTCTTCCTTTTTCACTAGTTGATCTATGTGTAAAACAGCTATGTAAGAAACTCTTCTAAAATGAACTCGTATATATAACAAGGGTGAATTAAATCTTGATATTTGTGATTCTTTGATTCACTCTTATTTATAATGTGAATTAAATCAATATAGTTGTGAGAATTAAAATAATTATAGAGTAATGTAAGGAAAAGAATTTATACGTATGATATTCCATCTTATCTTTGTAGAAGATTATCTATACATCAAGTATGCTATTAAGTTTGTTAGAAATTTCAAGTAACTTATATAAAAATTTTACACATGTGAGACATTAATTTACATGATAGAATAATTATATTTTGATCAATGAAAACTAATATATCAGTGTAAGATAAAAAATTAAATTCACTCTTATTTATTTTTATTTTTTTCAATAAGTGAAATTTGTGTTTTATTACAACCTTTTAACATATTTTCAAGTTAATATTAACCTTTCTCAAGACAAATGCCACCACACTGTACAAAAGTTGTTATTTTTTCAAACAATCACAACTCTAAAAAAAAAGGACTTGTAAATTAATCTACTAATCTCCCGTTAAACAATATGTAATATAACAACCACTATTTTTAAAATGAAAAGATAGTAATTTACTTATTTATAACTGTAATATACCATCAATATATAATTTTGTATAATTTAAAAATTGACTGATTATAATGTTCCTTTAACAAATCATTTTTTACAATTTTTATCAAGTTAGTATTGATTTAAATATTAAGAAAATTAAAATAATGGCAACAGTGAAACTATATAGTATTTCCACCAAGAATATGACCACCTTGTTTACTGTTAAATTAATTAATAAAAATGTCCTAAACATTCGGTAAAATAATAATCAATGCATAGTATAGAATATTTCCATTTATTGGAGTTCCTTGCCTTTAATTCGATTTAAGCAATAATGAAAATAAATATAGATAGAGAATTGAGCATGCAAATCCCATTCCAAAATTCAAAATCCCAATCACACATGTCTGCCATTATGTGTATCAAGTTAGGAAGAAGGGAGGAAGGAATATCGAAAATGGAAAAAAAAAATTCAATCAAATTTATTATGCAAAAAATTTTAAAAAAAAGTTAGTTCGGTTCGGGTATCTTTCGGTTCCAAGTCAAATCAGACCCAGCCGCGACCCGGAATACGACCTATCATTCTGCTCGGATGAAGCTCAGCTCTCTTCCTAACCTCACCACCAGCAGATCGGCATCTTTAAGGTGTCTTTTGGCTTTGGAACACCATCTGATGGCAGAATTCGGCAGAGTCCAACGCCCAAGTTGACGGTTGCAGAAATTGAACACCCCTACACATAAAAGCCAACAATGACACAGCCATATTCAAATAACGGGAAGCAAAACACACGTACTTACTTGGACGTTCTTCCACACCGGCTGGCATCCTTCAATGGCTTCTGAACGCAACTTGTCTTCTCCGGCAGTGACACAAGATGATGAAGCTGTGGCAGAGAGTAGGGTGAGTTTCGGTGGGTTTGAGGGGCAAAATGTGGAAACTAGCATTCGAATTTTTTTTTCACCCCAATTTCACTCCAATTATGGGAGGGGGTGAATTTCGCCTAGGCCCACCGAATTTTCAAAACTTCATTTCGCCCCCTTCATTTTCACCCCCAGTCAGACAGGTGAAATTCTTAGTTCCACCCCCGATTTCACCTCAGCAATCTCACCCCCCCCCCCCGCCCTTTCACCTATTCCAAACGCACTCTTAGGGTGGAAAGGAATTGGGGGGATGAAATTGGAGGTAAAAATTCGAATTTTTCCCATTTGGCTGCAGAGTAAAAATTGAGGAGGGCGTAAATGTGGGTAAAAAATTCTTGTGGGGCCCACGAGGGCAATTTCCCCTCAGAAATGGGGAGTAATTCGGGATGAAGATTGGCTTTCAATTTTGCTTTCCTTTTCTGCCCTCAGAAAACCAGACCTTCTTCTCCACAACGCAGGCTATTGTTCCTTGCTAACTGTCTCTCTCGCCCTCAATCTGTCATATACTCCCTCTTATAGTCTCACGGCTACCAGAAGTTTCTTCTGATTTGTTCTGTGCGTTGCCAATTCGGGCAAGAGGCCTTTTTCCCCTTTTTTTAATTTAAAATTAAATAATAACATAAGTAATTAATTTATTGGATACATCCACAAAAATTTTGAGTTAAACGAAATTTTTTGATTTGAGTAATGTACAATGTCAATCGAGAGTTTTCATCAATTTATATATATATATATATATATATATATATATATATATATATATATATATATATGTTTGGTAATTTGATTATTTTTTATTATTTTTAAAAGAAACTAAGTTTGAAAATAAATTTAAATTTAAGTAAATTTTATTTTTTATCATGTAAAATTTATTTTTTAATTTATTTTTATGAATTATTTTATATTAATTTTATTTCTATAACATATAAACATATTTAGTTATATCTTTTTATTAATATCTGTATAAAAATTAATTTATTTATTTTCATTCTTTTAAAAATAAAATTAAATAATTAAAATTTTATAAATTAAATTAATATAATTTTTTTATAAAAATTAAATTGAAAAAAAAAAACTAGATTTCTCATAGATGAGAGAGGGACTTTACTCTTAAATTTAATATGCAACAGGAGCCAAAAATTTTTAAAAGACATTAAATTCTACTTCTCCATGATCCTGGTTGATTCGGACATGAGTTTTGTCATATGTATTTCAGCTGCTGAAGAGCGGGATACATATTAAATGGTAAGGTAAATAATTATAATTGTAGATAATAAAATTAAAAAATTTTACATGTATTGAGAAGATTTCATGTTGTGGTTGAATTTAAATATGAGGAAAATCCTTACTTAAATAAAAATAATAAATGGTAAATTTTTGGTAATATTAACATCTTAAAAAATGAAAATTAGAATTTTTAATATTTAAAATATTTTGAAATTCAATAAAATTTTTTTATGTTTACCGGATTTTGTAAGTTAGAATATGATAAACAAAAGTGCCTTACTAAAATGGCAACATATGAAAAAATTTGAACCCAATAATATGTAATAGAAATATATAAGGTAAATGTGGAAAAAAATTAGTATTATTATTTCAAATTATTCAATAAAAATATACTTTTAATTAATTGTATAGGATTTTATCAATATATCATTAATGCTTAATGAATTAATATTATAACTATTTCTATATAATATACTATAACAGTATTATGATCATTTGACCTAATTTCATTTTCTTCCTCCCCCAATTTTCACTTATTCTAAATAAAAAAAATTGATTTCACTTTTATTTTTTTTCTCTCCCATTTTCAAATTAAATTTTAAATCTTTTGTATTTATTAAATTTAATTTTATAAATTAATTCAATTATTTAATATTTAATATTTAATAATAATTTTTAATTTTCATTTAAAACTTAATTTTCAATCTTATTTTTATATACAAGTATTATTAATTTCTTACTAATTATTTATTTAATATATAAAATAACATATAAAAATATGAATATATTTTATTATTTACTTGAAATATTACTTAATTTTAATAATATTTTTAATTTTTACATATTATTTATTAAATTAAAATTTATTTTAAATAATATATTATTATAATTTATTATTTATTAAATTTTTATTAAAAATAAATTATTATACTCTATAAAATTTTCTTTTAAAAAATAAATATATTTAAGGGTTCATATCCATTTTTGTATTATTTTGTATCAAATTTATAATATATTATTTATATATATTAAAATAATTATACTGTATAAATCTTCTTTATCACGTTTTTATTAATAAAGGTATAACTTGATCAAAAATAATTATACTATTTATAATATTTTGCATGTTAAATGATCCTTTTTTGAATTATAAATGTTTTAAAAATTAAATTCAATGACAAGTTGAAAAAAATGATTATATAGATGTATTTTATATATATATATATATATATATATATATATATATATATATACAGACATTAACTTTATTAATTTTTATTTTAATGTAAAAATAATTTAAATTTATTAAATAATTATATAATATGATAATATTTATTTTATTAATATATAATAATTTTATTATATAAATTAATTAACAAAGCTAAATAATTAATTATTTAAAAAGATTTATTATACTCTAATATATATTAAATTTATATATATAATTAAAAATGATCAATATATAAATGATTGAGGCTTTACTTGAATAATATGGTTCGATTCTTCTATATTATTTTTTATGTAAAATAATAATATAAATATATATAATATATAATTTAAAAATTATTTTATCTTTTTACTCACTTTTTATGAATTAATTAATTAAAATAATTATTTAATTTGATCAATTCATTAAATGCCCTTAAATCAGTCAAAAATTGGTTAGATAACTAATTGTCAAAGGTTTTCATAATCGTGGAGGGAACAAAGAAAAGTAAGGCATTTTTAGTATTTATTAATTTTACAAATTTACCCCTTTTGGGGATCACCAAAAACAAAATGTATTTTTGTTTTTGAAATAAACTAGGTAAAAAAATTCATCTCAATTATAATTTTTATTTTAATTATATTCATATGAATTAGTTGAAAAGCCTATTCAATGCATGAATTTTAAATTTACATTCATTGGAATTAAATATTTATTTATATGAATAAATTTTATATTATAAAAGAAAAATTATAAATACGTTGGAATTTAATTTATCATGTTTAATGTACATTCATATATTCATATTTACAAATAATGATGTTTTAATATGTACATTGCTTTTCATTAAATAAATATGTGTAAAATCAACTAATTTTGTCATCAAATATAAAACTTTTCTATGTTCTTAAAATTTAAATTCATTGTTGAATGAAAGTTTTCAACCTAAATTACCAACAAAAAATTCAACTTAAAAGGAGTTATAAAAAATATTAAATAGAAATTAAATAAATGAAAATTCTCACAGCTTACCTTACTCTTAATCTATTTTTTTTAATTATATTTGAAGAAGAATTAGATTTTAAAAAAATCTTCTCCTGGTATTGAAGACCAATATATAATATTAATATATATACTTTCAATGAAATTCTATTTTATAAAAAATTATATATAACAGAATATTATTATAATTTTAAATTACTTAAGTCATTAAAATTATATTCAAACTCATTAAAATTTTCAACTTTTTTTTGTGTTTCTAAAATTGATCAAGAAATTATTGAGTAACTATATAATATGACCTACATTTATATTTAAATATTAGAGTATTATAATTACAACATGTTATATAAAAAAAACATAAAAAATGAAGCTACAACCATAAATGTAGGTAACTTAATCACTCATTTTTTTTCAAACAAAAATCACGGTGATAACAAAAGTAATTAAAAAAAGGGAAAATGCATATTAATTGTTAAGCATAAAAATTAGGGCTTCTCTCATAAGTTTTTCTTTGAAATTTTTCTTAGAAACTTTGTACGTGAACCTTAAAATATATGCATACTAGATTTAAATTTTGATATTTTAAAAGATATCTACAAAACGAAAAAATGAAACTTCATCTGAACCATATAATATTTCGTTAAAAGTGAAAATTAGTTTATCCTGTACGATATTTTAATTATAAATAAATTAATAGGTTATGTATAAAAAATTTACAAATTTAAAATTAATTATAATAAATTTAATATGAAAATAATACTTAAAAATTAGTTTAAAACATAACAAAATCTAGTAAATAAATTTAATTTTTTAAATATTTTTACAAAAAATATAAAATAAAATTCATTAATTCAATTTATAACTTAAATTTTAAAATTTTAAATTTTTTAAAAATTTTATAATAAAAATAAAATATATCATATTATATCTATATTATTTAGTAATATTACCATTTGATTTGTAAATAATAAAAGTAAACATATAAAAGACAAACATACAATAGAGTAGGTAAAAAAAGATATACTATATGCATTGAAAAATCTCGAGAAAATTTTAATTAATATATATTTAATTTAAAATATATATATCAATTAAAATTTGATATAATATATTGACAATTTTTCAATAAATAAATTTAATTTTAAATTTTATATATTTACATTAAAAAGAAACCATATAATGAATTCATTCAACAATAATTTTGTATTAAATTTATAAATTATTTAAATATTTTTATAATAAAAATAAAATATATCATATTGATATTAATGTTTGAGAAAAAAAACAAAAAATAGACATGATAAGAAAAAAAATGCAACAAAGTATATAAAAGAAAGAAAAATAGTATTTGAATTATAAAACCTCAACAAAATTTCAATTGTTTTATATTTAACTTGCAGTATAATACTTGAAAATTAAGGTCACGCAAATGTGGCAAAATTTTAATATATAAATTTGATTTCAATATTTGCATATTTTTATTAAATATAAAATAAGTAATTGATTCATTCAAATAGTACTTTTTCAATAAAATTTCAACTCATTTAGAATATTTTTATTATAAGAAATATTATATTATGTTTATTCTATTTAGTAATATAACCATCTAAGCTATAAATAATAGAAATTTACATGAAAAACAAAATATGTAATAAAATAAATGAAAAAAAGAGAGATAATTTATGCATTGTAAAGTCTTAACAAAATTTTAATTAATATATTTTTAATTTAAAATAAATCATTTGAAATTTAACAATAAAAATATTGACAATTTTTAAATAAAAAATTTTAATTTTAATTTTCAAATATTTTTAATTAAAACATGTAATTAATTTATTCAATCAATAAAATTTTAAATTAAGGTTTTAACTTGTTTAAAATAGTTTACAATAAAGATATAATTATTGAGTAATAATTATATTATTTAGCAATACCAGCATATGAATTATAAAGAACAAAGGCAGGCATATAAATAATTTTTTCAATTGATGTTTATAGCACTCGAAAATTAATGTATACTTAATTTGAAACAATTTTGTTTCTTTTTGTTAAAAATTACAAATATAATTATTGGAAATCAATCAATACTCTATATTTCAAAGTTACAAATTATTTAAAATATTTTTATAAAAAATATAAAATCTATTATGTCATATTTATGCTACCAAATTTGTTACTATCCGAGAGTTAAACAATAAAAATAATAGAAAAAGGAAAAAATATAATAATAGAAAGAAGAAAAATAAACACGTAACTTAAAAATAGGATTAAAAATATATCCAAAAAAAAGAAGAGAATGATGCAACAAAAAGAGGAAAGAAAACATATTACATAGAAAGAAAATCATATGCTTTAGGAAATAAAATAAATATAATTTAGATTACAATAAAAAATTAACTTAATTAAAAATAAATTAATAAATAATTTACTTAAAAAAATTATCGCAATATACAATTTTACATAACATCTCCAGGTTAAAAGGTTGCAAAGTGAGAATCGGAAGAGGGGCTCCAACTATATTTAATCCTATTCTTTTACAAAAAGGGTAACATAAGTTGATAAATAAATGAAGTGATTTAAGAGTAAAATTGAAAAGTAAAAAATAAGTAATTTTGGAGGGAAAATTTTTCATGAGATAGGGCCATGTGTCAAAGAAAAAAAAAAGAACTTGGTGCCAAAAAGTCTTCTTTTATTAGTTAGTATAGAAATGTATAGAAACTAATAAATAATTTATTTAAAAAGAGTGTTACAATATACAATTTCACATAACATTTCTAGGTTAGAAGGTTGCAGAGCAAGAGTAGGAAGAGGGAGAGCTATCAACTATATTCAATCCTATTCTTTTACAAAAAAGGTAACATAAGTTGATAAATAAATGAAGTAATTTAAGGGTAAAATTGGAAAGTAAAAAGGGTATTTTTGAAGGGAAAATTTTCCATGAGATAGTGACATGTGTTAAAGAAAAAAGGAACTTGGTAACAAAAAACTTTCTTTTATTAATTAGTATAGATAGATATAGAAGTATAGATAAATAGATAGATAGATTATATAATAATACAAAATAATGATAAAAGGAAATAATATCTATATTGTATTTGATACAATGAAATAAGGATAGAATAAAATTTTTTTCATAATTATGTTTAATGCATAAAAATAATATAAGAATAAAATGAAGAATGAGTATTTAATAACAATAATATTCTTAAAAAAAATAATTTTGGTACCTAATAAATAACGCCACTTATTTTTAAACTCAAAAAAGTCAAAATCAGTTGAATTCTTTGGGCATAATTCTAATATTTCTTATTACAAAATAAATAATGAATTTTAATATTACTTTATTTTTACATCAATAAATAAAATTAGTGTAGTTAAAGGTAATTTGCATTCACTTTTTTTTATCTTTCTTAAGAAAAAGAGGTTGTGTACACCTTTTTTTAACTATAAATTGCACAGTTCATGAATTTTATTTAAAACATGTTATAGTTGGTGCTTTATTCTATATATTTGAAATTCTACTATCTATGTTATTACTTTATCTAAGTTATAAGATTAATTAAAGTTAAATATATATATATAAATATATTTTACCCTATCACTTACTCATATATTATTACATAAGAAAATCCTCAAAATTTATTTACTTTTAATTAAAATTTTTAGTGACATTTATTTTTTTAATAACATAACATCTTTGTACTCACTAATAATAAAAATAATTTTCAATTCACAATAAATTAAATTAACTTGGACACATACGACATCATTTAATTAATTAAAGCAATATTATTTTTCAAGTGTTTTTATTTCAATGGATTTCAATATTTTTTTTTCAAATTTTACATTTAAATAAAAAAATTAAATTCAGAAGTTACATTATATAAATAATTTTAATAAATAATTTTTATTTATTTATTTTATAATTTCTTACCACTTTTGTATTAATGAAACATATCTCCTTGATAAAAAAATAGAATAGTAAAATAATTTTAACTTATTTAAATTATTTTTATAATAAAAATACTTCCAAATCATATTTAAAGAAGAATTTATTTTAAAGAAACTTTTTCCAACAAATGTAGTAAGCCAACATGTAATATTATGAAAAATATTAAAATGTAAAAATTAAGTAAATCATTCTAATTTAAATTTTTAAATATTTGATTATAAATAGAGAATCAAATTGACTCATTAATATTTTTATAATAAAAATATTTTCAAATAAAATTTAAAGATGAATTTGATTTAAGAAGATTTTTTGTGACAAATGTAAGTAACTTAGTCATTAACAATGCAAAGCCAATATATGTCTATCGAAGCAAATATAAATTATGATTTTAATAACTAACTAATATTTTTTAAATGTATTTAATAATGTTTATATTATATATTTTAATAAATATCTTCATCTCAAATAAAAAATTACGAGATATTATTCTATCATAAAAAAATTATATTAATTACTCTATATTAAATATGTTATATAATACAATAAAAAATGAGAAGCAATACATGGATTGTAAAGTGATTAGTTTTAAAAGTAATCATCATCTAAAAATATTACAAATGTCAATTGAAAATTGGAAATAGTTAAAATGTCAACTTTGTATAGAACTGACTTCTAAAAATTTGACAATTAAAGGTTACTAGGATAAAAAGAAAACATAATATATTAGTTTTGAAATTCACCATTGTCTATAAGTATTACAAACATGGCATTAGGAAATATAAATAGTTAATATGTTCATTTTATACAAAATTGATGTCTAAAGGTATGATAACTGCTAAGTTACTAAAAATAAAGAAAAATGAGATGTCAATCCTTAAAAAAAAAAAAAAAAAACTAACATGTTTTTTCATGGCAATACTTTAGATGTTAGTTCTTAAATTAATCAACATCTAAAGTCATGAGAATAAGGCATTTTTTGAAAATATGAGGAAGCTTTGAATGTTGCTCCTTAAAAAAAAATTTATGTGTTATAATTTTGACATTAGTTCTTCAAGTGGACCGATATTGAAGTCTAAATATTATATATTGGTTCTTATAGGTGAACCTATGTTAAAAGTTACATACTATAAATAAAGCAAATACTATCTTGTTTCTCATTATCACTCTTACTCTTCTTCTTATTTATTTCCAAGCTTAATCTTTGTCTTCATCCAATCCCTTATACAAAACTTTATATCTCAGTCGATCTTTTGACATATATTAATGAGCTATCAATACTCTTTCAATTAACATCAAGCGTAAAGTTAAGAGTTGTATTTCTTACTTCTATTTCTACGATCTTGGTCTCCTTTATTTCTCTAATTTTTATAACCTTTAGAAGTCAGTTCTATACAAAGTTAACATTTTAACTTTTTACAATTTTCAACCGACATTTGCAATATCTTCAAATGATGATTACTTTCAAAATCAATGTCTTAAGTATTGTTTAGATGTCAATGATTTTAAAAAATTACATCTAAAATTTTTACAAGAATGAAAATATCAATTATTTATAAAAATTAACATATAAAGATTTCTTATCATTGCAAAAATGTTACCATTCCATTATATATATCAATCTTACATTGTGTTGACATTTACATGGTAAACCAATTTGCATTTTTATGGTAATGCGTCTTTCAAAAAGGGATAAGGCTTCAAAAATTAGGGTATTTTTATATTAGTCTTATAAGGAGAGTTCTTATTAGTGTGTTATATTTTTTACCCAAAAAGGAGAATATGATGATATGCCTAGTAACTTAGGAATTATTATTGTATATTTTGAATTATATTTTTCTTATTGGCACATTAGGAATTGTTATTGTATATTTTAAATTATCTATTTGATTATGTTGTGTTTTGTCTTGATTAGTAATTTTTATTGTGGATGTACCATTTTATTGCAAATTGTGATTAATACTATTCAATTTCTTGTGTTAATAAAATTTATATTCCATTATAGCTAAGAGTTTCAAAATTGAAACTTTCATGAGTCTTAATCATTATCATGAGAAGAAGAAATTGACATACATGCGTTTTACACAGGCCAACAAAAGTATATTACAAAACTATAGCATTTTGAATATCTTTGAATTTTGAATAATTTATACTTCTACTGAGAAACAAGTTGATCAAGATCTAATTAAAATTATATAATTTTTAAATTTATTCCCTTATTGTTCTCAATTTAATGGTGGCATAATTCTAAAGAAAAAATATTAAATCACTTCATGTATTATATATTAAATTGCTTAACTTGTAACATTTGATTATATTCATAATTATTTGTTTAAGGCTATTAAAACACAATAAATTTGTGATCTTCATATCTAGTGAGACACGTGTCTATTATTTCTTATTAGCTAGATTGCATGCATATATGTCCAACAATTAGCATGAGATAATTTTATTGAACAATATGAATGTAAAATGACTCATTCATAGAGGATTGTAACACTTTCTCATTAGATGAGATGCTATTAATTGAAAATTTTTTATTTAATCAAAACATATTGATTAATTTAGTCCTATCTTAAGATATACATGAAGCCTAAATTTAAATTGTGACTTGATATAATGTAGTTTTTGCACATCTTAATAAGTTAGTGTAGTTTAATAATTATTTAAGCTTGAGGCTCGATAGGCATTTTATCGATTTATGGGTGGCTATTAGGGTTTTATAAATAAGAATATATGGTTAAGTCCCTTTTTTCATTTTTAACATGCAAATTGTACTTATCAAGAGTTACTATTATTAGGAGATCAATGAAGATGAAGGCCTAGTTTATATCGATTCATTTGTTTAGGTTAATCAAGCATAGTTGTTTCTTTAGGTATATAAATTTAACTACAAACATATAATATTTTAGGGTTTATTTGGTTATGCTTTTTAAAAATTATTTTTAAGTTTTTTATTTTTAAAAACAAAAGAAACTTTGTTGGATTAGTTGTTTTTGTAACTAGTTTTTAAAAACAACCACTTGAAATATATTTTTCAAAAATAAAAAACCCAAAACAAGTTTTAGCTATTTTCGTGTTTTTATTTTAGAAACAAAGGGAAAATACAAAGGTTGAACAGTGATTAATTAATGGCATTCTTGTAATTATAATGAAGTTGAACAAAAATATTAAAAGAAGCATGGTGTCATAACCCTTAACATACTTTTCTTCATATTACCATCCATTTTCATTCTCTTATTGTCTTCATTTACTAAATATGAATTAGACAAAATAGTCTCCATGTTCATCATTGTTAAATAGTAATAAATGTGATTGATATGTATTAGTTGATTATGCTATAATTACTTAATAATCAGAATAAATAAGAAAATATTTAGGCATAATTCTAGGAATTTTATTCTCTAGCATTAAAATGTATTGATTGTAATTTTACTATATAAAAAACTAAGGCTGAGATAATTTTCTTAAGTCATTCATTTCCAACAATCTCAAGTTGGTATCAAAGTCCTCACATTAAGGGACTCTGCTTCTACATTTTATTTTCATTATAAGCTTTACGCTCATTCTTTTTCTCCTATATTGAGCTACTAATCACAAACATATTCCTAGCACTTTCAAACCACTAGAATATTTTCCCCTCCTTTTTAACACAGACCCATCCCCTGACCAC
The DNA here is from genome assembly GCA_020226215.1 of Sindora glabra. NCBI lineage: Eukaryota > Viridiplantae > Streptophyta > Magnoliopsida > Fabales > Fabaceae > Sindora > Sindora glabra. Next base: position 21,829,256 of record CM035233.1, on the reverse strand, counting down.
CAAAATTTTCCCTACACAGAAACATTTTCTAATCCAAACAAAATCACCACAATGCCTAGATTTGATTGCTTCGATTCACGAAGTAACATTTCAATTTTTTCAAAACCTCCACCAGAATTAGTGTCGTCGGCAAATTTTCAGCCATTGTCACTAACACTTGTCTTCAATGCGCCACCTTTAGATGTGCGTGATTCCCACGCACCACTGTCCCAAAAGTGCGTATAGTACACGTGCCCCCACAAGCTTATCGCAGCCTCTTCCTGACTCCATTTGTGTTCTTGTTTTTCTCAATCCAATCACCATATTCCCTTTCTTTGTCAATTACCAGCCGTTCAAAAAAATTATAACAGAACAAAACTAAACTAAACCAAACAGCACCCTTTCTCTACCCTTACCTTTCTTAACCAATGGCTTCCTTTTTCCTTTTTACCTTCCATTATGTCTACATCTAAATTCAATAATTCTGGCAGTATCTTTTCCTCTGCATTTTCTAGTACTCCAACAATTACTTCTGCAAAATTGAATGGCTCCAACTATTCCTCATGGAGTGCTTCTGTTTTATTATGGTTTAAAAGGCAAGGTTATTCTGAATACTTGACTACAAAAATTGAAAATGTTCCTATTGATAAACAACGTGAGTGGAGCATCATTGATGCACAATTATGTGCAATACTGTGGCAATCTGTTGATCCTAGCTTGCTACCTATTTTTCAACCATATAACACTTATTACACCTTTTGGGAGTAAGCTAAGAATCTCTACTCCAATGATATTCAACAATTATATGAAGTTGTGGTTAGATTGAAGGATTTAAAACAAGAATTAGATTTATTCTCTTATGTTACCATGGCCAAAATAACAATAGCCTAATACAAGAAACTTTTTCCTGTCACTACTGACATTAAAGAGCAAGAGAAACAACAAGATAAGTTTCTTATGGTTTTTATTCTTGCTGGTTTAAATGCTGACCTTGACACTTTCTGTTAACAGACATTAGACAATGCAGAGGTTCCTATAACAAAAGTGTTAATTAATCGTCTATTACGATTACCCACTTCGACCACTCCTCATAATATTAAAAACTCTACATTGGTAACACATGCTAGTGATCATGGAAAAGGGCGAGGTGGTGGACGCAACAATCAAGGAGGACGTAATGGTGGTGGTCGGGGCAATCAACCTTAATGTACTTATTGTCATAAGTTAGGACATACCCGAGATAAATGCTTTGCTTTACATAGCAGACTTCCTCGATCCGCCAATGTGGTTCAATCTAGTTCTACCAATATAGTTCAATCTAGTTCTGAATCAACTGATCAATCTTCTCTCTTTTTTTATCCAGAATATGAAGAATTCTTGAAAGAACAATTTCTTCAATACAAGGCATCCAAACAAGAACATATGCATTCTGCATCCCTTGTAGACACAAGTAATTCTATTGCTTACTTATCTCATTTTGCATCTCATGATCGTTGGATTCTTGACTCAGGAGCTTCTGATCACATATCTGGTAATCAGTTTCTTTTTACCCATCTTGATTGCACTACTAAATCATTTCCTTCAATTACATTAGCTAATGGTTCTATAACATCCGCTTATAGTATTGGTCAAGCTAAACCTCTCTTTTCACTAAATTTATAATCTGTTCTTTACATGCCCAATTCTACCTTCAACTTAATTTCTATTAGTTAACTTACCTAAACTTTTAATTGTTCTATAACATTCTTTTTTTATTCTTTCTTGATACAAGATTGGGGTACGAGGAAGACGATTGGTACTGGACGTGAGTCAAGAGGCCTATACTACATTCAACCAACATCATCAATTGCTTGTATTGTTATAAAGTCTCCAGAATTAATTCACTATCATTTGGGTCATCCAAGTCTTTCAAAATTATAGAAAATGGTTCCAAGTCTTTCAAAATTAAAGTCTTTAGATTGTGCGTCATGCTAACTCGGTAAACATGTTTGTAGTTCTTTCTCTATTAAAATTACTAGTCGAGCTAAGTCTTTATTTTCTTTAATTCATTCTGATGTATGGGGTCCTAGTCGTGTCAATACTACTTTAGGTTTTCGGTATTTTGTAACCTTTATTGATGATTATTCTCAATGTACTTGGTTATATTTAATGAAAGATCGTTCTAAATTATTTTCAATTTTTAAATCTTTCATTTTTTAGATTCGTACCCAATTTAGAATACCTATACAAATACTTCGTAATGATTATGCTCATGAATATTTTTCTGCATCTTTTACTTCTTTCATGTTATCACAAGGCATTATTCATCAATCAACATGTCCTCACACCCCACAACAAAATGGAGTTGCTGAAAGAAAAATCGTCACTTAATTGAAATTGCACAAACTCTATTATTACATGCTAATGTTCCGTTTCATTTTTTGGGTGATGCTATCTTAACAACTTGTTATTTAATTAATCAAATGCCTTCATCTATTTTAGAAAATATAATTCCTTATTCTTTAGTGTACCTTAATGAATCTTTGTATAAGCTTTCTCCTTGTGTTTTTAAGTCCACTTATTTTGTTCATGATCTTACTTCAGGAAAAGATAAATTATTAACTCGTTTGATAAAATATATTTTTGTGGGCTACTCAAGATTACAAAAAGGGTACAGGTGTTATTCTCCAAATTTAAAGAAATATTTTATATTTGCTGACGTTACTTTTTTTGAAACTTCTTATTTCTTTTCTTCTTCTGGAGAATTTATTTCCATATTTGAGGTTTTACCACTACCAGTCTTTAATTCAATCCTTTCAATTTCACCACAAGACCAGTCTCTTATCACTTATCAATGACATCCTCATTTAAATGCACCTCAAGTAATTAATGATGATAATCTACCTGTTGACTCACTATTCGATTCCGTGGAATCTCTTACCTTAAATTCCCCTGACGATCTTCCTATTGCCGTTCGTAAAGGTACTCATTCCACTCATAACCCTTATCCTATTTATAATTTTTTGAGTTATCATTGTTTATCTACCCCCATTCTGCCTTTGTTTCTGCCTTGTCCTTAGTTTCTATTCCTAAAACTATACGAGAAGCTTTCTCTCACCCAGGATGGCACCAAGCAATGCTTGATGAGATAGCAGCATTATAAGTTAGTGGCATATGGGATCTGGTTCCTTTACCATCTAATAAATCTACTGTTAGATGTTGTTGGGTGTATACTATCAAGGTTAGCCTTGATAGAAAAATAGATCAGTTGAAAGCTCGATTGGTTGCTAAAGGATATACTCAAAATTTTGGCCTAGACTATGGTGATACCATTTCTCCTATTGCCAAAATTGCATCAGTTCATTTTTCTTATCTCTTATAGCCATTAATCATTAGTCTCTACATTAATTGGATATCAAAAATGCCTTTTTATATGGGGACCTCGAAGAAGAAGTCTATATGGAGTAACCTCTAAGGTTTGTTGCTCAAGGGGAGCCTAATCTTGTTTGTCGTCTAAAGAAATCTCTATATGATCTTAAATAGTCCCCTCAAGCTTGGTTTGGGAGGTTTACTAAAGTTATTCAAAATTTTGGCATGTGTTAAAGTGAAGCAGATCATTCTATCTTTTATCATCATTCATCTACCTTTCAATCTATATATCTTATTGTTTACGTTGATAATATAGATATTATAGGAAGTGATCAGGTTAGTATTGATTGACTTAAGTAACATATTTTCCATCATTTTCAAACAAAAAACTTAGGAAAACTTCGGTATTTTCTTAGTATTGAAATAGCTCAATCTCATTGTGGTATTTCTATCTCTAAATGCAAATATGATCTTGATGTTTTAGATGAGACAGGATTAATAAACTCTAAACTTGTAGATACTCCTATGGATCCAAATATTAAATTATTACCTAATCAAGGTAAACCGCTCTCAGATCCAGGATGATATCGCAGGCTTGTTGGAAAATTGAATTACCTCACAATCACTTGACCAAATATTTCATTTGCAGTAAGTGTGATGAGTCAGTTCCTTAATTCACCATGTGATATTTATTGGGATGCAGTTGTTCAAATTCTTCGCTATGTAAAAGGAAATCTAGACAAAAGTTTGTTGTATAAGAATAAAAGGCACACATGAATTGTTGGTTACTCAAATGCTGATTAGGTAGGTTCTTTAGATGATCATCGCTCTACTTCAGGCTATTGTGTTCTTTTTGGAGGAAATTTAATTTCTTGGAAAAGTAAGAAGTAAAGTGTAATAGCAAGATCAAGTGTAGAAGTAGAGTATTGAGCTACGGTATTAGCTACTTGTGAACTCATATGGTTAAAACAATTGTTACAAGAGTTAAAACTTTATACACCTAGTCCTATAGAGCTTGTATGTGATAATTAAGTAGTATTGTATATTGCATCTAATCCTGTCTTTCATGAAAGAATCAAATATATTGAAATTGACTGCCACTTCATAAGAGAGAAAGTTATTGTAAAGGAAATTATCATAGTTTTTGTAAACTCCAATGACTAATTGGCTTATATGCTTATAAAGTCCCTATGAGGCCCAAGAATAAGCTATATATATGACAAGCTTAATGCATATGATATATATGCTCTAGCTTGAAGGGGAGTGTTAAATAGTAATAAATGTGATTGATATATATTAGTTAACTATGTTGTAATTACTTAATAATCAGAATAAATGAGAAAATGATTAGGCATAATTCTAGGGATTTTATTTTCTAGCATTAAAATGTATTGATTGTAATTTTACTATATAAAGAACTAAGACTGAGATAATTTTCTTAAGCCGTTCATTTCCAACAATCTCAAGTATCATCATCAATGCAAACCTAAGATCAATATTCATAGTTGCCAAAACAAACATTAAAGGTAACTTTTTCTTTTTTGTTATTCTATTTTTTGTGATAAATAACAAATTAAAATTAAGCCTTTTTCCATCTCCTTATTTAGTGTTTAGCCGAGCTCAATACATGTTTTTATATTTTGTTTAAAGAAATTTTGCTCATAATTGTTAGAGGAAAGTAATCCTATTTAGTAAATACTATATAATTTTTAGTTTTTGTATTTCCTTTATTATGTTTCTATAGATTTGATTTAGAAGAACTAAGCTCTGTTATATTTTTACTTGAATGTTGTTAACCTTAAGCCAAGTTTAATAATTTATTATTATCATTTTTGTTTATGTTTAAAGTATGGTAATTAATTTTTCTAACATCAAATAGTAGATTTGTAAATTTCACCTAAAATTATATTGTGATTAATTTATTAGTAAGGTAACAAAGGAGTATACCTAAGTCGTCGTGGAGTTGAATGATGCTTTATTTAAGTAGCTGCTATACAGAGGGTTTTAGCTTAGGATAATACATAATAACTAACAAAATTACCTTGTTGTCAACTATAATTAGGGAAAGTATAAATGACAAAATTTAGTTAAGAAATAAACAATTTTGTATTGATTCTAATTTCATCATTACTTTTTTTTATTTACATACTTTATTTACATTATTGGACTCTTTTGTTGTAGAGCATAACAAAAGTAATCCTATTTATTTATAAATTCAATTTTTTGGTGTTTATCAACTTTCCTCTGAGTCCTATCAAAAGCGTTAAAAATATTTGTAGATTTAGTTAAACTAACCTTAAATAATCGAGATAAGGAGTAACTATATGTTATTATGCACAATTTCACGAGTCCAAGACTTCCTCTTAATATAGAAAACTTGAAATTACTGTCTTATTTTTGTGATATATATATATATATATATATATACACACACCTTAGATGTATGTATTATTATAATTTAATTTTGTTAATTAGAGATGGCAACTAAAAAATCAAAAAAAAATATGACACCAAACTTTAGAGTAAGACTTTGGTTAAAGTTTACACAAATGTTATGGTGGATAAGGTTAACAAAGGCAACATAAAAATGGTAAATTTACCTTTAAGGTATGGAAAACCATATTGGATAGATTAAATATAGCAACACTCTTTCAATTTGAAACAAATAAAACAAAACTTCAATAGGTTATAGAAAAACCACCATGACTTTTCTCAACTTTTACAATAAACTAATTTTGGTTAGGATACTAAAACTAACACAATTACTACCTTAGAAGAAGTTTGGCAGACCTACATTAGGGTATATTTATGTATCTAGATTTTTTTATAAATTAAAATTTTATAATGTCATTAATTAATCTTAGCTTTTTTTTCCCATCTTGATATTGCTTATTTTCAAAAAAAAAAGTTAGGAATACTATAATAGTTGGGCATCATTTTTAATAGAAGTAATGTAACCAGTGTTCTTCATCATTCTTTTACCTAAAATCCATTAACTACAAATTAGCTAGCAACTTGTTTTGAAGTTTTGTTGCAATCCAATCTAAGTTTGCATTTAAGTTTTAAGTGCTTTTAATGTAGGTGTGCATTATTGTATAGGTCTTTATCTTGTAGGTTCTCCTATCTAGGGTTGGCAAAGCATGAATATGCCATGTGCAACATAAATTATCATGACCTTAGGCTTTTTATTTTTATCCTAACTATTTCAAATGTTTATTATACTATATAATTTCTAAGCATATTCTTAAATTCATGAACATTACTAAATAATAACCCTTTCTCTAACATAACCCTACCATAAGGTTGCCTTGTAAAGGGCTTTCTTTCAATCCCCTTATTAATATACAATTCTTCCTAATTAAAATTAGGGGTGGGAATTTTTTGGGAACCAACACAAGCCGACTGCTTGAATCCGAAAATTCTTCAGTTAAAAGCGGGTGTTGCAAGCATTCGGATAGCAATGGATGCAGAAAATACAAAAATAAGTGAGCTCAGTCGGAAATAAGTAAGAGAGGCCTTAACCAATAACACCCGCATCCGACCACTTAGCTTTTATAGGGAATTAAGTTTTAATTCTATTTATAATGACAGAAACTGAATAAAAGGAAAGGGATCAGTACATTGCAATGTAAACCAAAGAATAGCAAATGATGGGTGCATTTTTATTGCCAATACAGGGTTTGAATCCTTTTCTATTGTCTTCATTGTATTCAACAATATAAGCAGTTGTGGATTTTGAGATTCTCTCAAGGTTCAGGATTTGTAGCTATTGAAAATCGGTAGGCAAATCTTTCAACTGAGACAAAATTAACCTTGTCATCTTCGATCCAGCTAGGTGTTTGCTATTTTAGTTTGTATTAGCTGGATTTTTTCTTCAACGCCTTTTGATTTTTGTTTGGTATTTCAGATTTAAGCTCAACTAGTTTCTTATTTACCTTGATTTCAAATTCCATGGTGTCAGTGGCTTTTGTTGTTTTGTTTTTCAGACCGGAAGTGCTTTACTTAGAAATATATATCAATTTTTTTGTTGGAACTTAAAAGTCATTTTATTTAATTTGAAGGTTTTGGATGTGGAATTTAGCTTCTTGACGGCAGTTCTTCTCAAGATCTCTGTATCCTAATTTGTTTAGTAGCTTCTGCTTTCTGTCTTCATCCTTTTGTTCTACACCCGTCCGAAATCACTTGAACCCGATCAAATCCGACGCGATCGATTTTTGTCGGATTAGCTATTTCAATTGGTCGGTTGCGGACCAAATTAACTGATTATCAAATTGTGGCGGTCGGTTGAGATAGATCTTATTAACAGATCATATCCGACCGATTGCCACCCCTAATTAAAATCAAAGCCATCGTACTACCTCATTTCATTTACACTCTCTTCAAAATCACTTAGAGCAACCCCTTTGCTACCTATTTCTTCTTCATGTTCTACTTCTAAACTATCATTATTCTCTACTTTTAAACTATCTTGTCCTTTATTCTTATCATCCACTTCCTAATTAATATCACTTTCACTTATTTTCCCCAAGGCATTTAGCATAGGATAATCATTATATTGCACATGAGCATCATCATTTTCATACATATCAAAATTATAAGGATGATTATCAAACTCCATATGAATACTAGATTATTTTGCATTGTCATCAAGATTGACAACATTTGGAGTGACTTTTAACATTAGTATTTACATTGCAAGTGCATTAACATGCATAAAACTAATAAAAAATTCAATTTGGGTAACCAAATCATTTAACCTAAACATTTTCATGATATCATATTAGAAGTAAAGGTTTGAGCTTTTCCTTATCATGGGAAGAATGTTGCAAATTAATTCTAACACCAATTCCTCCGTTACCACCAAGGAAGACATTTAACATGTCATTCAACATTTCTATGTATGAATATCTATTTAGGTCAACATTTCTAATGGTTGCCACCCTTTTTTATGGTACAAAATTAGATCAAAGAACCTCCAGTAGTTAATTAATGATATACAACTTGAATATTGTAATGAAAATATATCATCTTTGAAGTAAATTAATTGACCTAAGACTAGTTAAAAGATAATAGTAAATAAAGAAAACAATTTTGAATTTAGACTAAAAAACCATCCAAATATTAGACTAGATTTGAATTTATAAACACCCATCTAATATCATGCTTCTTTAAGTTAACAAACACCTATCCTTACATATACACAAACAACATAGATATACTTCAAGATATATAACTTTAACATTATAATGAAAAAAATAGTAAATTCTTATGATGTGAATAAATAAAGTTAGGACTCGTTGAAAGAGAATAGTAAATAAGCAATATAGTTTTCAATTTAGACATTAAAACATACCAATAAAAGACCAAGTTTGAATTCACAAACACCTATCCAATATCATGTTTCTTATAAGTTTACAAACATCCATCCATGAGCCTTTGCTTTCTTTGTCTTTATGGAAAATAATTTAATTCATTTATTTAACACAAAAACAAGCACAAAAATTTGTAACACTAAACTAACTCAATATAGAAAGACAATGTTAAAACTCACAAGTAACACCATACCAATATAATCTACCTAATTGTCTTTATTAAATTTAGTTAAAAGCAACACTAACCAACACAAGCAAATAAAACATATACTTAAAATCGCAATAAAAACATTCAAATAAAAAAAAGATGCAATTTCTCTTAACAAATAAGTAAGAATAGAATCTACTAATAAAACTAGATAAATGATGAACCAAAACCCATAAAAATTATCAACATCAACTTATAAAACCAAAATAGAAAAAGTATAAACTTTATATCTTAACAACATATTTAAAAGGAAAAAATTATATTTTTGCAAGAAAAAACTTATCAAAATCAAAAGTAACTCTTGTTTTGTGGTAAAAAATTTCAATCAAATCACTGCAAAAATAAGGAAATTTAGACGTTGTAACTCATAAATCCAATGCACATAATGAATAAACTCCTAACCCAAGAAAATGTTTAAAACAAAATAAGAAATTACATTTTTCTTAGGAAAAAAAGCCTTATTTTGTTCTAAACTCCTTTTTTTAGTAATAATTATAATCAAATCACTACCAATGTTTCCTTGCTCTAATGAAAAATATGAAATGATTAAAATTAACTAAATCGATTACCTTACCTAGCTACAAACTCATAATTAACACTTGTTGTTTTTGTTGCAATCTTTTAACGCTAGCTTCTAAACACCAAATTAAATAAACATAATGATAATCATAGAAAATTAATGGCCAATTTTTGGATCGCCATCATGTTATGTTCATTGTGGAGAAAAGAGGAGAAGTTTCCATTTTTTAGGACTTCAAACAAATGAAGCTAAGCTTATGTGCGTAGATATTCTAATTAAAGGAAATTTTGTCCTTTCACATATAACAAGTAATGGTGTCATTCAACATTTAGTCTAAAGGACATATATTGAATTTCTCAAAATTAGAGGGAGATTATTGTAATTAACCATTAAAATTTTTATCCTTAAACTACCCTCAGACATAACTAAAAATGGCCATTTCAAAATTAGCAAATTTGATATCTTGTTGATACCTAAATAAAAGGTAATAAATTTTATTTATTTTCTTATTTTATTTCACTTTATTTTATATGTTTGAAGAGAAATGTATATAATATTTAGATAACAACTATAATTATTTTTATTATTTTATAGATTTAATTTATGCTAGCTATTAAGCATCATTTTTTGAAAATGAAAATTACCATGTGTTAATTTATTATAGTTTTTTTAAAAAAAGTAAAATTATATAAGCATAATATAAAATATTTTTATTTTATGAATTTATTTTCATAATCAATAATCATAATCAAATGGGGGAAAATGAGATTGAAAATAGAAAATAACATTAATTAAGCAAATAATAATAATAAATTTATATTAAAAAGATTCTAGCATTTACACCAATCAATAATCATTACTTCCTAAAACGATAATTATTCTAGCAAAAATGAATAAGCCATAAACAATTCAGATATTAGTCCTATATGTTAAAATAGACTAAAATAATCCCCATTTTAGTTTCAATTAAAAGTATTTAAGAAGAAGAGGAAAATTAATCCCTTCTAGATACTGATCAATATAAAAGATGAAAATAATCTCTTAATTCCTCTAGATTTCGTTCAAGTATTTATACTCATTAATAATCACTAGTTGTTAGAAATGATAGTTATCCTAGCAAAAAATCAATAAATTAGAAGTAGTTTAAATATCAATCATACAAAAACAAAAATAGCACAATAACCTAGCACAAACACATAAAAGATATAGCGTCAATACTATTAAACTAATATTACATATAAAGGTCCACTTACTTTTTGCTTTGAAAAAATTATGAATGATAACTATCAAAAGTAAATAATGTTTAAGTAGAAGAGCCATAAATATTATTACGAAAGAAGAAAAAATAATTAAATATGATTGCAGTGGTTACCTTTTTGCACATAAAGTAAAAATAACTATAAATTGATTAATTTTCTATGGGTTCAACTCAATTAAATGGCTTTTTTAAATTTTTAGTGCATTATAAAAACAATCAGGCAAGGAAAGAAATAGAGAAACCTATTATTGTGGATACATTTTGTTGAAGACTAAGACTGTGAAGATGAAATTAGAATAATGAAAACTTGATTGTGTAAAAAATATATCCAATTACACAATTAATCCATTTTCCATATATGAAAATTGAATTTTAGGACAAAAATAAAAAAATTGAAAACCTATAAAAACACAACAATTACTCAAACATAGGGGAAGTAGCATGTATAGTAGGAGGAAAAATAGAAAAACTAAGAAAAGAGAAAGAATTTCACAATAAAAATAAGGTAATAAAGAAAATAAATAGAAAAACTAACAAAGGATATTCCTTTGTAATTTACCCAAAAAAAGTGCCATTATTTCTCTCACACATGATACTACCACTATTCATACATAAATCCATAGACCATATATAAACATATTATTAATTCCATTTCAACTAGAGATATTCCTCTGTAAATCTCTTTATATTTCTTTCACATAGAAAAAGTATCACTCTTTCTCTTCTATCTTTACTTTCCTTTTCAAAATCAAAATAAGATTCAAAATTAAAAAAAGAATTGAAGTGGAAAAAAAAGATAAACACACAGTGGTGACAATTTTTTCATTAATTTTTTTTAACTTAAATGGCAAACCCTAAAGCTCAAACTAGTTCAAATCAATAACTCCAATGGCTCTCTTGTATAAATAATGACTTTAAGTTCTTCATCAATTGGGTGAAATTGGAACCTAGGTAATAAATCCAACTAGCCCTCTTGCATTGAAACATTTTCAATTTTCTAAGTGCTTAAAAATAAAAAAAAGAAATGAAATATTTAACCTACTTTTCAAAGCTGAATTCAATCCAAAATTTTATCTTTAAGTATTTTTTTCAAACTAAAAAAAGAAAAAAAAAGAAAAAAATGATTGTTAAGTCTTCTTTTTTTCAATTAATAAGGTTATTAAGAACTAGAAATCATTTGTTTGACTATTTCAATTAGAAGGAAAAAACCTATAATTACTCCAATGCCTAAAATAATTAATAAATCTATGATGAAAATTCTTAGAATATTCATAGTTTGAATATTAAAGTTGAAAAAGAATTTTATTTTAAGATAAAAACTCTTATTTTTATAAGCTAGACAAGGCAAGAAGATTACAAACAAATTTGGTTATGATAAACTAAATAGCCCAACAAGATAAAAATACTAAATGAAAATGTAAATGAATTTAAAACATGAAAATTAACCAATGAAATTGAAATTATACTGTCAATAACAAACAATAGACAACACAACACCTAAATCGCATGCCTTGATATCTAACAATCAAATTAAAATAGCACAACTTTGTGAACTAATTGAAACACCTTGAAAAAAACCTTAACCTTTGGAGGGAATAAGTAGGTTATGTTGAAAAGAAAAGGTTTAGGAATAGAAGGTGAATTAATTGTCATTAGATAAGGTATAATAGTATAGCCAATGGTAATCCTTAATATTTTTTTATTTTTTTCTCCATTTTTCCTCTACAACAAATGAATTTATAGTAATATTTATAGGTGTGAAGATTCCTCGTCACTCATTTAGCATTAAACTAAGGTGGCACTAGAAACGATTTAAGCCTCATCATTGCACCGTCATCATCACACTCTTTTATCATTGTAGGTAGAAAGCCATAGGGCTATTTTAGACAATTTATGAAGCCATTTTAACAGTGTTAGCCATTGCTAGTAATAAGGAAAGTTTAGTACATTTTTGAAAATCGAGAAAAAAGAGTGTAATTAGATTAAATCTCAGAGGAGATAAATGTAATTTATCTTATGAATATATTAACATTAAATTACAAGGTATACTCACTTTTAATTGAATCTCACTCATTTGTAATTCAAATGTAATAGTGTCTATAAGAGTATAATTATATAACTCAAGATTCAAAGTAAAACAAATTAATACTTATAAAATTCTATTTATCTTAACAATAGTCATATGGATTCGCATTTGTGATTCTATTTAATATACTAAGTACATTTGTGTACTTAAACTTTATATGACTAACATAAGTTATATATTTCAAAATTTACAACAATATTAATGAAGTGCCTAACTTGATTAATACATTGCGAATAATAATTTTATTAATTGTAAAAAACTTGTATTGCTATGTTATGTAAATCCATATTATAATGACATAAGTACATATTATACAATTAATTGGACCTTTATTCAATTTTTATGCAAAATAAGTATTTAGAAAATACTTATAATTATTTTTATTAAAAATTAAATAATTCATAAAAACTATGCTTTTATAAGCTTATTACCAACATTATATTTGTTGCAAATTTAAATATTCTACACTTGTTTGAACATAAATTTTTATGATAAATCAAGTTACTTTGTTACTAGTTGACAAGATAGACATAACTTTCTAATTTAAAATGAAGTACAACATTTAACATATTACTAGATATTAAAATAATCATTGCATGATTTTAATCACCTTAATATATACTAGATAATTATAACAGACTTTCAATTTAATAAAGGAAGTCTAATAGAGATAACTTGTAAAATTTATTTTATTTTTTCTTAGAGAAAATAAGCATCACAATATCATAGAAAGTTAATTAAATTAGAAAATAAAATCTAAAGTGAAATAAAATTATTAATAGTAAAAATAAGTAATAATTTAAATAATTCTAATATTAGCTAATTTATAAATAAAAAGTTTATTTCTTTAACACATGTTTGAGAAACTGATGAAAAACTTTTCAATAAGAAAATATTTATAAGAATCATTTATAAAATTTTAATGAAAAAGAATAGGTGTCTATTATAATTCTCCTAATGAAAAATTACTTGTCATAGAAATTTTTTTTCTTTAAAAGCTATTGAAGTTAAGTATTACAAAAAAGTAAATATTCAGGGATAAATCTTTAGTAATAAGTAAAAATATTGTCATTGACTATATGTTTTAGTAATGAAATTGTATTATCGTCATTGAACCATTGAGTGTAATAAATTTTAATGATAACTCCAATACTTCATTATTGAAGCTGATATGAACCAATCCAACATTTTGCATGATCAAGCTTAAGTAGAGAAGGATTTGACTCTAAGTGAAGGTCCAATGACAAGAGGAAGACTCAAAAGGATACGAGAATCAATTGAGGCCCATGTGAATGCAATTCTAGCCCAAGGAGCCCAAGTAAAAGAAGCAAATAGAGCTGAAGTGCTGCTTATCTAAGCCCAAGAAATATGAAAATATCTGAAGTGTAACGAATCTGGATATATTTTTCCAATATAGAGTGCAACAAATCAGGAGATAATTTCCTAATACGGAGTGCAATGAATTTGGACATGTTTTCTTAATATGAGGCATAACAAATCTAAAGATATTTTCTAAATATAGAATACAATGAATTTGGACATGTCTTTCTAATATAGAGTGTAATGAATCTGACCATTTTTCTAATATGGAGTACAACAAATCAGGAGATATTTTCCTAATCTGGAGTGTAACAAATAAAGAAAATCTAAGGATAATTTTTATTTTTAATTTAATAATAGTCAAAGCTTTGTATTTTCTTAAGTATAGCATTTACTATTTGTATTTTTCTAAGAGCAATATAAATAGGAATCTATGTAACTCAGAATTCAGCAGTTGATGAATATAATATGAAATTGAGTATTTCTTCTCCAAAGTGTGAGAAATTTATTTTCTTTTGCTATTGTGAAACCTTACTTTGTCAATCTTCTTTTATAAGATTGATGATTCAAATTCATAAAAGTTCCTAATTTTTGCTTCAACCCAGGTGTGTTATTATGTGGATTGGTTAACTCATGTTCGTGGTTAGACAAGTGGTTTAAGTAATAGATTGCGTTCGTTATAATGTTAGTTAGCTACTTACATTCATCAGGTCATTGAACCACCTAAATCAAAATTTATCACTTCCAATTCCCCTTCCTCAATTCTGGAGTGTGGTGCTTATATCTTTCTTTTACATTATTTTTTATTTTCTTGAACTACCTACACCATGAAGATCAGGCCACCCCTATTGAATTTGCTATTAAAAGCCATAGTGTGTTAGCCTTAGCCTTAGTCAAATGATAACAACGCATTTTATCTTGCTTAAATGTGATGAATAATAACTTATTTCATTGGACTGAAATTAAAGATTGAAGATTATTGAAAAAATTAGGAATTTATTGCTTTTATAAGTCTATTTGCACAAGAGGAAATTAAATTAAGTAGGTTCAACTTTAAAGTTTGAGAAAACATTCTTCAAAATTAAATTTTAGGTCAAAATAATTTTTACAAGAGTTGGAATCAATTTTGAGGCAATATTAATCTTCTAAATGAGTAAAAACAAGTTTCAAATGTTTTAAATCATGAAAACCAAGTTACAAGGTGGTAGAATCAATTGTGTAATCAATTCTAACCTTCTAAAGTATTTTAAGCAAGATGAATTGATTACATAATTGATTTTGAGTGTTTAAAGGCAAAATGGGTTCTAGGTGAATCAATTGTGCAATTAGTTTACCCTATGATATTTCAAAATATAATGCTTGGTGAATCAATTGTACATTTGATTCACCTTGTATGATTTCAAATTTTCAAAGTTCGAGTAATCAATTATGCAATCAATTCATTGAATTTTAACACATCTATAATGGCTATATTTTGTGTGTAATGGACTTTTAAACTTTTCAACTCCTATATAAAGCCTTGAATTGGATTTTGAAACATAAAAAAGGCTTTTACTATTACATTAACACAAGATCTTCATTTCTTTTCTCTTATATGTTTTGAATCCCTAAAATCCATAAGATTAAAATTCCTTTTCTTAGTTTTTCATTGTATATTTAAACCTTGAGAGTTTATGAGCTTAGTTTTTAAATTTCAAATACACATTTATTGTGTTTTAAGGTGAGTTATCCCTAGAATATTCAAAAGTATGGAATTTCTTGATAAATTTTTCTTTGAGAAAGGAATCTTAAAAGAATTGGCTTGTAAACTAGTGGACATTATAGAGTCTTCTTCAAGTGCCAATTTAAACTTGAAGAGATAATGAATTCTTGCAAATCCAAGTTAAATAGGCTTGGTAATGGATGTATTTCTTAGACTATTGGATCATTAAGGCCGAACCACTATAAATCATTACGCTTGATCTTCTTTGTCCTTATTTCTTTACATCTTTTGCATTATACTCTATTTTTCTTCTTAAAGTTATTAAGTCATTATCTTCAATCATTTTAAACTTGATTATTACATTGGATAGACATTTGTCTATTGTTTCTAAGTGAAAGTTAATTGTAAAAATTTTATAAAAATGATTTTAATTTTAAAACTGGTAAAATTATAAAAAAATTAATTCACCCTTCTCTTGGGTGGAATCCTTGTTTACAATTAGTATCCAAGTTTAACTTTTATGAAAAGATCTTACAATCTTAAGAGAATCCTATGGATATGAATAGTTCTAGTACTTTACCTAAACGTCCTCCATACAAGCCTCTAGATTTCAATAGATAACATTATAGATATTAGAAATAAAAGATGAAAGATTTCATAGAACCTACCAATGTTTATATGTGAGAACTAATTAAGAATGGATATAATCCACTTACCAAAAAAGAAAATAATGTTAATGTTTTAAAAGTAAAAGCTAAGTGGAGTGAAGATGATAAAATAAAATATTAACTTTACTTCAAGGTTAAGTGGATTCTATTAAATTCTTTATGGCTAAGTGAATATAAGAAAGTCTTTAATAGCTTCACAATAAAATAAATATGGGATGTTATTGAAGTGGCTTATATAGGAACCACATAAGTAAAAGAAAGTAAAATGTATATACTCATCTATCAATATTTAGAATGAATGATGATAAATTTATTATGAATTTATTAAAGATATGATGCAAAGATTTATTATATTTATTAACCAATTAAGTCTTTTTGCAAAGAACCTTACAGATGGCAAATTGGTCCACAAAGTACTTAAATCATTTATAATTGAATAACAACTAAAGATCACCACCATTAAAGAAGTTATGAAAATCCAAATGCCAATATTGTAAAACTTATTTAGCAATTTGGAGGAACATGAATTAAAGCTTAAGAAATATATAAATGACAATAAAAGAAAGAAGAACTCTCTTACTTTAAAAGTTGAAATAATTATTGATGAGGAATGTCAAAAATATATCCTTGATTTAAAGATGACTTAGCCTTTTTCACAAGAAAAATATTAAAGAGCAATTTAGAAAATTAGTGGAAAAAGGAGAGTTTATCATGCAAGCAAGCCCATAACTAAAGGAATAGTAAGCAAGTAAGCCACTTTAATCTACTGTGAATGTAAAATGGTCATATTAAGTTTAATTGTCCTATATATTTGAAAAGTAATTGAAGTATGAAAAGAAAAGGAATAAAGCCTCTTATAAGAAAGCTCAACTAGCAACATGGGGAAATGATAATGGTGATTCTCATGGAGAAAATGAAAAAAATGAGGAAAGATTTCTTTGTTTAATGGTCATTGGAGACCATGATGGAGAAGAAGTGTTATTTTTCGATTATAATGATGAATTTAATTATGTATTTATTGATCTTAATGTTAATTTATTTAAGATAAAGGAAAATATTGAGCTTTCAAAGAAGGTTATCTCTTCTTTAGAAGAAAATATTAAGCACTTAAAAAAACAAAATGATGAATTGCTATAAGAAATATATAGCTTTAAGAAAATATTACTAATATATGCCTTTTGTGAAAGCCTTAAGTAAAAGTTTAATGATTCAATCGAAATTCTTGAAAACTTCACAAAAGAAAGAGATACACTAGAAACTTTACTTAGTTAAAGAACAAGTTTTAACAAACAAGGTCTTAGTTTTATACCAAATAAGAAAAATATTTTTTCATAAAAACTTCTTTATTAAAGAGACTATGAAGAGGTAACCTAATATAACTTGTTTTTACTATGGGGAAAGAGGACATGGAATTCATTCTTGTGCTTGCAAAAGAAACACTTATATTGGTATGAAGAAAAATCGAATCTCAAAAATGATATATATTACCATTAACTCCAATAGACTCAAGGCTATGTGAATATAAAAAATAAGAATTGATATCTCTCCTGTAGGTATGCATAAGATCTTAAAGCAACATGTGATATTTGGATAATGGGTGTTCAAGGTATATAACTAGAAACAAATTAAAATTCTTCTCTTTGATACTCAAAGAAGGAGAAAATGTCATATTTGGAGATAATGCAAAAGGTAGGTCATGGGAATAGGTAAAATGGCTAAAAATGCCAAATTTTATATTAAGAATGTTCTTTATATGGGAAGGCTCAAACATAATTTTCTTATCATTAGTCAATTTTGTGACAAAGAAAACAAAGTTATTTTTTATTCCATTTGTTGTATTATTGAGAATCATAATGATTAACCAGTTAAATTGGTTAGTAAAGGATATAACAATATGTACATGATAGATATTAACAATAAGCCAAATTTAGATCCTAAATACTGAGTAAGTATGAATGAGGATTCTTAACTTTGACATTAGAGGTTTGCTTATGTAAGTATGGACTTCATTGGAAAACTTTCAAGAAATGACTTAATTGATAGTTTGCTAAAACTCAAGTATACAAAGATAGAATTTATGATGCATGCCAAAGTGAAAAACAAGTGAAAGCATATTTTAAACCTAAAAATATTATTTTTTTCATTTAAACCACTTCAATTACTTTGTACAGAAATTTGTCCATCAAGAATTAGAAGTTGTGGAGGAAATCTCTATGTACTTGTAATTGTTAATGACAATTCTAGGTTTACATAGATATTATTCCTCCCTACCAAAAGTAGGACTTTTAAAGCCTTTAAAAAGGCTTCCAAAATCTGTTCAAATGAAAAAAAGAATGACTATAGCAAGCATTAAAAGTTATCATAGTGAAGAATTTAAAAATCAAGACTTTACTTGTTATTGTGATGAATATAGCATTAAGCATAACTTCATATCTCCTAGAACATTCAACAAAATGGAGTTATTGAAAGAAAAAATAGGTGTCTAGAAGAGATAGCAATGACTATGCTAAATGATAGTTATCTTACTAAGTCATAGTTATCTTACTAAGTCTTTTTAGGTAGAAGCAATTAACACTACATGTTATATAATGAATAGAGCTTTGATAAGGACAATTTCAAAGAAAACCCTTTATAAATTGTATAAAGTGAGAAGGCCAAATATATTACATTTTCATGTTTTTGATTGTAAGTGTTTCATGCATAATAATAGCAAAGATAACCTTAGAAAGTTTGATGCTGAATCTAATAAAGCCATATTTATTAGATATTCTTCTAATAGTAAAGCTTACAAGGTTTATAACAAGAGAACTTTGCTAGTGGCAGAATCTATCCATGCAATATTTGATAAATCTACTTCTAGTTTGAAAAAAAAAATCCAATGAAGATGAGTAGCAAGTAGATTCATGTCTCATTTAAAAAGACAAAAATAATTAAGTTGAAAATGTAAAGGTTTAAAAGAAAAATAAAGAAGATTAATAACCTCCTCCTCTTATAGTCATCACAAATTGATAGCAAAGTCATGAATTTCAAAGAGGATGGAAGATTATGAGGAGCCATCCCAGATCAAGTCATTTTTAATGTATTTTAAAAGGTAACTAGAAATTATTTTAGAATATAAATGATCACTTAGCATTTTTATCTTGAATTGAACCTAAAAACATTAATAGGACAATAATTGATGAACATTGGATCTTGGTCATACAAAAAGAGTTAAATTAATTTGAAAGAAATGAAGTTTGAGAGCTTGTGTTAAGTCCTAATGATTATCTAATTATTAGCACTAAATGGATCTTTAGGAATAAACTTGATGAGAATAGTGTTATAGCTCGAAATAAAGCCTAATTAGTTGCAAAAGGTTACAATTAAAAAGAAAGCATTAATTATTGGTAGCTAGATTAAAAGTTATTAGAATGTTATTAGCATATGCTTACACGAAAGGGTTTATGTTTTATTAAATGGATGTTAAGAGTGCATTTTTAAATGATATAATTATGGAAGAAGTGAATAACAACCTCCGGGTTTTAAAATTCACTTCTTTCCTAATCATATAACTTAAGAAAGCATTCTATGGTCTCAAACAAGCTCTTAGAGCTTGGTATGAGAGATTAAGCTAATTTTTTATGGATAAAGGTTTTTCAAAAAGAAAAGTTGATACTACTTTGTTTATAAAGCATAAACTTAATAATATTCTTGTTAGACAAATATATCTTGATGATATAATATTTGGCGCTACTATGAATCAATGTGCAAGGAGTTTGTTAAATTGATGCAAGGTGAATTTGAGATGCCTATAACAGGTGAGCCAAATTTCTTCCTTAGTTGCAAATCAAACAATCAAGTGAAGGAATCTTTGTAAATTAAACCAAGTATACAAGGGAATTGATCAAGAAATACAAGATAGATGAGGCAAAACCATATTTTACCCTCATAAGCATTACAATAAAGTTAGACTTGGATGAAGGAAGTAAAAAGATGGATATTACCACATATAGAGGCATGATAAGCTCTTTACTCTAGTTTACTACTAATAGACCTAATATTATGTTTAATGTTTGTATGTGTGCAAGATTCCAAGCTAACCTAAAAGAATCACATTTGATTGTAGTAAAATAGATTTTAAGATATCTTGCAGGAACATCTTATTTTAGGTTATGATATCTTAGAGAAAAGTCAAATTTTTTGATAGGTTATTCTAATATCAACTTTGTAGGTAGTAGATTGGACAAAAGGAGTATTAGTGGTACTTGTCAATTTCTTAGTCACTTACTAGTCTCATGACATAGTAAAAAGCAAAATAATGTAGCTTTATATACTACAGAAATAGAATACATAGCCATCAATAGTTGTTGTGCTTAACTTCTATAGATGAAATAATAATTATTGGATTTTTATTTGACATTTGAAAACATACCTATTAAATGTGAAAAATACAAGTGCCATTAACCTTATAAAGAATCTTATTATGCATTCTAGATCTAAACATATTAAAATAAGACATTACTTCATTTGTGATCATGTTGAAAGAGGAGATGTTACACTTGAATTTATCTAAACTAATTTTAATTTGTAGATATCTTCACTAAGCCACTTATTGAAGACTATTTTAATTTGTTAAAAGAGAATTAGGCATGTTAAACCTTTTTAAAAGATGATTTCCCATAGATTTATAGTTTATTTCAAAATCTAGTTAAAATTTTTGAATTTTTTACTATTTCTTGTTGGCTTATTGAAAATCCAATTATTGGCTTTAGCATCAAAGATATTTAAAGATTTGTTTTGCAAGACTTATTCCTCAAAATTTAGCATTCAAAGTTCAAAATATGCTTATAAATGGTTAGAAGCTCAAAGGCCTTGATTATAGATCATTTCCTATTGAAAATTTTAAGTTTGTAACATTCCAAGTGGTAATAATCAAGTTCTCAATTGATTTAATGTGCAAAATCATGTCGAAGAGCTCAGAATCGAGTGTACAATTACTTTTAAAGGATATTTTTTTAATTCTAGAAGCCAATAATCAAGTGGGTAGTTAATTTTTAGCATATAGAGGGAAATATAAAAATTTGAATTTTATGCGTGGACTTGAGTGTGCAATTGATTCATAAATGGATATTTTCATTCATGAATCAATTGTACAATCGATTCTAAAAGGTGTCTATAAAAGCCCTAGGTATGTTTAGGCTATTAGTTGCATATAACCTTATTTTATCAAACTAGAGTTTTTTATGTGGTTTTTTACCAAATCCTCTTATTCTTTTAGTTTTTCACTAAAACCTCTTAAAATAAACCAATTAAATCCCTCTCTTATCTTTTTTTCCTTTCATTCTAACCAATTAAAACACCTTACCTCACCCAAAATAAAAAATTCCTAAAATTATCTCTAAAGCCTTAACTCTCATATTTCTTCCTTAATCCAATTCCACATTTCGAATCCTTTCCTTATAGCCTATACTCCTATTCTTCATCTTTTGCTCCTTCCAAACCTTAAATCATCCACATTTTATGGATAAAAAGAGTCTAGCTCCAAAGCAACCTCGCACTGACACCAATAAGGGAAAAAGTAAAGCTATTAGCTTATCATTGCATTTACGCCCCTCTATTAACTCAATTCTTAAAAGGATATATTATACTGAGGTAACCACTTTTAACAAATTTATGGACACCATGGTAAAAGATATTGAACCAAGAAATTATTGGGACACTAGATTTTCTAAAAATGAAAATTTGTTAAGGTTTGTTGGATATATTATTGACATTTATCCTAGTTTAGTTTATCAATTCTATGATAACTTAAAAAATAATGGTCATGAGAGCTTTACTGAATTGATAACTCTAGTCAAAGGTAAGCAATTTGTTTTTTTTTTCCTGAATATTCTTACTTTGGCCATTGGATTCGGGATGGATCAAAATTAGTCTTACATTAGTGTTGGCAACATTGCTAATTATTCTAAGATTGCTGCAATTAGACTATTCTGGCCTCGATCTCACTTAACGGAGAACAAGAATAAGCTTCTCACTACTAGGTTATCTATGCAAGATTGTATCTTGCACATATCATTGCTAAAATCATCCTCCTATAGTAATATAGCTTCATTTAAGTAGAAGATCATGAGTTGTTCATGATATAGACTATCCAGTAAAAATGTGTTAATGAACTTCCCTTACCTCATTTTGCTCTTTATGTATTCTCTTGCCACCAAAGAATTTCTCTAATATAGTATAATTATCATTTAACTATTTAAGAATTTTGAAATTTAGCTTGAGCAAGAAGTAAAAGTTAAGAAATTCAAAAAATTAAAAAGGATAAAGGTAAAAAATATGAAGTAAATGTCCTTTCATAAAATTGAGGGTGTGGAAAGATTTCTTAAGAAGGGTGATGCTATGGAAGAGTTTGATATGAAATCCTTGAAGGATCACATCACTATTTTGCATAAAAAGACTTGGAAAGACTTGAAATCCTACATCAAAAGCTTGTTTAAAAAGCTTAAAGAGAAGTTGGACATAACTAAGAATGAGAAGCACAGCTTTGAAGAAAAAGATGATGAAAATGCAACTCAAGTAGAAAGAAAGCATAAAGGGAAACAAGAGGCGACTGCATTTAAGGAAGAAGAAGAGGATAGTGAGACTACTGCTTTAGATAAGGATAGTGATGATGAAGGAAGGGAGGATGATATGGAAAATGATTAGATATATCTATCACCCATAGCTCTATTTTATCCTTTTAAAACCTTATTATATTTTCTTGGATTTTATGACTCTTATTATGGTTTATTTAGAAAATAATTTTGCTAGTTTATTTTATAGATTATGGTATTTATGTTGTTTTACATATATTATCTCATATTTACTTTCTTTATATGATACCAAAAGAGAGAGAGATTTTAGATTATTTGAAATTAGATGACATAGTTAAATTATTTGAAGTTAAATAACTAAAAATTGTATGCATGATTTGAAGGAGAATGTTAAAGTGAGGGGAGCTGTGGTTTTAAACTTAAAATAATTTCAAAATGATTTGTCATCATCAAAGAGGGGAAGATTATTAACTTTAGCTTGAATTAAATGATGGTTTTAATGATAATAACACATTTTGACTTGCTTAAATGTGATGAATATTCAATTGTTGCATTGGATTGAAATTGAATATCGAAGATTATTAGTTAATACTATATTGCTTTTTACAGGTCCATTTGCACAAGAGGAAATTAAATTAAATCAATTCAACTTTAAACTTTGAAAAAATATTCTTCAAAATTGAATCTTGTGTCAAAATAGTTTTTACAAGAGTTAAAATTAGTTTTGGGGCAATATTGATCTTTTAAATGAGTAAAAACAAGTTTCAAATGTTTTAAATCATGAAAACAAAGTTTCAAGGCAGTAGAATCAATTATGCAATCGATTCTAGCTTTTTAGTAGATTTGGGTAGGATGATTGATTGTATAATTAATTCATCATGCCTAAATAGGTATGGGCATCTATAGCTTCTCATATAGAAATTCACCATAACAAAATCAATTTTGAGTATCTAGAGGCAAAATAGGTTCTAGGTGAATTAATTGGGCAATCAATTGATCTTGTGACATTTCAAAATACAATGCCCAATGAATCGATCTTACACTCAATTCACTTTGTATGATTTCAAATTTTCAAAGCTTGAGTGAATTAGTTGTGCAATCGATTTATTGTGCTCTAACACATTTGTAACTATTATATTTTGTATATAACGAACTTTTAAACTGCTATACAAAGCCTTGAATTTGACTTTATAACATAGGAAAAAGGATTTTATTGTTACATTAACACAAGATCTTCATTTCTTTTCACTCATATGTATCATGTCCCTTGAATTCGCAAGGTCAAAATTCTTTTTCTTAGCTTTTATTGTACATTCAAACTTTGAGAGTTTGAGTTTAGTTTTTAGATTTCAAAAACACTCATTTGTTTTTTTAGAGTGAGATATTTTTAAGATATTCAAAAATACTTATTAGTTTTTAGCCTTGAATTTGACTTTAAAACATAGGAAAAAGGCTTTTATTGTTACATTAACACAAGATCTCCATTTCTTTTCACTTATATGTATTAAGTCTTTTGAATTTGCAAGATTAAAATTCTTTTTCTTAACTTTTTATTGTACATTCAAACTTTAAGAGATTGTGAGTTTAATTTTTAGATTACAAAAATACTCATTTGTTTTGTTTTAGGATGAGGTATCTCTAAGATATTCCATAAGTGTGAAATTTTTTGATAGATTATTGTTTGAAAGAGGAATCTCAAAGGGATTTGCTTGTAAACCAATGGACATTGTAGAGATTTCTTCAAGTGGCTTTTTAAACTTAATGAAATAATAGATTTTTACAAATTCAAGTCATCTAGTGGATGTATTCTTGAGAGTGTTAAATTTTCAAGACTACATTATTATAAATCATTGCATTTTATCTTCTCTATCCCTATCTCTTCATACTTTTTGTACTATGCTCTATCTTTCTTGTTAAAATTGCTGAATTATTATCCTCAATTGTTCTACACTTGATTATTGTACTGGATAGACATTTATCTATTATTTCCAAGTAGGAAGTTGTTTGCAAAAGTTTTATAAGACTGATTTTGATTTTAAAAGTAATAAAATTCTAAAATCCAATTCAACTTTGGTGGAATTCTACATAGTGCTCAATGACAGAAGTATTTTATTATCACCAAAAGTGTGATAAAAAATTATTTCAGTCACAGAAGTTTTAATTCCGTCATTGAAAGTGAAACAAGACTATTTTTTTTTTTTTAAATCAGGACAAGGGAGGGAAAAAAATTTTAGGTTCCTCAAGTTTAGTGAAGCGCTGTGTTCCCTCTTGCGCAATTCCTCGAATCCCTGCACTGCTCGATTCATCCGAACTTCGACGTGCAATGATTAAGGTATTCAGATCTCTATGCTTCAGATGCTAACGGAAACATTAGCTTCTTCTGTTCGTCTCCACAATTTCAGCGGTGGTCGTAGCTTTGGAATCTCCGCCGAATTATCGTGAAGTTCTGCCCAACTACAAAGTAAATTATATCCGTGTTCTTATTCCGTTAATTTCACTAAGTATGTATGGATTGATCTGGATTGATTTGTTCCCTTCCACATATTTACAATTTGATTTCTGTTGCAACTCAAGCACTCAGTTCTCACATTTCCTAAATTATCAATTTCACTCTTACTGTCACAATCTATTTATGTATTTTAAAACTTTATTAGTGCTTGTAGTAAGCCAATGGTATGGTGCATTGTGACCGAGCATACTGAATTTCAATGAAATGCCAAAACAGATCAATTCCACTCAAATTGGCTGTCAAACAAGCTTTGGGTGTTGCAAGACCATGGCATATGTTCATGGCCTAGGGTGATCACAAGGACTTAAATCCTGATAATCTTTTGATATTCGGTGATCAATCAATCAAATAGCTGACTTTGGAGTTGCTTGATGAATTGCAGGGTTTGTGTATGTTTTCTAAAAGTGATTTGAAAAATGGCTATTACGAAATTCACATGAAAAAAGGTGATCAATGGCAAATTACTTTTAAGACAAAATATGGTTTGTATGAATGGTTAGTGATGCCATTTGGTTTAACTAATGTATCCAGTACTTTCATGAGATTAATGAATCATGTTTTATGTTCTTTTATTAAGAAATTTGTTTTGGTTTACTTTGATGACATTTTAGTTTATAGCAAAAAATTTGGATGAATATGTTGAACACTTACATTTTGTGTTTAGAGTTTTAAGAGAAAATAAATTGTATACAAATCTTAAGAAGTGTTCATTTTGCATGAAATATGTTATGTTTCTAGGTTTTGTTGTTAGTTTAAGAGAATATGTAATATGAATCAGTCCAGCACTTTGCATGAGCAAGCCTAAGTAGAGAAAGATTTAATATTAAGTGAAGGCCCAATGACAAAAAGAAGGCTCAAAAGGATATAAGAAGGAATTGGAGCCCATGTGAATGCATTCTTAGCCCAAGAAGCCCAAGTAGAAGAAGCAAGTAGAGGTGAAGTGTTGCTTATTTGAACCCATGAAATCTGAAGATATCCGGAGTGCAATGAATCTAGACACATTTTTCCAATATGGAGCATGAAAAATTAGGAGATAATTTCCTAATTCAGAGTCAATGAACTTGGACATATTTTCCTAATATGGAGTGCAATGAACCTGGACATATGAGTTAATTATGAGATAATTTCCTAATATGGAAAGCAACAAATGTGGAAACATTATCCTAATATGGAGCGCAATGAATCTAAAGATAATTTTTAAATATAGGATACAATGAATCTAGACATGTAGTGTAGCAAATCAAGAAATATTTTCCTAATCGGGAATATAACAAATAAGAAAAATCTGAAGATAATTTTCATTTTTAATTTAATGATAGTCAAAGTTTTGTATTTTTTCAAATACGGCATTTACTATATTTTCCTAAGAGTAGTATAAATAAGAATCTATGTAACTTAGAATAGGCAGTTCATGAATAATACATAAATTTGAGTGTTTCTTCTCCAAAGTGTGAGAATATTATCTTCTTTTACTCTTGTGAAACATTGCTTTGTCAATTTTCCTTTATAAGATTGGTGATTCAAATTCATAAAAGCCCCTAATTTGTGTTTCAACCCAGGTGCATTGTTGTGTGGATTGGTCAATTCGTATTCGTGGTTGGACAAGTGGTCTAAGTAGAAGGTTGCGTTCCTTATAACGTTAGTTGGCTGCTTGCATTCGTCAGGTCATCGAACCACCCAAGTCAGAGCTTATCACTCTCAATTTCCTTCCTCATTTTTGGAGTGTGTGGCACTCATATCATTATTTTACATTATTTTTTATTTACTTTATTTGTCTATACTGTGAAAATTGGGACACCCCTATGGAATTCCCTATCATTTGATATCTGAGCTACTGGTTGACACGGTAGGCATTTAGTTTTATTCTTTTATTCTGCAATATATATAAAAAAAAGAAGTAAAAAAAAGAAAAAAAAATCGTGCAAAAAAAAAGGAAGCACAAAAAAAAGGAAAAAAATCATGAAAAAAAATTATAAAAAAAGAACAGAAACGTAAAAAAAAAAAGAAAGTTATACAGAAAAAAAAGGAGACATCAATATTCAGTTTCTTACAATTTGAAATTTCAGATTTGTTGAATTGCATAGTTAAGACAAACATTGTTTTGTACACACATAAGAAATTTCTCTATTTTCATTGACAAAACCTATCCCTTATTTTATAACCTATTTTGACCATCTACATTCAAATGTTTGGTTAAAGCCGAGAAATTGGCATTATTGAATCACTTGCAAGGATTTAGGTTGCATAAGAGCTTAGGAAGGTATTGAGGGATTGAAAGTTTGTGAGACTATCAAGAAAGGAGTGAAAACACTTAATCGAGAGAATTATGAGATTAAATATTCTTTTTTTTTCACTAACATGGCAAGAAATCAAGAAGATATTCCACAAGCAGGATTAGCCCCCATCCAAATGCAAGCATTAGTAAGCAATCTTGAAAGGCTGTTTGATAGAAAGTTAGAAGGACTTCATGATCGGTTGGAAAAAATGGAGAATCAAGTTATCACACAGCAAAACCTTCAAAATAATCGAAGGCAAGGTGAACAATCTCATGGAGATGTAGAGAGCTAAGATGAGGAGGATGAATTTGATGATTACTAAGCAAGAAGGAGAAGGCCTAATCGAGAAGAACCAAGGAGGCATAGACACAAAGAAGATAACCTTGGAGGAATCAAAATTAAAGTTCCTTCATTTCAAGGCAAAAATGATCCAGAGGCATATTTGGAGTGGGAGATGCGAGTTGAACAGATTTTCTCATGCCATAACTATTCTGAAAGGAAAAAGGTAAAACTTGCAGCTCTTGAATTTACTGATTATGCTCTTGTTTGGTGGGATCAGATGCAAAAAGAGAAAGTATGATATGGAGAACTCCCAATTACCACATGGGAGGAGATGAAAACAATCATGAGGAGGCAGTTCATTCCATCTTACTACCATAGAGAGCTTCACAACAAGTTGCAGCACCTCACACAAGGATCAAGAAGTGTAGATGAATACCACAAAGAAATGGAGATTGCCATGATTAGATCCAACATAGTGGAGGATCGAGAGACAACAATGGTTCGTTTCTTGCATGGACTGAATCGTGACATAGCTAATGATGTGGAGATGTATCACTATGTAGAACTTCAAGAAATGGTACATCAAGCCATCAAGGTTAAACAACAACTAAAAAGAAAAAATATTGGTAAAGATAACTTAAATTCAAATTCTTTTAATTTGTGGAAGAACAATTCAAAAAAAGACACACTTTCTTCTTCAAATTTTAAAGAGGCCGGTTTAAAGAAATCCAAAATACTAGAACTTAAGAAAGATCAAGTAGAACTTGACCCAACAAGAAACCGTGACATAAGGTGCTTCAAGTGCCAAGGGAGAGGACATATTTCAAGCGAGTGCCCCAACAAATGCACCATGATCATCAACCACCATGGTGTTTGGGAGACTGAAGAAGAAACCACTGAGGAGAAAAAGAAGCTGTTAGATGATGATGGAGAAAATGTAGAAGAAGAAGAAGAACTCCTAGTGGCTAGAAGAGCATTCAGTATTCAAACAATGGAAGAAAAGAATAACCAAAGAGAGAACTTATTCCACACATGCTACCTAATTCAAGACAAGGTATGTAGTGTAATAATTGATGGAGGAAGTTGCAACAATGTGGCAAGTGTTGAATTAGTAGAGAAGCTGAACCTACTTACACCCAAACACAACCGTCCCTACAAGCTCTAGTGGCTGAATAAATGTGGTGAAATGAAAGAGGCAAAACAAGTGAAATTTTATTTTCTATTGGCAAATATAGAGATAAAGTTGTATGTGATATTGTACCCATGAAAGCATGTCATCTTTTATTAGGTAGGCCTTGGCAGTTTGATAGGAGAGTCACACATGATGGGTTTTCAAACCGTTATTCTTTTATAGTTCAAGGGGAACCTATAACCCTCTTTCCTATGTCACCAAAACAAATATTGGAAGATCAAATCAAGAGAGAAAAGAAAAGAGAGAGTGAAAGTAAGAAAGAAAATCAAAAGGCGGAAAGTGAAAATAAAAAAGAGAAAAAGCTAAAAAAAGTGAGCCAATTAAGAGAGAAGAAAGAAAGAAATGAAAATTTGAGAGGAAATGGAGAGAATGAGGAAAAAGGAAAGAAAAGCTTGCTAGTGGCAAAAAAGAGTGAGATTAAACAAGTTTTGTTTTCTTAACAAAATCTCCTAGTACTTCTGTATAAAGAGGCTATGTTCAACACTAATGACTTAATTTTTGTGTTGCCATTTTGCAGGAATATGAAGCCCTCGAACATGTGAAGAGCCAAAGCAGGTTGAACAATAGGCATTCTAAATGGATTGAATTCAGTGAGTTATTTCCTTGTGTGATTAAACATAAGAGAGGTAAAGAAAAATATTATTGTTAATGCTTTATCACAAAGGTATATTCTTCTTTCCATGTTAAATGTTAAGATTCTTGACTTGGAATTTATTAAAGATTTGTATGCTAATGATGTTAATTTTGATGAGACCTTTAGTCATTATAAACCAGATGTTAGTTGGAATAAATTCTTCTTGTACAATAACTTCTTACTTCACATTGACAAATTTTGCATATCAGTTTATCCAATGCATATGACATTGTTAAAAGAAATGTATTCTGAATTTATGAGATATTTTGGCATTACAAAAATATTTATTATTTTGAATGAACATTTTTGTTCTAAAATGCATTGGGATGTTGAGAAATTTGTAGGAAAATGCATTGTATGTTATAAAGCAAAATCTAAATTAAATTCCTATGGATTGTACACTTCCCTCCTCATTCTGAATGTACCTTAGGAATATATTTCTATGGATTTTTTTTTAGGATTACCTAGGTCCAAGAGGGCGAGAGACTCTATTTTTGTTGTTGTAGATAGATTTTTCAAAATGGCACACTTCATCTCATGTCATAAAGTTGATGTTACTTCTAACATTGCTAATTCGTTCTTTAAGGAAGAAGTAAGGTTGCATGAGATGTTGAGAACTATTGTATTTGATTGGAATGTTAAATTCCTAAGTTATTTTTGGAAAATCTTGTGGAGCAAGCTTGGGACAAAGTTGCTATTTTCAATAATATGTCATTCCCAAACTAATGAACAAATTGAGGAAAGAGCCAACCTAAATGATAAGAAATGTGCTAAGTTTGTTAAACAAATCCATGAAAAGGCACAACATCATAACATTGAAAGGATGACTCAACAATATATGAACCATGTCAATAAAGGAAGCAAGCAAATAATTTTTGAGCCTGGAGACTTGGTATGGTTGCACTTAAGAAAAGAGAGATTTCTTGTGAAAAGAAAATCTAAACTCATGCCTAGAGGAGATAAACCTTTTCTTGTTCTTGAAAGAATTAATAATAATGCTTACAAGTTTGAATTGTCTGGTAAGTATGGAGTTACTACCTTCAATGTTTTTAATCTTTCCCTTTATTTTGATGCAGATCTTGAAGAGTTGAGGATGACTCCTTTTCAAGAGGGGGAGGATGATATGAACCAGTCTAGCACTTTGCATGAGCAAGCCCAAGTAGAGAAAAATTTAATATTAAGTGAAGGCCCAATGACAAGAGGAAGGCTCAAAAGGATACAAGAAAGAATTGGAGCCCATGTGAATGCATTCCTAGCCCAAAAAGCCCAAGTAGAAGAAGCAAGTAGAGGTGAAGTGTTGCTTATTTGAACCCATGAAATCTGAAGATATCCGGAGTGCAATGAATCTAGACACATTTTTCCAATATGGAGCATGACAAATTAGGAGATAATTTCCTAATTCAGAGTCAATGAACTTGGACATATTTTCCTAATATGGAGTACAATGAACCTGGACATATGAGTTAATTATGAGATAATTTCCTAATATGGACAGCAACAAATGTGGAAACATTATCCTAATATGGAGCGCAATGAATCTGAAGATAATTTCTAAATATAGGATACAATGAATCTAGACATGGAGTGTAGCAAATCAAGAAATATTTTCCTAATCGGGAATATAACAAATAAGGAAAATCTGAGGATAATTTTTATTTTTAATTTAATGATAGTCAAAGCTTTGTATTTTTTCAAATATGGCATTTATTATTTGTATTTTCCTAAGAGTAGTATAAATAGGAATCTATGTAACTCAGAATAGGCAGTTCATGAATAATACATAAATTTGAGTGTTTCTTCTCCAAAGTGTGAGAATATTATCTTCTTTTGCTCTTGTGAAACCTTGCTTTATCAATCTTCATTTATATAATTGGTGATTCAAATTCATAAAAGCCCCCAATTTGTGCTTCAACCCAGGTGCGTTGTTATGTGGATTGGTAAATTTGTGTTCGTGGTTAGACAAGTGGTCTAAGTAGTAGGCCGCATTCCTTATAACGTTGGTTAGCTGCTTGCATTCGTCAGGTCATCGAACCACCCAAGTCAGAGCTTATCACTCCCAATTTCCTTCCTCATTTCTGGAGTGTGGCACTCATATCATTCTTTTACATTATTTTTTATTTACTTTATTTGCCTATGCCGTGAAGATCGGGACACCCCTATGGAATTCCCTATTAATATGAAGAGAAGGTTAAGGTAATTAGAGATTGGCCTACACCTAAGGATGCAAGTGAGGTAAGAAGCTTTCATAATTTAGCAAGTTTTTGTAGAAGATTTATAAGGAACTTTTGTTTTATTGCAGCACCTTTAAATGAACTTGTTAAAAAAATGTTAAGTTTAAATAGGATAATGTGCATGAAAAGGCTTTTAATACTTTGAAAGAAAAATTGATCAATGTTCCATTGTTATGTTTGCCGAATTTTGATATAACTTTTGAAATTGAATGTGATATTTCTGATGTTGGAATAGGAGTTATACTAATGTAGGACCCCAATCTGATTGTATATTTTAGTGAAAAGCTTAGTGGGGTAACATTGAATTATCCTACTTATAAGAAAGAGCTCTATGCATTGGTGAGAACATTGTAAACTTAGCAGCATTATTTATAGCCAAGGGAGTTTATCATTCATTCGAATCATTAAAACTTGAAGTTTTTGAAATCCCAATGTAAGCTTTAAAAGAGACATGTCAAGTGGTTGGAGTACATTGAGATTTTTCCTTATGTAATCAAATACAAAAATAGTAAGGAAAACATTGTGACTAATGCATTGTCCAAGAGGCACACATTGTTTCTTTGTAAACTAAATTACTTAATTTTGAGCATATTAAGGACTTGTATGTCAATGATTTTAATTTTGGTCAAGTATAGGATTCTTGTTCTAAGCATCCTCGTAAAGACCATTATAGGCTTGATGGTTTCTTGTTTAAGAAAAATAAATTGTGTGTTCCTGTATGTTCCTTGCATGAAATGCTTGTTAGAGAAACTCATGATGATGGATTGATGGGACATTTTGGTGTGCAAATGATTTTAGAAATTCTGTTTTAGTATTTCTATTGGCTTAACGTGAAGCATGATGTGCAATCTGTTTATGATAAGTTAATAGCATGTATATAAGCTAAATCTAAAGTAATGCCCCATGGTTATTATACACCTTTGCCAGTACCTTATCAACCTTGGATTAATATCTCAATGGATTTTATGCTAGGATTGTTTAGAACTCAAGGTGGAAAGGATAGCACATTTCTTGTTGTTGATAGGTTTAGTAAAATGGCACAATTCATTGCATGTTCTAAAACCAACTATGCAACTTATATTGCTAATTTGTTCTTTGAAGTAGTATGCTTATATGGTTTGCCAAGAATAATAGTAAGTGATAGAGATATTATGTTCCTAAGTCACTTTTGGTATACTTTGTGGGGTAAGCTAGGAACTAAGTTCTTGTTTTCTACTAGCACATTCTCAAACGAATGAACAAACTAAAGTAGTTAATAGGACACTTACTATTTTGCTATGTGTTGTCTTCAAAAGAATTTGAAAAATTAGAAGAGATGCTTACCACATGTTGAATTTGCTTACAATAGAACTGTTCATTCTACTACTTCTTATTCTCTATTTGAAGTTGTGTATGACTTTAATCCCTTGACTCCATTGGATATCTTACCTTTGCCTATTAATAAACGTGTTAATTTTGATGGTAAGCGTAAGGCAAATTTTGTTATAGAGCTGCATGCAAGAGTTCAAGCTAACATTGAGAAAAGGAATGAGTAATACTTAAAGTAAGCCAATAAAGGGCGCACTAAGGTTATTTTTTAACTTGGAGATGAGGTTTGGGTTCATATGCAAAAGAATATATTCCTTACTTAAAGAAAATCCAAGTTACAACTTAGAAGAGATGGGCTATTTCAAGTTTTGGAGAGAATCAACGATAATGTCTATAAGCTCCATTTGCCAAGTGAATATGGTAATGCTAGTGTTACATTTAATATTTTTTATCTATTTTTGTTTGATGTAGGTAATGTATTTGATTCAAAGATAGATCCTTTTAAAGAGAGATGGAATGATAGAGATTTAACCGTCCAATTTAAAGATTCTTTGCATGGAATTGGAGGTCCTATGATTATAGTTAAGACTAAGAGGATGAAACAAGCTTTGCAAGGCCTAATTACAGAGCTCAAAGGAAAAGAAGATCAATGTGAAATAAAGGTTGCACTAAGATAGGTCACTTTCTTACAACTTGAAGATGCTTTGAGCTCAATTGAAGATAACAATTTGGAGAGCCCAATTCACATGACCAAGATGCATTTATGGGCTACAATTATTTGGTTTATTTGCTATTTTTGTTTGGGCTGATTGGATAATAAATAAGCCTAATTTTTTATTTTCATTTGAATT
The DNA here is from genome assembly GCA_020226215.1 of Sindora glabra. Classification (NCBI taxonomy): domain Eukaryota; kingdom Viridiplantae; phylum Streptophyta; class Magnoliopsida; order Fabales; family Fabaceae; genus Sindora; species Sindora glabra. The sequence continues at coordinate 21,794,940 of CM035233.1, read as the reverse complement.
TTTGTAAGTTTTATGTGGTGAATTTTTTAGATGGCCTTTTGACTTATCATTCAAGACTAAGCTTCTCTAAGAAGGCAACTTAGCCTATTGTAGTTCAGGATTTAAATTTGGATGTTAATGAAAATTTGAGTATTTCTCTATTGTGAGAGCTTTCTCTTTATTCTTGAATTAAGAACTAAATCTTATAATGTTAGTTCTATCGACTAGTCACGATTAGAGTTATACTTTCACTTGATAACTTTAGTTCTATCAGTAGGTTGCGATTAGGGTCAAATTCTTTCTTATCCTTCACCTATTTTCAAGATGGTCCAAGGGTTTACTCACATCAATAGGGGAGCTTTTATTCATGATCTTACTTCGTAGGTTCCTACCTCTTCTTGTTTGCTTGCTAAGGCCCTTGCTGTTAGGAAAGGAATTCAATTAGTTAGGTGTTTCTAGTGTATTTGTTGAGGTTAAGTTTGAATATACTTTTGTTAATGTTGTTGTGGGTTAATATGTTCCTTGTCTTAATTTTGTATTAATATAATATTATATGTGGGTTCTGCTTTAGTATACTTTTGGGAGAAGTTGTGTGATATTGTCAAATCAATTTTTCCTTCATACAATTTTGCATGTGTTTAGGATGTGGTTGTATGTTTTCATAAAATTTTGCAATCTTATGAAGTTTTGTAAATTATAATGAAATTCATATTATTGGTTATTGAAGGTTGGTCATCAAAATAAAACAAGTAGCACCATTCCACATCTTTTAAGTTAGTCTACTTCATATCTAATACTCCTTTATGTATTATTAATTATTGATAAACGTTGAGACCTAACTACAATTTTATAAAGTTGTTACTACAAATTGGATAGACTCAAGTTTTATTTTGAATGTTATATCAAAATTTTGTTGAGTAAATTCTCTTTATATTATTACCATTCAATATTTGGTGATATGTCAAAATTATTGGGAATAGGGTACATTTATAAAATAAAAATAAAAATGAATTTTAATGACAACAATTTTTAGTGATAAATTGTCATTGAAGTCATTAATTAGTGACAACTTTTTTTTATCACTAAATATTTACCTTAGAGTAATAAGAAAATTCATCATTGAGATGATTTTTAGTGATAACATAATTTAATTGTCACAAAAATATTAATTTTTTGTGTCAACAAATTTTATTGCAAAATGAAAGTTTTAGTGACAAGTGACAAATATGATTTGTGATCATGAAAATTTTTAATGATGCAATTTTTTTTATATGGAAATTCTGTTATCACAAAAGTTTTTTATTAGTATATATTAATCTTTTGTGACAACTTTCGTTGTCATACAAAGTTTTCTTTTCTTTATTTTTTTAGGTAGTGGACATCGGAAAACTTCTTCAAATTTTTATATTTCTATAATATGGTCTCATATTTTGTTGGCTCTCTGCTCTAACTATGACATTAAATTATTTGGAAATTAAATTTAGAGGAGTGTGAGGAAGTTAGTACACTTCTTTTATGTCGTAATTTGTATATTAATTTACCAGTACTTATTATGCGAGCTTTATGTATCATTTGGCATAATTTCATGATGTTAATATGGTTTGCATTATTTTTCGATTTTTTTTTTGCTATTAAACTTTTAACATGAAAGAATAAATTTTTATATTATTATTAATAATGTAAAAAACTTTAAATATCTTTAAAACTTATTTTACAATATTTAATAATTTAAGAAAAATATTTCTTTTACTTTAATCATTCTAAAATATGGAGTGATAATATGAATATATAACAAAGTGAAAAATAAAATAAAATATTGTTAATAACAGTGATGAGAAAATGTTACAGTAAAATATTAATTAAATAGGTTTTAAATAAAATCCCCCCTAAACTATAAATAAGGCGATTTTGATTTCTTATTTTAAAATTATCTATTTTGGCCACTTTAATTGGTATCATTTTGATTGTTCAGTTTGATGTTTACCAATTTCTTAATCTTATAAGATTTTTTTCCATCTAATATTTCTTTTATATTAACCTAAAATGACTTTTACATAAAAATAAAAAGAATTTTTTATAGATTTTAAAAATTTTGGACAAAACCGATGGATTACATATGAAAGTTTAAATTATTTTAAGAGTTAATTATATATAAAAATTAAAAGAATGTGCTTGTTTGAAAAATAATGCAATGGATGTTTACAAATTATTTATGAGTTGACAGAAGTTGACAAAAATTGATAAAGATTAAATAAGGGAATTAAAATTATATCAATTTAATATTTAGGGATTAAAATAGCACAAATTATATTTTTGGAAAATCAAAATTGTATTTAAACTAATTATATACATTATTGGTGGATAATTAAATTTTGATACAAGTTATTTTATAACAAAATCAAAACTTAATTATATTTTTATCCACAAAATACACATTGATCTAATTTTATCCCTTTAAACTAGTTATTTAATTTGGGCCTTCAATATCAAAATTAGCCCAAATTAAGCCTAACTCCTTAACATTTATATCGTTTTGTATGAAAACACCCACACTAGCATCCAACATGATACCATCTATCCAAGTTATTTCTTTTAATGGTAAATTACGTTATAGTGCTACTTCTTGAACTTCATTTCAAAGAGGTACTAGCACTAATCTTTATTTTAAATATGTACTCATTTTATGAATTATTATTATTATATTTCCAAAATACTTTTTCTTTAACCATGAGAATATGATTATGAATTAGGAATTTTGGAAAGACATAACTCGATGATTAGTCAACTAATTTTTACATATGACCACTCATTTTCATTTGTCTTCCAATGATCTTTCGATAGAAAATAAGAAAATTTGATTTCGGTGACGTTCACCTAACTAAAAACATATAAATTGAGTTTAAAATTTTGAATAGCCATAACTTTGCGCTCGATTGTTTGATTTGGATAAATTTTATATCAATTTCATGTAACTTTTTGAAATCTACAATCTTGCATTTTTCAATGAAAGGCATCTTGCCCACTCTGACTAGTGAAAAAAAGCTATTTTCAATACTTTTTTCAATTTTTCTTTATTTTATTATCATTTTGCTAACTTTCACCTCATTTTTCTTAATTCAAATTCCACATTAAACTTTTGCTTCTTAATTCTTTTAGTGTCCAGTAATGTCATAATAACTTTTTTAACAATAAAATAACTAAAGAATAACATATTATTATTTGTAAATCAAATAGTAACATGGTGGTATACAGATAGTAACATTGATAAAAATTTTAAAATAAATGGATAAATCAAGTCTCATTAACAACTAAGTTATCAAATAATAACATGTTACTATTTGGTCTCTAGGTAGTAACATGTTACTATTTCATCTCCAAACAGTAACATCGATAAAAAACTTAAAATAAATGAATAAATCAAATGTCATTAACAACTAAATTGCCAAAAAAAGTATGTTACTGTTTCATCTTCAAATAGTAACATCACTAAAAATCTCAAATAAATAGATAAATCAAGTCTCATTGATAACCAAACTGCTAAATTATAGCATGTTATTATTCAGTTTTCAAATAATAACATGTTACTATTTGATCTCTAAACAATAATATTGATTAAAACTCTAAATAAATAGATAAATCAAGTTTCGTTAATAACCAAAATAATAAAAAAAATATGTTACTATTTGTCTCCAGATAATATTATGTTACTATTTAGCCTCCAGATAGTAATATGTTACTATTTAGTTTCAAAATACTAACACCAACAAAAAATTCAAAATAAATGAATAAGTCAAGTTTCATTAACAATCAAACTGCTAAAAAAGATAATATTACTGTTTCATCTCCAAACAGTAACATTGACAAAAAAAAAATTAAAATAAATGAATAAATTAAGTCTCATTAGTAATCAAACTGCCAAATAACAACATATTACTATTTAATTTCTAGATAATAACATGTTACTATTTTATTTCTAAATAATAATATTAAAATAGTAATATCGATCAAAAGCTTAAAATAAATGGATAAATTAAGTTTCATTAACAACTAAATTGCTAAAGAAGAGAATGTTACTATTTGATCTTCAAATTGCTCTCCAAATAGTAACATTAACTAAAAATTCAAAATAAATGGATAAATCAAGTTTCATTAACAATCAAACTGTCAAAGAAGAACATGTTATTGTTTAGTCTCTAGATAGTAATATGTTACTATTTAATTTTCAGATAATAACATTGACCAAACACTTAAAATAAATGAGTAAATCAAGTTTTATTAACAACCAACTGCTAAAGAAAAATATATTATTATTTAGTCTTCAGATAGTAACATATTATTATTCAAATAGTTACATCGATAAAAAAAACTTAAAATAAATGGATAAATCAAGTCTCATTAACAATTAAACGATTACAAAAAAATATGTTATTATTTAGTCTCCAGACTACATGTTATTGTTTAACAGTAACATCGATCTAAAATCTAAAATAAATAGATAAATTAACTCTTATTAATAATCAAACTGTGAAAGAAGAGCATATTACTATTTAGTCTCTAGACAATAACATGTTATTGTCCAAACAATAACATCAATAAAAAATTTTAAAAAATGGATAAATCAAGTTTTATTAATAATTAAAATGTAAAAGAAAAGTATGTTACTGTTTAGATTCTAAACTATAACATGTTACTATTTAAACAGTAACATCAATCTAAAATCTAAAATAAATGGATAAATCAAGTCTCAATAATAATCAAACTGTCAAATAAAAGCATATTATTGTTTAGTTTTCAAATAGTAACACTTACAGTCCAAATAATAATCCAATATGTAATAATTCTATATAAGGTCTGTACTTCTTAATTTTTATTTATTTTTATTTTTAACTAAAAATTTATTTTAATCCCTAAAAATTAAATTTTTATTAATTTTATTTATAATTCAAAATTTATATTAATTTATTTTTATAAAATAAAAAATTCTCTAATTTTAATTTTTATAAGTTTTTTATTTTTGATTTTTGATTTTTAATTTTTATAAGATTAAAAATTTTGTAATTTTAATATGCAACAACAAAGGTTTCCATTTTGATGCTTTTATTTTTCCAGAGACATGCTGTAAGTATGTCATTTTGTCTTTTGAATTTTATGGTAAATTACTATTTCCAGTGAACTTAAATAAAAAAAAAAGTGGGCACGTGACATCTTGTTAGAATAAATTGCAAAAAATAACATCAATTTGATTTTTCCCTTCTTTTAATGCTTTTAATAATTTTTTAAATTTAAAAATATTTTAAATAAGTCGTTAGAGAGAGATAGATTCAAGAAATATAAGGATTCCACATTTGTGTGAGCTATATACTTTACATATTTATATTTATTAAAACATTTTAAATCAAAAATTAATGTAAAACTTATTATATAAGCTACCAAGTTGAATAATTAAAAATTTTTGGTTGGAAATAAATTATCATTATGAACAAAATTATAGAATCTATCTCCTAAATATTGTCCAAAATGAAAATTAAAATAGCCCATTGAGAATTACTTGTAAACATTTACAAACTTAAAAATTATTTTTTAATTAATTATTATTTATCAAATTTTGAATTCTTAATTTTATTATACTCATTTGCAAACTTCATTCCCATGCTGGTTGAGAAGATGGGTTTGCTTAGCAATATTGATTTTTTCGATTTGATTTGAAATAATTTTAATTTATTTATAAATAAATACATGAATTTAATTAAAAAGTAGATTTTAATGGTATCTTAGTAAATACAATATTAAAAAAAGGATAATTTTTTATATAATATGTATTTTAGCTAAATAAAATGAATTCTAATAAAACTCTTACTAAATTTGATAAATTTTATAATAGTACAAATGTAATTAAAATAAAAATTTTAAATAAAATAAAATTTCTTTTTTCTTAAAGTTAAATATCATTTTTAAAAAATTATTTGAAAAGAAAATAGAATCTTATTTTTAACTATACCAGATAAGAGGAAAACGAATAGGATAAGAGTCTTGTTTAATAATTAATTGATTATATTAATGATTAATTGATTTAATTAATTATAATAGATAATTAATTGATTTAATTAATTATAATAGATAATTAATTATATTAGTTAACTTGAGTGGCTGATTATGTTAATGATTAGTTGATTTAACTATACCAGATAAGAGGAAAAGGAATAGGATAAGAGTCTTGTTTAGTAATTAACTGATTATATTAATAATTAGTTAATTTAATTAATTATTAATAGATAGTTAATTATATTAGCTAATTTGAGTGGCTGATTATATTAATTATTTAAACAAAGATATTTAATAAAATTAATGATTTATAATTGATTGTTTATATACAAAATACTATAAAAGGAAATTGATGTATTTTATAATTTATTTGATTATTCTTGATTTAATATATTAGTTTTTTAAATGATATATCATTATGATTTATTATTCATTATTTTTTTGAAAAATATAAATAATTATAATTTCTTATAACATGATAGTGAGAGAAGGGAGGGAAATAGTCTATTAATATATTTCTTGCATATAAATTAATTAAAAATTATTTATCATTCATAAAACATAATTATATATCCAAAAGAAAAGAAAAGAAAAAAAGGGTCTACTTATCTTGTTAAAAAAATATTTTCTTAAGAAAAATTTAATTATATATGAGCAAAAGATTTATTTATTATTTATAATACATATGTTATAATCAACTAAGTAATATATAATATTACTATAGTTGTTTATAATTGACATATATTAATGCCGTTAAATAGAAATCATATATATATATATTAATATTAATATATATAATCTGAATCAAATGATTACATAATCACACTACAACAAAACAAGCATTTAATGATGTTTTTAATTACTTTTTGTGTCGATTATAACTACTGCCATTACAGTTATTGGTGGTTAGCAAAAGCGCCATCATTTCATGCGACGTTAAGTACTTAGCTGTGGTTATATGGAACCGCCGGAATAAGCGCTATTAACATAACGACAGTTGTTTGGAGTTTAGTGGTAGTTTTAACCACTGCCAATTGCAAAGCAAATGAACCATATAACTTACATTTAGCAGCAGTTTAGAACCCCCGCTGGTACAACCGCCATTGCACCATCAATTTTAACCACCGCCAATTGTTATGGAAGTGGCTTTTTCAATCGCCATAAAATACAATATTATTTCTTAGAAAAACCAAATTTTATTATATATTTATTACATTGGCTTAATAAACTCATAATAAGCCATACTAAGTAACATATTTGCGGTGCATATTCAATCTAAAATTAGAACAAAATATAAAAATGTACAAGGTTTCATATTATTGAATTTTGATCATATAAACATATGCAACAGTATATAAAAACATATATTCAATTTAACATTGGAACAAAATGTGATAATATATTAATTAGAACATATTTGAATGGAACAACTATTATAATATCATTCAAAAAACTCAAACAAACACTATCAAATAACTAAAAACTCAAGTAACCAGGTACTAATTAACTAATTTTGTCTGAAGTACTATACATCAATAACCCACAAACCTAACTGTAAGTTTTAATTAAAATTCATTCCATTCCCACTACCACTTCCACTCCCAAAATCATGGCTAGTAGGAGATCTTCCTTCTTAACATGTAGAGCCATGTTTACTTCTAGCATCAACAAACTGCAAATTACAAGATAGAATTAGAATTAGAAATCAAAACTAAACAAGAGATTTTGCAACACAGTATTAAAATAAGATCCACTATTCTTATTTTAAAAGGATGTAAATTGTATACAAATTATAAATCAACTACCTCTTACCCCTAGTTTGTATTAAATTAGAAGATCCTAAGCCATAACTTGACTACTATAAGTAGCATAACGGTGGGCAAAAGGAATCACAAACTATCATGCATTCAAACTAATACACAACTATGGATGGACTATGACATAAACTAATATAACAAGACCAAATAAGCAGAAAAGTATGTACCTCTAAAGACTTGGATATTAAACTAGCAAGTCTAAGGGGAACTTTGCCAAACATTTCTTGGAATGCACCTGCTATTGTATCTTACATAGCCAATCTCTTATCACATTCAATAGCTAATGCACCCTACATAGCTAATCTTTTGTCATGTTCATTATACAGCTATATTTCTATCAAGTGTCGCTTTAAACATTCTGATTGAATATTGGACTCTAAGTTTTAGAACCTCTCATCTAGTTACACCAAATTAGAAGAACCTCTATTATATTCCGAAGTCATACCCCAAGAGTATTATGTTGGCCTTCTGAATATAGATGATGGAGATAGACCCAAACTAACACCTCTAACTCATCCAAAATGTTCTTTCTCAAATACTTTTGCAAATAAGTCATCCATTGACACTATTTGGTCAAATTCCAAAAAGGATTGTTGGCTTATAACTTCCTTAATTTGCTCCTATAGAATTCAAAAATAAAATCTATTAGTAATAGCAACTTAGGACAAATGAAGAAGAATTACCCTGATAGTAAAATCCAAACTAAATAGCAAAATTAGTCATATGATAAAGTAGTTACAAATCTCTCGAGTTCTTGATTCTTTATTGGTATACTCCCCTATCTTTATTCACGTGAAACCTTGATTATAATACAACAAATTAAAGTAATATTCATTAGCATACTATATTAGGACAAAAGAAAATAACTTTTAAAGCTAAGAAACTACCTTGATATGCTCATTCCAAACTTCTAATTTCCATAATTTAGGCATGAGCCTCCAATCTTTGTATATGATTGGTAAATCAACAAGCTTACTTGCAAAGTGTCCTAGAATTTGTTCATAAATGCAAGCATTATTGCTTGTTGGGACTTTAAGATCATCAAATGGGATGATTACTTTTTTATTTTTAACTTCCAACACATATGAGGATTTCATGAAGACTTCCTTTATAGATCCAGACTCATCTATATGACAAACATAAATATAGAAAGTATGTGTCAATCATATGAACATATACAATCATAAAATATAATGATATTTACTCTAACTTTCAAATGGCTTTTAGGTGGACCTTAGAGAAAAGCTTGTGTAGTAGGAGAAACTTGTGACTATGAAGGAGCTTGTGTACTAGGAAGAGCTTGTGATTGTGAAGGAGCCTATAAGCTAGAAGGATTCTATATACTAGGAAAAGGCTGTGATTGTGAAGGAGCTTGTAGGCTAAAAGGAGCATGGAAATGTGGAGGACGTTCAAAATTAGCATGTGATAAGGTTTAAGTTTCATGTTTATGGGGACATAGGATTCAATTGTTTTGCTTTACTTTTTTATCTTTATAGCGTTTTTACTTTAGCATGGCTACAAGTAAGGGAAAGCATTGATAAGTAAAAACTTATAGATGTAAGTAAATAGCATTTAAATATCTAAATCATATATACTATAGATAAGGAATCATGTTAAAACATCTAATATGGGATAGCAAAAATAATTAAAAGCAATCAATTAAGAAATAAAATTATGCATGAAGAAAATGCAAACCTATATCATAAATTAGTTAAATATCCATGTTTTTTGGATCTATGGCATTTGTGACTTCATTATCTACATCATCTCTTGCTAATTGCATACATTCATTGTCATCTAGGAAAAAAGAGCCTATATCTTAAGAAGTATGTGCCTCGCTTTTAAGAAATGTCTCTTCACCTTCATTCTTTATATTATATAATTCCCTTGGTTTTAAGTGTATCATCACACTCCAATTTTTATCCACTTCATCATTTACATAATATACCATTTGTGCTTGTGAAGCCAATATGTATGAATCATGGTCTTCATGCTCATCAATATGAATCAATCGAGAAAAGTTAACTGAAGTAAATTAAAACTGATCCTTTTCTTACCCCAATTATAAGGTTAACCCATTCATATTTGAACAAAATAACTAAGAATTGACCATAATAATTCAACTCAATAATATCTTTCAATCTTCCATAATATCCTAACTTAGCAGTGGTAAACACTCCACTATTTTATGTTTTCAACCCTTATTTTCGATTAATTATGCGAAATTTGAAACCATTAATGTTATAAGCATTGAACCTTTTAGCACGTAACAAAGGTCCACAAGCTAAATATTTTAAATTAGCTGGAATCTCATCTTAATTGCCCATATTTAATATCTACAAAAATCAAAACATGAATTAACTAGCTATCATTGAACATATCAGTTTAAAATACCTTGTAATATGAATAAAGATATAAGAAACATTACTTACATGCCTAGAAAACCAATCAACAACATCTGTGTTCACTATCTTATTAATCTTTGACTCAGAACGAGTTCGACTTCTAAGTTATCTTTTGGTTTGTGTCCTAAATTTCTTAATAAATGGATCTACAATTATCGAATTAATTAGCACATACCTATGTGCCTATGTTAATTCCAAATGTGATAACATGAAAGTTAACACTTTTCCAACCGATCAACCACCTATTAGGAAAAGGGTATTTTCTTGACTAGAGTCATTTTTGTCATGATTGTCATCAACACATCCAAATCAATTGAATCGAGTTTTAATCCCATCTAAATATCTAGAACAAAAGGTAAGATATTCTTCAACTATATAGCACTTAGCTATAGAGCCTTCTAGTTGAACCTTATTCTTAACATAGGATTTTAAATGGCCTAAGTACCTATCATGGAGAAAATAAAAGATATAGTAATTAGATGAGAGAGGATGAAAGATAGTTAAAAAATAAATGAAATTAAGTTCACATACCTCTCTATAAAATACATCCAACGATAATGCACAAGCCTTCCATATTTCGCTTTATCAACTAAATGAATAACTAGATGAACCATTATAGTGAAGAATGATGAAGGAAATATCATCTCCATACAACAAAGTATGAGTATGATTTGATCTTGTAACTTATCAAGCTCAATTGGATCTAAAGTTTTACCACATATTTTCCTACAAAATGAACATAGCTCAACCAAAATTAGAATAATTTTATCTAGTAGTATATTTCGTAAAGCCAATGGTAGTAATTGCTCCATGAGAATGTGTGAATCATGGCTTTACAATCTAGAAAGTTTATGATTTTTCAAATTGACACATCTTAAAATATTACTAGAATATCCATCAAGCATTAGCACATTCTTCAACCTACTAAGAAAAACATCCTTCTAAGCATTTGTCAAAGAAAATAGAGTTGGGGAGAACTTTCCATTGTCATTAGCCTAAAGATCATGACATATATTCATTGCTTATAAGTTTTTGCAAGCATTTAGATGGTCTTTGGTCTTATTTTGTTCATTAAGCAATGTGTGAATCATATTGTCACATATATTTTTCTCAATATGCATGACATTAAGATTGTGACATAACAAATTGAACTCCCAATATGGAAGTTGGAAAAATATGCTCTTCTTCTTCCATTATTATGTTCCACTTCCTTTTATTGTTTTAGAGCAACATCTTTTCCTACGTTCTGTAAAATCTGGATCCTTTCCAAATTGGACATCAATATCCACTAATTGTTCCAAAATTTCAAAGTTGGATAATATTTTTGGTGGGTTCCTTAACTTTGTGTTTCCATCAAATTGAGATTTGTTCAACCTAAATTTATGATTTTGGGGCAAGAAATGATGATGACCCATGAAGCATGATTTCTTACTATATGGTAAACGTTAAGGCTCAAAATCAAAGTTACAAGTAGGACAAGCAAGACTAGTATACATGTTCCACCTAAATAAATTACTAAGTTCAAGAAAATCACTGATAGTCCACATCAAAGCTGCACGCATTTTGAAAGTTTAATTTATGAATGCATCAAATGTTTCAACACCATTATCTCATAACTCCTTTAATTCTTGGATAAGAGGTTGAAGATAGACATCTATGTCATTTCCAAGCATTTTTTTTCTAGGAATGATCATTGAGAGAATAAGGAGGTTTGCTTCATACAAATCTATGAAAGTAAGTTATAAGGGATTAAAATAACTAGTCATATACTATAATTGGTGCTTAAATTCCTAAAAAGGTTGAAACCATCACTTGTTAATCCAAGGCGTACATTTCTAGGATCAAAAGCAAAATTAATGTGAGTCAAATCAAACATCTTCCATGCTTTAGAGTCCCTTAAATGCCTTATCAACCCATCTTCATTACCATCCCCAACATGCCAACTCATTAGCTTAACAATCTTCGATGACATGAACAATCTCTACAAACATGGTTGGAGTGGAAAGTGACATAAAATTTTTTGAGGAATCATCTTTTTTTTCTTATACTACTAGATTGCCCTTGCTTATTAGTTTCCATCTTGAAGCATGACATTTATCACATGATTCTTTACTCGTTTCCTTGCCCCAATAAAGAATACAATCATTTGGACATGCATTTATTTTACTGTAGTTGAGACCAAGCTTCTTGATGATTTTCTTCATTTCATAGAATGACTCGAGAACCTTTGCATGACTAAATGCATTTCTTAAAAACTCTATAATCATGTCCATTGTTGTATCACTAATCCCACACAAACACTTTATGTGATATAAGCTCACAACAAAAGAAATTTTTATGTGTTTGGTACATCCTTCATACAATTCTTGATTTCCATCCCTAAGTAACTCCATAACATCTTTACTTTGTTCACTTAGCCTTTCACTTGATACCCTATCTCTAACATTTGGTTGTTGGGATGTGGAAGGTTCACTCACATGGTGTGGTGGTATTCCAAAAGCATTATTGATCATGTTTAGAATAGGATCTTCGTTGAATTAGGAAATACAAGGTTCATTCACATTATGCCCACCATTGGAAGTCTCCTCTACTACTGACTCCCCATGGAAAATCCATTTAGTGTGGCCTAAAGGAAATTGTTTAAGAAGCAAGTGATTAAACACTTCTTCTCTCGTTAACCAAAATCTAAATGAACAAGTAGGACAAGGACATTTTATTCTCCCTCAGACAGACTTGTTTGCAACTGCAAAATCCAAAAATTATTCTAGTCCGTTAATGTATTGAAGTGTGTTATAGGGTAAGTTAATCCAAGATTTGTCCATCACTATTGTAGGATGAGTTACAAGATTTCATCACATAAACAATATAGAAAATGAGAGAGGAAAACACATCTCAAGGTGATTTTCTTGAAATATAAACTAGCTTTATTCTTTGAAAATATAATTTAACATAATTAATACATGCATCAAGGTGATCTACTTTAAATATAATTTACCTTTATGAAAATAAAACAAACAATTTTTCTTGTGTAACCTCCATGTGTAAAATAGACGATGTAATGCTATAAAATATAATTGTGTATTCTTGAATGGAAAAAAACACAACAAAAGATGTTCAAATTAAGAAGTAAAACTTGTTATGTAGTACTTGGCCTTATTAAACTTTCCTTACGTTTTTATATTCAAAATTAATTCTTCTATAAGATAGCATTAAAAAATATTTTATTTTTTACTTTATCCCTTGCATCTTGAGCACTTTTCTGTTTTATATGTACATTTTTTATAATGTTAAAAAAATAAAAAATTAAAATAAAATATAAGATTAAATCACCAATCCATCTAAAATTAGGGATCGAATGATGAGATATAGCAAAGGAAAATAAGGCTAAAAAACACATCACGCTCCTTATAATATTTTATGTGCAAAAAATATTTCATTATTTTCAAAGTTGGATTTAAAAATATTATTGGAAGTAATAATCTCAATACAACATTAAAAATATTTCATTATTTTCAAAGTTTTATTTAAAAACACATAACTCTCCTTATAAATTTGGTTTGTCTTGTTATTGTTTATAATATTGTCAAGTCCAAGAGGTGCCATTCAATGCCGTTTAATTCCGTGTCATTATTTGGTCAATTGTGTTAAAAAAATGTTGAAGTTAATTTGTGCATTCATCTAACGTATTGTTTTCCGTGTTTTGGTCAATTATATAGCTACGTTGATATGTGGCTATACTTTCTGCTGGTTTTGGCAATTTAGCCTTGAGATAAAGTGATTTTAACTTTTTCTTTTTTTATTAATTTGGCTATCAACTTGTATAACCTGGTCAGTATTTCATTTGAACGGTCATGTAGGAATTTTTTTGTTTGGATAGCATAATTTTTTTAAATGTTTAACATTATATTTATTTTAAAAGTTAAATGGTAGAATTAATTCAAATAAAAATTATAGTAAGTATTATTGAAATTTGTGTTGTGTGTAAGTTGAAGGATAAAAAATAGAGATATTAGTGAATTTTTGTTATGAAAACATAAGAGAGTAAAATATGAATAATATCCTCCATATTTATACCTCATTTCAAGCACAGTTTTCAGTTCTAAGTAAATTGACTGCCGCTTGGATATATCTATGTTGATATGCAGCTATAGTTTCCCCTTGTATTTGGCAATTTAGCCTTGAGAAATTTTATTTAATCAGAAGGTTTAGGTTAATTTCAATTTTGATCACTTCATATTAGAAGTGGTCTCATTTAATCCCCTTAAGTGAAATATTAGAAATTTTTTATATTGCGCATTGCCTGACCAAATTTCCTATATTCTATCATCTATGATTGCATGATTGAGAACAACAAAACACAAAACTCACAATCAGAGTCACATATACAAACTCAAATAGATTAGTATAAAAGATAACCTCGACAACAAATTAAAGACTAACCTCAATGCAAAAACTGCTTGGAGAACTTGTTGTAGGCAAAGTGGACACACCGCAACAATCAAACATGTGAAGAAAAAATTGTAAAGACGAAATCAAACAAATCCTAAAGAATTGCACAAATCACACGGAATAAGGACTGAATTTAAGAGAGGACAAAAGAAAATTGGAGAGGAGCTAACCTAAATTGTGCAAAACAACTGCAAACTTGTGAAACCCTGAGACGCTGCCTTGCGACTTTGGGTTTTGCAGTTATATGTTTATATATGCTGTGCGTTTTGTATTTTCAAAGACGCTGCAGCCTTGTGATTTAGGTTTTGCGATTTTAAGTTTATACATGCTGCACGTTTTGTGTTTTTATGTTTATATATGGTGCGCTATGCGTTTTGTATTTTCAAAGACGCTGCCTTGTGATTTGGGTTTTGCAATTTTAAGTTTATATATGTTTTGCATTTTGTGTTTTTATGTTTATAAATAGGAGAATTTTGTATTAGCACGTGGGTTTGAAATTTATGAGAATGTAGCAAAATCTAAATTATTGG
This sequence comes from Sindora glabra, assembly GCA_020226215.1. Taxonomy (NCBI): domain Eukaryota; kingdom Viridiplantae; phylum Streptophyta; class Magnoliopsida; order Fabales; family Fabaceae; genus Sindora; species Sindora glabra. The sequence goes on along the minus strand of CM035233.1, from coordinate 21,779,718 downwards.
ATGAATTGATTCATTCAATAATTTTATTCATCTAATAATTTGTATTTTATTATATTCTCATGAGTTCTAAACTTATGGGATAACATAGAAAGCAATTTGTAAATGTAAATATTGTGCTGCGCGCTTAGTGTTTTTATATATCCCTTTTGCTGCGCGCGTGAAGGCGAAATAGTAGAAATATAATATTTTATCACATTGCCTTTTGCGCGAACCAAAAAAGTAGGAGGCGATAAATGATAAGCATTTAGTGGCGGTTGTTCACTGCCGTAAAAAAATCGCTGTTATTTGAGCGGCGCTTGGAGCAACCGCCGTAAAAATCCCATTTTCCCTGTAGCGTTAACAACCTGTATATTATTTTTAAAAGTAACAGAATCTGTTTAGAAATATATTTTTATAATTTATTTTAGAAAATTGTAATTTTAAATATATAATTTAAAAATAAAAATAATTTTCAAATAATTTTTAAATTTTTTAATATCAATTTTATAATTAAATAAAATATTTTTTATTTATAATCTTATCACTCTCCATTATTTCTTTTTGTTTAATTGTAAAATAATTTTTAAAAATAATTTTTGAAAACATAAAAATAAAAATATATCCAAACACCTTATATTAATATTGCATAATGTATTAGTGATACGTATCAAATAAATATAAACAACTTTCCTTTGTTTTTTTAGATATACAACTAGTTAATTAGAATTGCTAATGAAATTGTTTAAATAAAATTCGACCGTATTCCTTTGTTTAACTCTGAGTTATACACATTAGTTTTTTTTTATTAAGACTAAAAGCAAAAAATAAAATATAATTTATGGATAAAATAATTTTTTGTTGATCTTGGATGAATCAACTATTTTAAAACATCAATTTCCTTACTCTTTCAAATGAGTTGATTAAGAGTTAATAAATTATTTAAATTAGTTATTCACCATGTAAAATAATTATTTAACTGAGGTGATAAGAAAAATAAATCAACACTGTTAAAAATTGATTAAAAAAAATCATTTTTGTTCCCGGCTGCAAGGTTCCTTCCTTCCATATCTTGACCCCAACTGGTCAAAATTTCCAGCGTCCAACGATTAAACTTCCTAGAAAATGCACGAGTCACATCACTGGGTGAAAAAAGTTGACAAGGACACTTTGGTCTTATTGTCAAGTGTCCACGTTTCAATTCTTTAGCATATCTTCACTTTCGAAGAAATTATTTTCCAATTCATCCAAGACGAATCAGCAATTTCCTTGGTGTTTCTTTCTCCCTGCACAGAAGACTCCATAGCAGTTCCGCGGAAGCAAAACGGAAAGCCCCAACTCATCCATTGCACAGCCACATCATCATCTCTACTTCTTATAAAAGCAAAACCCATTTCAATCAGAATCATTTAAAAAAATTTTATAAAAAAATATATATCATTTTCCAAAAATCATCGAAAAGAAAATGAGAACAAACCATCAATTGACAAATTCATCTCATCTTCCTCTCACCAATTCAGACGCTGTCGCAGAAACCGGAAAGCTTGCTTATATCGTGCTTCCAATTTTCAGCCTCCTCGGCACGATAATCAGCTGCGGAACGACATCATACATGGCGTACATTAAAGGGGACTTCTCGATGATAATCTTCTCCACTCTTGTGATGACAATCCAAGTGTGCATATATTCTTCTTTTGTACGAGATTTGTACTTGTTTATTAAAGCAAGAATCATGACCACGGGTTCTTGGGCGACGGATTCTTAAGCTATCGTGATGAACCATGAGGTTTTCAGTTTGGAATTGTCCTGGCCTAAGCTGTCCCACCAACAACTCTGAGGTGGAGACAACTAGCTAGAGTGTGTTAACTTCACTTCTTCTCTTGGAAACACGTTTCCTACTTCTTTGATATGACAATAAAAATAAATTATTATTAATTAATTACAATGTATAAATTGATTTTATATATAGTATAATTTTTTATAATGATTTTCTTTAAGAAAATTGATATAAAGATTTTTATTTGTCCACTGTAATGTATGGATTGGTTTTATACGGGGCTTCACAACACCAAGGCAAGCATCTTCTCTGGAATTTCACAAAAAAAAAATCCTCTTATTACAATGACAATATTCTTCAACTGTCATGGCTTTTGATGGGGGGTTTTCAATCAAATAGCCATTGGCAAGTTGATTTCATGCTTAGCAGCGAAGTTAGGATATGAGGATCAGTACCAATAAGTGCATTTTTAATATTTTAATGGGAATAAAATTTCAAAATTAGTAGAAATATTTTAGATAAAATGCATATTGTGTGGAAGATAGGAATTGGCTGAATAATTTGTTTTTTTTTTTTTAACTTGTTAGAACTTATACCAATAGATAACTGGTTTAGTTGGACTAATGATAGGGATGGGCAGCAATGTGTATAGGAAATGTTAGAATGTTTTCTGACGAGAAAATGTCTATCCACCTTCCCCTACACTAACTCCAAGGCCTGTCTCGTGCGGTACTTTATCATGCCCTTATTTCTTCATCAACAAGTAGAACACTGACCTTTAAACCTTACAATTTCCATTTTCAAGCATTTTGGACCAAACATCTAGATTGTAAATTGATAATTCAAAAGGTTTGGTCTATGTAATTCATAGGATCATTGGCCTTTAAACTTACATCTAACCTAACCCAAACCAAAAAGGATATAAGGAAATGGGACAAGGAAACTTTTGGATATTTACGAAATCAAATCAACACATTGAATTAGAATTGCTCTAATACAAGATGGCCCAAACAAGGATTTGACAAGAGAAAAAGAATTGAGACAACATCATTAAAGGGAAATGCTTGTTATACTCTTTTTTTAAAAGTGTATCATACACTCCTTTTTAAAAAATAATAGGATCCATAGAATAATGAATCTCATAATCTGTGAGAAAAAATGAGCAAGGAATGGATTTAAGAGAGTTAGAGTAGCAATACTCTTTGTTGAATTGTTAAAAAATAGCTTAGGCTCTAAAGACTTGGTAGATATGGACGTTAATCGTGATAAGAATACAAGTTATTTTCACAACGTAGTTAATTATAGAAGGTGAAAAATTAAGATAACTCACTTAATAGATTCAAATGGCAACAATGTTGAAGCGTTGATAAAATTAAAGGCTAAAGTAGTAAATTACTTTAAAAAAATTTCTAGCCTAGAAGCATCTATTGAGAATGGTTCTTAAACATTAATCAATTACTCATTCCAAGACTCACCAAAGGACATTAGGAAGCCCTTCCAAAACTTTATTTCAGAAATAAGATTGATTTTACATTTCAACATAGTCAATTGGATGCTATACTAGGTTTTGATGGTTTTACAAGTGGATTATATCATAAATATTGGAATGTGGTAGGTCAAGATATACCAGATATGATCTTATCTTTTTTAAATAGAAGTTTTGTTCAAATATCTAAATAAAACCCTTATTGCACACATACCAAAAGGTCAATTTCAAAGGAATTTTGATGATCAAAGACTTATAAGCCTATATAATGTGGAAGTTGAGGGAATCTTGTTGGTGCATACTTTGTTTGAATAGAGTGAACATTAGATTTTAGGTATAATTTCACATGATATGAGTAGTGTTCAATTAATTAGGCCATTATCAGTGAGACTGATTGCTTTAGGCCTACTATTCAAGTTCAAATGTCATCTTATGGCTAGATAAGTTGAGTTGAATTAGATTAGTTATGGGTCATCCCAATCATGTATAGGATGGTGTCATAACCCAACCTCGATTATAACTAATTGGGCCATTATCAGTGAGACCGATTGCTTTAGGCCTACTATTCAGGTTCAAATGTCATCTTATGGCTAGATAAGTTGAGTTGAATTAGATTAGTTATGGGTCATCCCAATCATGTATAGGATGGTGTCATAACCCAACCTCGATTATAACTAATTGGGCCATTATCAGTGAGACCGATTGCTTTAGGCCTACTATTCAAGTTCAAATGTCATCTTATGGCTAGATAAGTTAAGTTGAATTAGATTAGTTATGGGTCATCCCAATCATGTATAGGATGGTATCATAACCCAACCTCGATTATAACTGATGTGGATTACAATAGCGATTTCTATAAGTCTTATTACTATTAATCCTTATTTATTCAATGGAGGTCTTCTTATTTTTATGGATACTCAAATTATATTTTAAATTTTTATAAAAGGGATAAAATCTCCCTTATTTTTAGATATTTTTTTAGGGTCATACACTCTAAACCATGAAAATTGTGAATTTTTCAGATACAATAGCATCAAACACATATATGAACCTAATATATCAAAGTAAGAAGTAGCAAGGGTTGAACAAGAGCAATTGTGAATAATCCCTATAAAAAAAATACTTATCCAAAGGGATATATCCCAAAAGTTAAGAATAAGCCAAGAAAATTATCAAACAAGCATAACAATTTTTCCTACATAATAATGACTTATACAATAAAATTTTTGCCCCTTCCCCCCTAATTTGCTAAAATGTTTGTGTCATCAAAAGTAGATTATATCCTAAGGGAGATGTATAAAGGAATTTATAAAAGCCATATTAAAGAATGTGCCTTTACTATCAAAGCAATCCAATTAGGCTATTACTAGCTTATAATAGGGAACAATGCCTTATAGTTAGTTAAGAAATGTGATAAATGTTAAAAGAACAAGAACGTGCCTAGAATACTTATCATAGACCAATATTCAATCTCCTTGCCCTAACTATTTTCATAGTGAGGAATGGATTTCTTGGAAACATTCCCAAAAGCCATAAAGTAATGAAAATTCCTCCTCATGGTTGTAGATTATTTCACCAAATGAATAGAAGTCGAGCAGCTAGCAATAATTAACTCTTGTAACACTCATAATATCTTATGGAGATCCATAATATGCAAGTATAAAGGTTACATCAACCTTCTCAAATACATAAAAAAATTATACACTAGCTATCACTTCTATGATATATAGGTTTGGGCTCTTAAAAGTAATAATGATTGATAATGGAACACAATACTTATACTAACACATATCTTTGTTTAAATAGTTTAAGTATAAATTAGAAATTTTATTTGTAAAGCACCTACAAACTAATAAGCAAGATAAATTCGCTAATAAGATAATCTTGGATGGCTTAAAGGGGATACTTGAATGGGCAAAAGGAAACAAAATAGAAAAGCTTCAAAGCATTGTATGGTCACATTAAATAACACTATAAATTACAATGAGAGAATCCTCATTTACATTAACTTTTGGAACAAAAGTTATGATACTAATAGAAATTAAGGAAATGCTTGAAGGTGGAAAGTGTATATAGAAAAGGATAATAAGAAGAGAAGAAGAGAAGAACTAGATTTACTAGAGGAAATCCAAATGGATTCACAAGTTAGAATGTTAAAGTATAACAACAAGTTAACAAGGTTCCACAACAAAAGGGTGCAAGTTCAAAACATTGAAAAAGAGGATATTATCCTTAGGAAAATTGAAAGAGCTTGACAAGTAAGCCAAGAAGCAAAATTAACTCTAACATAGGAAGGATCATATAGATTCAAAGATGCCTTACAAAATGAAGCCTGCACTTAAAAACCTTAAAAGGTAAACTGATACCCAAAACCTAAAATATGTCTTATTTAAAGCAATATTTCATGGTAATTTGAGAAGAAATAAAAGGAAAAAGGTATTTATAAGTCAAATTTATAAATCCTTCGAATATTCAAGTTTAGGACTCAATCACTTGGCATTAAGTCATTCCCTTAGATATTCAAGCCCAAGACTTGATCCCTTAATATTGAGTAGTTCCATTAGACATTTGATCTGTATCATTTCACATCAAAATTAATTATTGAACTCAAATTAGTAATAAAGGTGAGTCCAAATTGAACCCAAGGGAGTATTAGCCAATCAATGAAAGCAAAGAAACATAAGGTTTTCTAATGCAAATTTAAATGTAACAATTAAAAAAAATTAAAATGAAATGATAGAATATGAAAATCTAGTACAAGGGAAATCACACTCCAATTTTTAATTTTATTATCAACACTTAATGAATTCACTCAAAACTAGAAACAAACCCATGCCATGAGCATGTTAATATATAATTTATCATTTAGTAAAAAATTATAAAAATTGTATAAATTTTAAAATAATCAATAACATTTTATTTTATAAAAGAAATAAAGTTAAAAAATTAATTTTTTATTTTAAATTTTGTAGTTAATATACTCCTAATGGTTGAAGGACTTATTCCATCAATCAATCAATTAAAAAAAATACTATCATACATTTAATATATTATATTAGATCATTAGTGGTTTGATATGTATATAAATAAATAAATAAATTTTTAATAAAAATTTTATAATTAAACCAAGACTATTTAAATTAGTGATTAAAAATTTATTTTATATGATTAAATAAAGTATATAAATAGAAAAGTGTTTTTCTAGTTAAACATACACTATTGTTTTAGGTGAATAATTATCTCATTTTAGTTAGTGAGTAGTTTTTTTTTTAAATTCTTGGTAATAACAATAATTTTCTATTATCTATCCATAACTATTAACCAATTTTTAATATTTTAAATATGATAAAAATAATTGCAATAAAATGACTACACATATTCATATTCATTTATCATTTGTGTTTAATAAAAACTAATAACATCTTTTGTTACACAAGTTTCTTAAATTTTAAATTATATTACAAATTAAAAACTAACAATATTGCAAATCAAAAAGTAGAATGATTGAAAGTAATAATGTATTATAATACAAGCTTCTAATTTGTGATTATTGGTGGAGTAAAATATTTAATGTTATAATAAAATTTATTTTAAATTTAAAAAAGATGGTTAAAATTAAAAAAAAGGTAATAGTGGTTGAAAAATAAAATAAAAAAATAAGAAATAAATGTGGTTACAAATATGAGAGGAGAGGAATAGTTGAAAAGTAAAATTAAAAGAAAAAAATTAACAAAAGAGGTAGTTTTTAACTTTAAATTAATAAAAAAAATAAAAAGAATAGGTGGTTGTGAAATAAAAAAAAAGTTAAAAAAAAAGACCCATAACTATGAAAGTATAAGTTAAAGAGGTACTTTCTCTATTAGTGTGATTTTGTGAAGAGATTTATTATAATAAAGAATTTGATTACTTAACTTATAAATATCCTAAAGTTAGCAGTAAAACTATTAGTTCCTAATGTTAACTAATCGAAACAAGCCCCTATTAATCTCTTGTTACTGATATCAATCCAAATCAATTGCCTAAACCTAATAGTTTTGAACATTTAGAATAAGGTTAAGACTAAATCTAACAATTCTATAACCAAATTTTTCTAAATTCATTCTCTATTTTTCTTAGATAACTAATGATTCATCCAAGCATTAAATCACCAAAGCTTAATTAGTAATGATTCCAATTAATTACAACTAACCTATAAATGAGAATTAATCACAATTAATTTTTTAGTTATAGGTTACAATAAGTAATCAACTAATTAATCATATTTAGCAAATTATTTAAGAAGTAATTCACAACAAAAGTAAAAAAAAAAGAGATAATTAAATCAAAAGTAAAATTAAAAGCAAGATCTCAAAATTAAACTAAATTGGAGTGCTAAACCCTTAAACTGTCAAAAGAAATTAGTCATCTATAGTGTTTTACAAAAGAAACTTAGAGAAAAGGCAAATTGTTTAGAGAAAGTGTACTACTTTTAGAAGCACTAAACCTTAATATATTTGATCTTCTAAGGAGGAAAACCTACTAGGCTAAGTTAAGGTGCCTTTTATGATTACAATGAATAAAGCTTTACTTAATTTAGATGCTTATAACCTAATTTACAAATCAAATTACTACAGGAGTTTATAATAGTAAAATCATGTAAGTCAACTCCTAGCCAATGTTTGACCATTGAAATGTCATAGTTTCACTAATCCTAACACATGAAAGTTGTTAAGTTGAATCTAAGCTGACTTTAGGCACTAGTTTGAATTCATTTTGATTCCTAAAGTTCCAAATATGGCTTAAAATTTGAAACTAGGTCAAATTGGACAAGAACACTAGATCTTCTTCTTGGCTAAATATGAAAAAATATAATAAAGTTATAACAAAATATTAAGTTACAAAGAGAACACATAAACTAAGAGTCTTTAGCTCCATTGATGGGTTAGGCTTTTGAAACCTCATTTTCATCAAATGCTTTGGAAAATTCGACTAGTATACCTAGATTAAAGTAAAAAACTTGCTTTTTAGATTCAATAAATCTTTTAAGGTACATATCATAAGAAAGTGTCTTGAAATCATCGAGCTTAGCTTGAATTTTCTTTTAGGTAGATCGAGATTCTTTTAACTCACTCTTCTAAGCAACTAGTAGACTTTTCAAGGCAAGTAGCTTAGCATCCTTCTTCGACTTCTTTGCCTTAAGCCTCTCCTTTTTAGATTTAAGCCCTTTAAACAAGGATTCCACTTGGGCTTTCTCCATACAGAGGTTACTAATGTCCTTATGTGCCTCAACCAATTAGACCTTAGTATTCTTCAAATTCTCTTGACATGCCTAAAGCTTACTAGGTGTGATCTAAATAGTTGTGTAAGTTAAATACCAACTCTAGTTCTATACACTTGAATTTAGCTAATGTTTTCTCTTATGAAGCAAAGACAAAGACTAGGTGAATCATTTATGGCCATACAACTGAACTTTACACTGCTTATTTGGTTAATAATCTTTATGTTCTTCTCATAGCCCCTCAGAAGTACTATTTAGTCATTTATAAAAGGTGTTAAGTCCATATTCTTATATTAGAAGGTACTTGAGTTCTAAAAGTTAACTCAATTTTATATGTAGCATCATCTAACCTTTCACCTATTGCAAACTTCTTCATATGATAGATCGAATAAGAAAAAGGAGGCCTATTTGAATGAATCACAATAGAAGGGTGCCTAAATGTCTTCAACTATATCACCACTCTTTTCCTCTTTTAAGACTTATCAAGAGCTAAATTATCTCATGGAATCTTCACTTCTTTAATCCTTATTGATGCATTTAACTTAAAAGAATTAAGGGTAAAAGAATTAGGTATAGGGTTGAGCACCTTTGTGGCTCTTACTTTTTTTTCTTTAATTGAAGGAGAGGAACCAAATGAACCTTCAGCACTCTTTTAAGAGAGAGTCCTTTTTTTTAAGTTCTTTTCTTTTATACATTGAAAAAGAGTCTCATTAGTATGTACCATTTTCTTAGTAAACTTCTCTTCTTTAAGTTAGATGTTTGATTAAATAAAAAGACTTGATAAAACAAATAAAGATGAAAAATTACAAGGAAATCATTGTAAAGCATATTTAAAATCATTTAAGCATCTAAGAGGTCAAAAATCAAGCAAATGAAGAATCAAATCTTAATCATTAACAAAGTAAGAATCCAAATAATGACTCTTCGAAGGTTTCACTATCTTTTCCTATTTAATTGGGTGAACAAAAGTCCTATCATCAGTGAGGCCAAAGAGGTAGACCTTATGCACCACACATATCTTAAAAAAATATTCTTCTAATATTTGATATTAGATTCCAATTCCTTAAGAATAGTCTGCTTAGAGTTTTGCAAGAAATACGGCTAACCTCTTCATCTTTGGCTAGAAAAATGTAAGATAAAAAAGGAAAGTGTCTCTTAAAGGATTGTACCTAAGCTCTACCACTATGATTTCAAAACATATAAAAAATGCTTGACATTTAAAGTAAATTGTGCAAGGATTAAATTTAACGCCTAGAAGACCTCTTGCTAGAAGGGGTAAAAAAGAGAATTAAACCTAACTTTGTTACAAAACCCCTATAAAACATTATGTAAAAGATAAGATCATAACTTCACACCTATTCATCATCTTGACATGTTACAAAATGGATAATTTTTAAATCAAATTCATCTGGATAGGACATATTGTGAAAAGAATTAAGGAATTCTTAATTTTTCCACTTATAAAAGATTAGTTGGTTTTGAACCTTTAAATTAATCTAATTGAATTTAGGATAGTCCCCATGAAGTTGTGTTGCTCTATCCACTTCACTTGGATTTTGAGATTAATCAACCATAATTGTAGTAATAGAGGCCGAATATGGAAAGATATGAGTATAGAATTCCCTAAAGTCAAATGATGATGAGGTGTCATTACTATCTAAGTCACTTAGGTTGACAAAGGTAGGCCAAGAATCAAACATGAAAATAAAATACTAACACACCTTTAAAAATAGATAATAGGTTAGATTGAACAAATGGGGTAGGTGGCTAGCTAACCTAAAGGAAAAAAATGCAAGGAAAGGCAAAAATGAAAATAGAAAAGCGAGTAAAACCAAATGCTTTAATAATGGTCGACAAATGGGTAAGGTAATAGGTGAGAGTGTGATAAAGAATCAAACTTCAAGATATAATTGCAACAATAAAATTGCAACAATTGAAATATGAAAAGCCAAATGAAAATAATGCATAGTAGACCAGAAAAAGAAAATATCAAAGCAAAAAAGAAAAAGGAAAAAGAAATTACTAGAAAAAAATGATAGAGATTTCCTAAAAAACGATGACCATTATAAACTAGATCATTGAAGAGAAATAGAGTGCTTATAAACATTATAGTTAAATTGCTAAAGGAAGGAAGAAAGCTCACAAACCACCAAAAATAGGAAAATGAATTCTTAAAATCAAACCAGATATTTCTAAAAGGAAAAAAGAACAATTCATACACAAGTAGCATCAATGTTCAATAAAGAAGCATAATGATAGTTTTAATTTTATTAAGAGAAGTGAGATTTATGAATGTTAGAAAGCAATAACAAGTTCCTAGAACCACAAAATAACGTAATGGAAGAAAGAAAGGGGATAAGTGACAATGATATTCCAAATGGACAATAATATGTTTAAGCAAACTATGATGGCAAACATACTAAGTTCACTTAGATATCTTACATTTGTATAGTTATCCCTATGTGCATGATCATTCTTGTTTGCATGGTCATCTCTGTCTACATGGACATATCTTGTCTTCACAGATAAAAAATTGCACCTTTAAGTTAATAACTACTAAGATATGTGGCCTTTTCCCATTAGCCATAAATCATACTAGAAATATAACTGCTCACAAAGGGCTTCACAATCATTTTTATCTATGTCTAACCTTAGCCTATGAATAAGGGTCACCCTTCATTATGCCCAACTATTGTACACTTGAACTTTCTACTTATAATACGTGAATACTGCTTGACTTTTACTAATTTGCTAGCTTCAAACAATAAAAGGAAAGTGAAGAAAAAAAATTGATAGTTTTTCCTTTTATTAGGATTTCAAGAAAAAAATTTCTCCATTATCCTCTCTTTTTAATTTTGTTTGCAGATATCCCCTTGATATCTTTGACTTTATGATTTTCTCCATTTAATAAAAAGGTGTTGAAATTAAAATGAAAAATAGCTAATAATATCTTTATGCTTTCATTAATTTGGCTTAAATTTTGGAACATTTTAATTTTTCATAATCATTTTGTTGATTCTATGGATTGTTGTCATACTTTGTTGAATTTTTTTAAGGAAATATTTTCTATTGCCAATTTAAATAATGAGAAAAGCAATATGGTGGTCAAGAAACTTAAAGATAATCCAAAGCAAAATGCCCTAATTTAAGAAATTTGAAGAAGGACCTTTAAAGAAAGCAAAAAAAGGACGAAATAAAATAAAGGTTAATGGGTAAAAAATCCAAAGCATATTACGGCCCACCAAATATTAAGTCAAAGGAGAAAAAGTAGTCATTTTTTTTAAGGTTCATGTGCAATATTATAGGTGAAATTAAGGAAGGTATATATTTTTTAAAGAAAATGAAGGGAAGTGAGTATTTTAGTCCAAACTTTAAGAGAGGTATAAGTAATTTGCCCTTTTTTTAAATAAAAGTTCACATTAAATTGAATTTAAACAATAAATCAAGGAACCAATGGGGAAGATAGAACCAAGTTAAGTCTAGCCTTGATAAAAATAAGAGAAAAATGTAAAATATACTATTTAATTTTAGGTTGTTATATTTTATTTTTACTAACCTTGAAAACTTGCAAATAAAACTTTTAAACTATAAAAATTTGTTATTAGCTACCATTATTAATATAATTAACCATTTTATTATATGATGTAATTTTTTCATTAGTTTTTTTAAATAAAAAATTATTAAATATTATCTTATTACTTCATTTTATTTTTTGCACATATTATCATAACTTATTTTCAAGTATTTAATTAAAATTTTGTATACCTAATTTAGCTTCTATTAATTATACAAAATAGAAATTTTGTGCAAAAGGATGATGTAATAAACCAACATCCAATAATAAAATGATTCTTGTTTAAAAACTTCTTAAAAAATCATGTAATTTAATGAAATTATTAATTAAGTAAATAATAAGTGTTAATTGCAAGGTTTAAATAATTAAAATATTTAATTTGGATATTTTTAAAATTAATGAAAGTAAAATACAACTACTCAAAGATGATGCTTGCTACAGTATCTATAGAGTTTCAAAATTTTAAGTGATGTAGCAAGTTTAAAAACCATTAAATAAAAATTATTTGATCACAACTATCCATTTTCTAATAGATGTGATTAAACAATTTTAATTTAATAATTTTTTAAATTGTTACATGACTTTGAGTGTTGAAACCCTATGGGTACCATAAAATTTACCCCTAAAAATTGATGAGAGTATTTTACATTTTTTTATAATTGGTGTTTTACATTTTTCTCTAAAAATAATTGAGACTATTCACAAAAAAAAAACTAAGGCTAATTTAAAAAATATTTTAATTAGGGTTTGTCTAATTTGACTTATTTATAAAATTGTAAAAGTTAGATATTTGTTGTTGGTCTATTGGAATTCAAATAAATCATTAATGAATTTTAAGCATGAGCATAATGTATTGTTTTAATAACTAAATATATTAAATAAATAACATATTTAATAAAATTTTATTAAATGAAATTTTTAATAACTTAAGTTGATAAAGTTAATCATATTTATTTATGAATGAATAATTAGGTAATACAATAATAAAAATTTATTATATTTTTAAATTCTAAAAATTTGAAGATATTGATGGTTGATTTGGAAATAAAAAGATAGTAAAATGATAAGAAAAATAACAATATATGTAACTGTGCCCTCTTTCTTTTTCATCCTAGGCTTGTGCCCTGCTCAATCTCAAAAAACCAAGAAATAACAAGTATAATGTTAATTGCGGTAATCAATTTAAGAGGGTAATAAGTTAATTAATTTTTTTTACTAGAAAAAGTGCTAATTAAATATGAATTTAAATTTGATTCAAATTTGATTTATTATTAATTTAAAATATTTTGCACCAATAATTAATAAAGAGAAGATATGTTGTTAAAAAATAATAATAACAAATTTTAAGAATAATAAAAATTTTCAATAATTTTATTATAATAATATATGTATGAATAAGAATATTGATTAATTTCATATAAATCCATTATAAGAAGTGTATTAGACATGGCTGGATATATATATATATATATGTATGTATGTATGTATGTATGTATATATTCCTTTAAAAAAATTTATGGTGCCTTTGTAAAAAAATGAAAAAAAAATTAATTTTATGATAAAAAATTGATTTCCAATGAGAATTATTTGATAAATTGCTAAACTAAATTAGCTAAAAATAGAAGAGATGATAATAAATGTTTTTTTACCCTTGGCTCATTTATCTTTTCCTTTTCTATCAATTATATAAGTTCTTTTGTTTGTAATAATACTATAGGAAGTTCTATTTTTTGAAAAATAGAGAAGATATGAATTATTTGATTCATCATTATCTAACAAATTTTAAGAAATAAAATTGTTTAAGAAGTTCTCCTTTTCATGAAACATAGCAAGTTGTTTAGCCATCTCTTTCTAAGTAAGTTTTATTTCTTACATTATTTATAGATATAAAAATAAAATTATCATTATAAAATTTAATTAATAATAACTAAAATTTATTAATTTTTATTATAATAATATCAATTATATAATAGTTATTTTATTGATAATTCCTAAAAAGTTTAAAGTTGAATCAAATAAAATATAAAAAATTACTTTCTTGATAATATTACTTCCTTAATATCAACTAAACAACTTTAGATATTTACCATTACAACTAAATAAATTTGAGTATTTTTCGAAAAGTTACGTATAGAGTTACTTTTTGAAAATTCAATTTTTTACAAAAAAAATTATTTTTTTATGTAAATCAAATGACTATAATGCTTCCAAAAAAAATTTATGGTGCCCTTGTAAAAAATAAAAAAAAATTACATCTATGATGAAAAAAATTTATTTTTAATGAGAATTATTTGATAGACTACTAAACTAAACTAGCTACAAATAAAAAGGATAATTAAGGCATGTAATTATTTTATTTTTCCTCGCTCGTTTGACTTTTGCTTCTCCCTTGTTGGAACTTCAAATAGAGTGACTTTTATTTCATTTCATTTTTTTATAATTTTTATTCCAACTTTTCCTAAATTTTTTTTGGTTGAGAGGATTTTTTTTAAAAAATTCTTTTATGCTCCCATGCCATTTTTATAAGCTTAACTATTAGTAAAAAATTTTATAGGATAACATGGGAGCACACTACTTCCTCTTTAAAAGAGATTTTTTTTTTAAATTCAACTAGTAATAAATATTATTTATTAATAGATTTGTGATTATATATCTTTCTATCATTTTTATTTTTATTGTTTTCAAAATTTCCAATCAGATATGTGAATAATATTATCCATTTTATTTTATCATTGCCATGAAAATATTTACTAACTTTATAATTGAATATTATAACTTCAAATTTTTCATTAATAAATTAAGTGTGTGCCTACTAAGATATTTTATTGTGATCGATATTCATATTTTTCGATTAGATGGTTGAATTTTTCTATACTAAATTTATTTTTATAATATAAATATTTAACTTATTTATCGTACTTCACATCTTTTAATTATGAAAAGAATTCTTGAAACAAAAATAACATTAGAATCTTCAATTAAGCTATGTTCACTTCAACAAAAAATTTACAAGTTAGTTTGAAAGATCTAAAAGCTAATTATGAATAAAAATTACAAATTTTGGATTATTTTCCTAATCGTTGTAATAAAATTAGAACAATTTATTTGTTAAAAATTTCTTATCAACCATAAGAATATAACTTTCCTCAAAAGCAATTTGAAAAAAAAAATCCAAAGTCTTTTTTTTTGAAGCTGTCAACAAATATTTTCTCCATTCATTATTATTTAGGAGTGTTTGGCAAACAGTTTTTTCATTAACTGTTAGTTAGTTTGACTAAAATCAGTTGGTTGACTTGGCAATAAGCTGATTTTGGTATTTGGTAATCAACTTATTGAATCAGCTGATTGACCCTAAAAAGTTAAAAACAAAAAAGCTAAAGGGAGTAGCTTTTTCAATTAGCTTATCTGAAAAATGACCAAATTACCCTAAATAAATTTTTATATTTTTCATGTTGTCCTTTCTGAAAATTCTTAAAAAATTTAATAATTATAAAAAGTAGATTAATTTAATTTTAAAAAATATTTAATATATAATAATATATTATTTATAATATATCTAATAAATTAATAATAAATTATAATAATTTTAAATTTTATTTAATAGAATAAATATATAATATTACTTATAAAAACTATTTAATTTTAAAAATATCCAATAATTTAATAATAAATTATAATAATTTTGAAAATTATTTAATAGAATAAATATATAATATTATTTATAAAAATTATTTAATTTTAAAAATATTTAATAATTTAATAATAAATTATAATTAGATATTATTTATAAAAAAATTAATATATTGACTAATATATAAAATTTAAAAATATTAAGATAAAAAATACTCAAATAATTCATAAAATATACTCATACCCTTATATGTCATTTTACATACAAATAACTAATATAAACAGCTAATTTTACCAAACACTCTTATTCAAACAACTAATATAATCAGCTAGTCAAATCAGTTAATACAATCAGCTATCAGCTAACAGCTAATCAAACCAGCTAACCGCTACAACTATCAGTTGTTTCCCAAACAAGGCCTTTGTCATATTTTAAATGAGTTTTTATTTCTTTTTATATATCACTTTAAATTTTAATAAAATATTAAATATATTTTTTTAATTTTATCATTCTATTTCGCTAATAAATATTTTAGAATTCTTCTTGAAATATTTTAATATTTTTATTTCATCATACTTTCTCTTTATTTTTTATTATTTTAAATTTTGTGCACAATAAAAGACTAAAGAATAATTTTAAAATTCTTACTAGAAATAAATAAATAAATATTTTAATATATATATAATTAATTAATTGTGATAAATAATAAAAAAATAAAAAGAATACTAAAAAAGTTTCTCTTGCGGTCCACTCCAACCGAAATTTTTGAATCCTTGCAAGCGTGTTTATCGGAGCAGACCAAGTTAAAGTTCGTACGAATTGAATCCATTTAGATTTGAACTTTTAACAAATTCATTTTAAATGATTTGATTTGTTTATAAAGCCCGTCAAACCAATTCGAGGCTAATATGCTCTTCCTCCTTTTTTTTAATTTTTAATTTTTTATATTTTATTATTTATTATATTTTTATATTTATATTTATATTTTATATTTATTAATTTTATTATTAATATTTTTATTTTTGTTATATTTAATTATTTTGAATAATTAAATTTTTTACAATTGAATTATAAAAATAATTAGTACATTACCTTTATTTTTAACATAAATACTATTTAAGTTATTAATATAAAAAAATTAAAAAAAGGGTAATCCAGATTCATTTAAATTCGCAGATCGATTTGATCTAATTAGACCCACTCTGTTTTGATCCGGCACCTGCTCAACTAAATTCGTTTATTTTTTTTTTCTATAAATCTAATTTTTTTTAATTTAATCCATATAGATTTAGCAAATCAACCAATTGGCCCGCGAACGACACGCCCGTTCAGCACCTATTCGTCAAGGAGCCACTGGTATTAGGAACTTAGGCTGTTGACGAAATATGATCGAAGGGGACAAAACAGGAGTGGGGTAAGAATCAATCCTCGCCCCTTTTGGTCCCACCAGGCCAAAAATTATCGCGGTTCGGACTAAGAAACTTCCTGGCAATGCAAGAGTCCCGTCAGACGAGGAGAAAGAAATAAGAAAAGGACGGTTAGACTTTTCTTTTCTTTTTTTTTTCTTAAAGGTTACTAAAGTAAAGGCACTGGGACCTTCGGTCCCGAGAAAATTTTTAGTTTCCAAGAAATTATTTTTCAATTCACCCAACAGTGGTCAGCAATTTCCTTGATGTTTCTTTCCCTCTTCATAGAAATCTCCAAGGCAGTTTCATAGAAGCAAGACGCAAAACCCCGAGCCGTTTAAAAGGAAACCAAATCATCCATTACACAACCACATCTCAATCTCAAAACCAAACCCCGCTTCGATCAAAATCAGTTCTAAATTTCTCCAAAAAAAAATCACCTAATTTCAAAAATCATCGAAACAAAAATGAAATCCAACAACCAATTAACAAAGTCATCCGATCTTCCTCTCACCAATTCAGATGCCTTCGCAGAAACCAGAATGCCTCCGTACAGCGTGCTCCCATTCTTCGGCGTTATCAACATGATAATCAGCTGCGGAATGACGTCGTACCGGGCGTACATCAACGGCGACTTCGTGATGATAATTTTCGTCACTTTCGTCTTCTTCGGCACTTTCGCTTTGGACTATTGCTTCAGGCAGTTTCGCAATATACCTCCGAGCGAGGAATCGCCGAGGAAGCACAGACTCAAAGTTGCCATCTGGTTATTGCTCAGCACTATCATGTTTGGGTTTGCCTGTGAGTTTTCGACGTTTATGAGTCTCACCGAGTCGATTATCTTTTTTGGAATCGTAGTGGCTGGAAACACATTTCTTTTCTACGTTTATTTCATTTGGGATGAGAAGAAGTCTGGTAATAGTGAGGAGAAGAGCAAAGATGGTTGCTTTAATGGCGAGAAAGGGGATGAAGAGGAAAATAGGCTGTTAATGGAGGGTGAAGATAATGTCTAGAGTTACTTAAGTGAGGCTGTAATCCCACAAATAAATGGAACAAGGTTGTGCTAATTATAAGTAGCAAGAATGGGAGAGTTAAGAGAGGATGGATTTTATATATATATATATTTTGTAAGGACTAGTACTAAAAATTATTTTGCGAAGGTTTTTGTTATGTTAAAACAAGATATTATGCTATGTCAATAATAACAAGCGCACAAAAAAGTGGTTTTTGCTTTTATATGAATTCAATATATATATATATATATATATATATATATATATATATATATATATATTGTAAGGATTGGTACTAAAAATTCATTTTGAAAATATTTTTGATATGACAAAGACAAAGGTATTTTTATATGTCAATAATAAGTCTTAGCTAAAAAGGCAAAAATACTATGATTGAAACTGTTTGATATATTCTCAATAACTTGTCTTTTTTTAATTTTTTTGAGAATTTTGAAGAAAAAATGTAAACAAACCCCCTTTTAATTTTGGGCTAGTTAAATTTTTTCTCCTTCAATATTAGAAATTTGAATATAAAGGTTTAAATTAGGCAAAACCTTTGTCACTTAATCACCACTTAATTATTTCTATTATTAAATCACATCTCTCTTTTTCCATTTACTTTTTGAACAAGAACCGTAATACTTTTATATTTTAGCTTACTGGATTATTTTTCACATAATTTTAAATTTATTTTTATGTATCTAATTAAAATTTTAATATTTTTAGAAAAAAATAGCTAAATTTAAACATCTATTCAACTCTAAAAACATGTGACAAAAGGATATTTTATAAATTTTTATCATAATAGAAATTAAATTGAAAATTAGAAATAGCAAAATCCAAACTTCTACCGAATCATCCTAACCAAAAGGGAGCAATGAAACATATCTGTGTCTGTTCGTAAATCTAAATGCAATCAAAGAATATAAAACCATGATACAAATGTTAAAAGTGACTCCAGGTCAAATAAAAACTACAAAAATCATGAGAGAATGGAAAAGACTCTGGTCTTATGTACTCAGATGCGTGGCGTCGGATTCATAAAATTAAATATTTTTAAAAATTTTAATATTTTTAATAATATAATTTTTAAAAATTTAATTTAATATAATATTTCTATATTTGATTTAATTAAAAATATTTTTAAAAATATTATTTAATGAATAAAAATATTTTTATTAAAGATTGAATAGTTATTAATAATAAATATTGGTTAATGATTGTCATCAATAATAAATAATGATAACGGATGATAATTGTCGATGATGAATGATGACAAATGATAGTCATTAACGGTGAATGATAACTGAAGATGTTCATTGATGATAGGTAATGATTAGGAACGATTCGACAATAATAGTCATCAAGAATGAGTAGTCACTGATAATAAATGATTATTAATAATAAGTGATAGTCAATAATAATTATTGATGATGAGTGGTGATAATTATAATCATCAATAATGAAAGATGGTAAACGGTGGCAACTAACAGTAATTACTAATGATAAGCAATAATGGATAATGATTAGCGATAATTGATAATAATCAATGACAATTAATGGTGAAGAATGGCTACAACGGTCACAATGAATAATAGAGTGGATATAATAATCTTTTATATTAATTAAATATTTTTATATTATAAGAATGTAGGACATTTATCTTCTCATAAAAATATTTTAGATAAATATTAGACTAAAGATATTATTGAGAATATTTATATTTTCATAAATATTATTTTAAAATTTGAATAAAATATGAAAATATTTTACATTTCTTTAAAATATTATAAAAATGTAAATATCCACAATAAAAATTGAAAACTCTGCTGCAGCCAAATTGGTGATCTTGAACGTAAAATCTAACATTATAATTATAATTAGGGATAAATTATGATACACCACTTAATTAATGATGTATTGATATATTACCAAATTTAATCACATATCAAATTTATTTTTTAAAAAAGTTAAATTTTATATATTATATGATAATATATTAATGGTTGTACTGTTACCGCTAAGTATCATAGAATTTTTCTTATGATTAATCAACCCAATCATATGAGCTTGTAGAGATCTGTTTTTTTCCCCTAGTGAGAAGGATCCGGGGCCATCAATTCTTGGTTTTCCCTTTTCACAATGCTTTGCTATCCAATTTTTTAAGATGGAAAGTGGTTTAATATACATACATACATATATATATATATATATATAAAAGCATAAGAAAATATAAAATTTTGAAAAGATAGCAGATGTTACTTAATATTTTTAAATCCAATTTTGAAAAACTTCTGTCAAGAATTTCAACAAGTTTTTTTCCTAAAAAATATTATTTCTTAGGGTATATTTGAATTTTTTATTTTCAAAAGTTATTCTTAAAATTTATTTTTTATTTTTTAAAAATTGTCTTTGCATCTAATGAAAATAAAAATAGAGTTTTTAAAAATAAAAAATATTTCATTTAATTATAAAATTGGTAAAAAATAAAAGAACAAATTAGAAAAACATCTAAAAATTATTTCTATTTTTATTTTTAAGTTATATATTTAGAATTATAATTTTTAAAAATAAATTTTGAAAATAGTTTCCAAGAAAGGAATTTCTATTTTTAAGAATAAAATATAAAAATACTTTTAAAAATAGTAAATAATTATATAAAAAAATAAGAAATTATCCTATCTCCTTTATGCCTTATTGTTAACAAAGTATTATTATGATACCTAAAAAAAAGGAAAACGTCTACTTTAAAATAAAATATGTTTGGATAATATTGATAAATAAAATAATTTTTAATATTAATTTTCTTCATAAATTATTTCCTTCAACACGGGAGAACTATAATTATTAATTTTTGTATTGACCTCGAAATTTTTTCATAAAGGATAAATTACATTGAACATTGATTTTGCAAGCAATTTGAGATGACAGAATTACGTTGCTTAACATAAAACTTTTGTGAAAAGATGAAGTATCATGTGGGGTCTTATAGCTTAAATTTGAAAAGGATCCTATTTATATATATTTTTAGGACAATTCTACTATACCCAGACTAAAAGTTTGGGTATGAATATCTTGATTTAATGGTAATATAATAGCCATCAGATTCAAGAGATAAAAAAATAAATGGTTATATGAATTTATAAGTTATTTATTGAAAAAAATAAATATTATTTATGTGATATTAATTTTCTCACTCTCATATTTTATATTTTTTATAAAAATGACCATATATATACTAACATAATGGATAGGCCTAATTTTATATTTTTTATGATTTTATAAATTTTTTTTATTGAACATGCAAATAAAAATACATTAATTAAATTTTTAATAAAGAGCAAACACTTAATTTCTCATTTAACATAATAGAAAGTATGTAAATGGTTTACATTTTGAAAAGGAATATTGAAATAACATTTTTTTACATTATCATACTTTTAGATATAATAGTATGATTATCAATTAATTTTTATTATAGAAATATTATCATTTTTAAATTTAATACTCAATTTATTTAGATATTTTTCACATTAAATATGAATTTGTTATTTTATTGAAATTTGTGAAATAATTTTGAGTTTTTATAAATTTTTTCAGTGTTAAAATTTATATATCTAATAATGATTTAAAATAAACTTTTACAATAGATTATTAATATTAGGACAATATTATTGGATTGATAGTGATTTATATAATAATTTATTAGGTTATAAAATACATTCAATAATTAATACATGTGATTTGCATATAAATTATTTATATTGAGATAAAATTATAAATAATAGATCATGTATATAATATATTAAAAAAATTATAATAAATTTTTTACTTATGAATATATTTTTAATTTTAAATGTTAAAGATTTTTTTATAAATTTTCTATTCTCAATGAAAATGAAAATGAAAATGAAAAATAATTAAAGAAAATATATGAATTTTTTATTTTGCTGAAAATATGCACTTCTAAATTTTATATACATAGGTGTATAGTATTAAAAAAATAGTGTTACTGATCTCAATATATTTAATTTTTCAAGTTTCCAATATCTAGGTAATGAGAAAGAGTTTCAAAATTAATGATTTAAATACAATGCTATTAGTAACATTATTATTTCTTTAGGAAGCATGTAAGGTATTAAAATTGAAATTCAAAATTAAATTTTAAATTTTTATATGATGAATTTATAATATTTTTAAAATTTTAAAACTTTAGATAATTTAATAATTTTAAAAATTATTAAATTAAAATAATTTAATCACATCTGTTAATATATAAATAGTTATGATTAAATAATTTTAATTTAATAATTTAAAGTTTTATTATATCATTTCGATTATCTGTGCATAAACTATTTATCAATGAAGTATATAACCAATACATTTTTACCCATGAATATTTATAACTAAGTATTTGTATATAAATTATTTATCTATGAATGTATATAACCAATACATTTTTATTTACATATTTTTATTCATATATGTAAATAAAAATATTTTTTAAACAATAAAATATCAAAAATTATTTATCCACTTTTTAAAATTTATTCTTGAAAAAAATTAAAATCATAAACTTGCATATTATTTTTAAAATCTAACATATAAAATTAGATTATATATATAAGCACCAATTCTAAAACTATTGTTTCAAAAATTAAATATAATACATATATTATGCAAATCCTAACTTTCAATGTATAATTCTTAAATTTAAATTGAAATACTTCAAATATTTTTAAATTTTAGATTTATATACAAAAAAATTTGAAAGTTGATTAAATCAACATTTTATTAAGAGAAATAAATAATAAATTTAAAAGAAAACTTAAGTTATGTATTTCCTTTTACTTTTTTTAGGCCATAAAACATATTCAATAATCAATACATGTGGTTTGCATATAAATTATTTATATTGAGTCAAAATTATAAATAATAGATTATGTATATAATATATTAAAAATTTTATAATAAAATTTTTTTATCTATGAATGTATTTTTTATTTTAAATGTTAAAATTTTTTGTAAATTTTCTATTCTCAATGAAAATAAAAATAGAAAATAATTAAAGTAAATATACGAATTTTTTATTTTGATGAAAAATATGCACTTCTTAATTTTATATACAGAGGTGTATAATATTAAAAAAATAGTATTATTAATTTTAATGTATTTAATTTTTTAATAAAAATTTTCTATTCTCAATGAAAATGAAAATAGAAAATAATTAAAGTAAATATACGAATTTTTTTATTTTGATGAAAAATATGTACTTCTTAATTTTACATACGGAGGTGTATAGTATTAAAAAAAATAGCATTATTGATCTTACTATATTTGATTTTTCAAGTTTATTCATCGTTGAAGGAATTTGAAATTACAATGAAATTTTTTAGTTTTTATTTTCCTTTTTAAATTTATTTTAAAATTTTAATTTTAATTTTAAAATTTATATATATATATATATTTATGTAAAATAAAATCTAAATCTTTAAATCTATATAGGAAAAGATATTTGGACTTAACTTATTTTTATAAACCCATAAGTTCATAAAAAAATTTGGGGCATAAATAAAATTAGAATAAATTTAAGCCTTAAATTATAAGGTTTATAAATAGGTAAATTATCTAGACCCTTTTATATATAAATAGGTGTCATTTATTTATTAATTTATCAATAAAAATATCAATACTCAGACTAAAAGTCTGAGCATTGAAGAACTATCCAATTTTTTATTCAATCTGTTTTTGTTTAGTAGATATTTTAATCATTTTGATAAGTTTTGCTCATCTAATGCGAATACCAAGACGTATGATTATTATATTGCATTTTTATTTTTGTATTAGTATAATATGGTGCTTTACATTCATCCTGAGCTATGAAAAAAATATTTGTATCAATGTAGTTTATTAGTTATAAATAAGTTTTAGAAAGTGATTATAAAAATTAATAGTTGTGAGTGTTAAATATAACTATTTATATCTAAAAAAAGGGTAATGACAAATTCTTATTAGTTGGTAATCATATAATTTATGTGTTCATTACTAAATTGAAATAAATATAAGAATTTTTTAATTATTAATTTTTCAATAATTTCTCTTTATATTTATCTCAATTCTTATTAGCAGTGGACATATAAATTGTATACCTAGTTACTAACTAAGGGTTCGCTTATTTTCTGCAAGATATTTTCTATAGAAAAATCTTATATACTCTTACATGGATAAATGAGTGACATATCATTTCTATAACTTATTACTAAAAAAGAAAGAAATACCTAAAATTATGGTAATCAAAGAAAATAACTTACTTTCTAAAAAAGAGAAAATTATCTTCTACTAAAATCTTTATATTTATTATAGAATATATTTAATATTTTTTGCTATTTTAATAATTTATAACTGTATTTTATAAAATATATTTTTATCAAAATATTTTTGAGAGGGTAATAATAGAAAACTAATTGATCTTTTCCGATAATAAAACAATCTGATCTTCAAGGGAAGAAAATGAACGTGGCTGGCTATCTGAATGGGAATTTTAGAACAATTTCTTCTGGGACTATTTGACTTGACGGTTCTATTGCATCTGGTTTCCACCTTCTAAGTTCCTTGTCTGACGTGTTGTTTTCAGTCGTTTGGTGGCCTCAATTGCTCCTTCAATCAGGTACCCATAAAAAAACTAGAGATTAACATTACGAACAAGCGAAGTAGATAAACTCAAAGGAGTGTAGTGATGAATATTTGTCATTGACAAGGATGGTGTCCGTTTCTCCCAGGGAACATTCTACTCACTCCACTTTGTCCATTGCCTGCTCCATTAACATATTTTTATTTTAATTTTTTCGGTTGTTTTTATCATCTTAAAGAAATATAATATAAGTGCTGTTTCATAATTAATTAATTATATTAATAATTACTTAATTGAATTAATTATTAACTGATAATTGATAATTATATTAATTAATTTAATCAGTTGATGATATTAGTTATTTACATAAAGATATTTAATGAGATTAATTATTTATTATTAACTATTTGTATATAAAATAATATATAAAGATATATATATTTAATAATTTATTTGAGTATTATTTTCCTTTAACAATATTTTATATTATAATATGTTATTTATTATTAGAAATATAATGATAGATGCATTAATTATTAAAATTTATTTTGTAATTATTTTAATATTAAATTTAAAATCCATATATTTATCACTTAAAATATTGATGAATATATGGAAACATATTTATACAAGTAACATTATTCCGTTATTTTTTTTCTTAATATGTGTTAGTTTTTAATTCAAAAGATATCATTCGGCAAAAGTTTAATAATTTTATTAATACCTTTTCTATTATTTATTATGAAATGAAACACATATTCCCTTCTTTTTCATACAATTTGATAGAAAAGATATAATTATATTTAAATAATTTTTATTATCATGTAAATTTTTTAATATAATTTATTATATTTATTTAGTTTTTATTCAAAAAATTAATAATTATAATTTATTATATGTATTAGATTTTTCTTTAAGGAATAAATAAATATAACTTATTATTTTCTTATTTATTAAGAATGGAGAGGTAAAAAAATCTATAATTATAAGTAGAAATATCTTTTTCTATATTAACTGCAAATCATTTTGAAAAATTAATACTCTTAAATTTTTTTAAATGATTGCTTGAGAGATAATAAATTGATTAAAACATTTATTTATCAAATATTGAAATTAGCTAATTGATTTAATCAATAATCAAAAGCATTCAAATTAATTAAAAATTAATTTTAAAATTGCTTATCAAACGCTCTCATGATCTTTTTGTGCAATATTAAAAAAAGTTTTTAAGGTTCCAATACAATCAAATAACTAATAGTTAATAATTTATAATTGATAAACTAACTAATTATTCAAAAAATATTTCATAAAATTAATTGTTAAATTATTTAAAATTATAAAATGATGCAAAAAGATATATTAATAGAAATAAATGTATATAATTAAAATAATTCATATTTATCTAAAAATTAAATTATATTAATGTAATTAAAAAATTTAAAATAAGAATATAATACTTAATATTTAATTAATTATATTTTATAAAATTATATATTTATTTACTTATATAATTTTTATTTATTATTATTTATAATAAAATTATAATTACTTAAAATATAATTAATTATATTTTATAATATTATTTATTTAATTACATATATATTTATATATTTATAATTCAAATTTAGGATCTAATTATATTAAAATTAAGTTAATTATATTTTATAAAAAATAATTGGATTTATGTTATAAAGTCACAAATAGTAAATTAATAAAAAATAAGAATATATTTAAAAAAATTTGAAGATAATTTATAAGTTATTTGAAGATCGTAAATTAATAAATTCATAGATTGTAAGTTATAAGTTATCCCAAATAATTTATTAAATTAGAACTTATTTTTCTTATTGCATGTAAGAGTTTGAATAATGTTACTTTTATTATTTAGTTTTTGTTTACTTTTTCTTCACATTTTCTCCTCTGTCCTTACAAATATACGAGAGTGTCAAGGAAGTTCAAAAAATAAAAATAAAAATACACTTATCAAATTTTTTTGGTTTATAATTTTATGAAAAGTTTCATTTCTTAAAAAATTATGTATTTCTGTCATTAAACCATTTTTTCAAATTTTAAAATAAATAATCCAAAATTAAAAAGAACCTCAAATATATGAAAAGCGTTTCAACAAAAAAAAATATTTAAGTTTTTTAAAAGTAAACATTTTCATAAAACTATCCTTGTTTTTTACTAGGAACAGATCTACGGTATTTATTAATTAAGGTTTTGTTTGGATTTAAAAAATAAATAAGATTTTTTTTTAATTTACTCTCTTCTTTTATTTGAATAAAAATAAAAAAAAATAATCATATCAAATTAAATAAGAAAGTGCTCTTTTTTCAATTTAAATTTTAAAATTTTCTATTCTTTCTTTTCTATTTACTTCTTAACCAAACAAAGCAGCATAAAAATTCTTTAACTTTTATATTATTTATAAAAAATTATAATTTTTTAAGAAAAAAAATCCTAAAATTTGTAAAAATATACGTGTTTTTGGGAACAACAAAAAATATACAGCATAGTGTGGTTTCTTGGAAGCTTCCCGGAAAGCCACCAGAAATATTCCACCCTTTCAGCTTACAAGAGATTCTCCTATTTATTGTCATTTCAACCATAACTTCCCCTGTAGTTTCCGAGCATCTGCAGCAGAAAAAAAATTGCCTAATTTAAAATGTTTATATGGAACCAGTCCCCCCCTCACTCTCCCAAACTCAAAAACCCAAACCCCATTGATCAAAATCACTTTCTCTGTTCAACTTCAAAGTCTTCAATTTCAATCACAAAAACCAGAACAACAACAACAACAATGTCTAAGCATCACATCAACGCTTCCTATCAGCTTCCTCTCTTCAATTCGATCGACGCGCAGAACAAACTTCGCTCCGTTCTTCCCTTCTTCGGCATCATCAACATGACGATCAGCTGCGGCGCCTCGATTTACAGATCGTACCAAAATGGCGACACATCCACCGTCGTTTTTCTGGTTTTCATCTACTTCTCTACATTATTGTTGTACTATTTGTTGGGGCTGTACTACAAGGTATCTCCATTTGAGAAATCTAAAAAATTTAGGTTGAAAGTCGGGATTGGGGCTTTGCTCTGTGCTATGACGCTGGGATTTGGGTTTGAGTTTTCGTCGTTTTTGGGTCCGGCGGCGTCCTTGTCGTTCCTTGGGATCGTGATAGGTGGGAATGTTCTTCTTTTCTTTGTCTGTTTCGTTTGGGATGATGAGAGGAGGTGTGATGTTGGATCGTCGTTTTGCGAAACGAAGTGCAGGAAGATTCATGCTAGCTGCTATCGAAGGGGGAAATACTGTTTGAAGAAATACAGACGCTTTACAGTGATTTTGGAAAGCGTCTGAAGCAGTCTTCTCGTGTAGCTTTGATTTTGTAGCTGTTTTTTATTTTTTATTTCCAAAGGAGTGAGTCACTTGTAATTTTTAGTACGAAAGTGTAATAAATTTTTTAAAATTATTCTTTTAGGAGTTATGTGTGGGTGTTTATTTTGAAATTTCTGAAAATTTTTAATCGAAATTTACTATAAAAATGTTAAAAGTTGAAACTTTTAAGAGTCTGTTACGAGTGGGTATTTAAAAAAATTGCAAAAATATATGACTTTTTAAGTTGAACAAATATATAATAAATCGTAAGCATATTATTTAAAACTGTACAAAGAGACTTCTTAAATTTGTTTAAATTTTTATTAAAAACTTAATTTTTACTTAAAAAAATAAAAGTATGAAAATATCGTACAACGTTAAAGTGATAGTTGGTGACTGATTATTCATCTCCTAAGCATAAACATATTGATCTGCGAAAACTTTAAAATTATGGCATTTATTTATTAATTTTTTTAATTAGATGCTTGTTATCATTCTCTGGTTAGATTTGAGGAGGATTAGATTACATTAGATTAGAGTTGTTAAATATTATCACACGTGGCAAATAAATGGCTATAATTACAAGAAGAAAAAAATAGAAATGATATAGAGCTGTATATACGTAATCATTAAATTACATAAATAAAGCATTGTCAAGACGTACCAACTACTAATAGAATTTAATGTGAAGGTAATAAAAATATTTAATTTAAAATTAAAAATAAAAAGGAGAACTTCAGCTTAAACTATAAGTTATGGAGATCTCATCAGAAATCGAATAAAACATTAAAGAAGAACAAAGCGTCTGTGATTAGTATTTTTTGCATATGAGAATACCCTAGTTCATGAATCTAACTTTTTTGAGTGACAGCACTAGTACGTAGTTAAAAATTTCAAGTTTTTATGAGTATTTAACATTAAACTTTCAAAAATAGCAAGTTTATATATATATATATATATATATATATATATATATATATATATATATATATATATATATATTACTTTTTTATAAAAAATTTGTAAGTGCGTATAAATTTTTTATACAATATATATATAATTATAACTTACTATTCAAAGTTATATTAAAAAAGGTTCTAAAAAAGTTACTGATATTTATATGAAGGATATAAATTTTTATAAAATATAAAAAAATTTCATAAATCTTACAACAATATATACATATTAATGTGAATTTCCTCTCGAGTAAGCCACCCACTCTATTATTTCGGCTCAATATCATCCATTATTAGATGGAGGGACAATTTAATAAACAGAAGGACAATGATGCCCTGAAATTATTTCTAAGGTAACCCACCCTGCTTGGTTGCTTTTCAACCATATGATGTAGAATAAAAAGGTAATAGTGTGTAACTTATGGTTAAGATGTAAGGACTTATAATGTATTGGCTAGGTATTTTAAAAGGTCATACAATTTGTATGTTAGTACCCCCAAAAAAAAAAAAAAACACAATTACACTACTTATTCCACCTAAGTGACTTATGATCTTCGTATAATTTGAGTTTTTGTCAAATTTTCTTTCCCTTAATTTTAATTTATATAATTTAGTTATTATATTAAAAATAATAGATATAATGTAATACACATAATTATATTAATCTATTATAATTTATTTCATTTTCACTTAAATTTGGCAATATATTTAATTTAATTTATATAATAATATATTAACAAGGAATAAATTATTTATTTAAAATTAAGAGAAAACACTATGACATTTTATGTGGTTTAAGATAGTTGCTTGGGTGTATCTTGATATTTAAAAATATATTTAGATCTCCGACAAAACATAGAAAAAAAAATCTCGTTTACACTTATATTGAATTTTTTAATCAATGAAATGATAAAAAAAAAAGGATTATGGAACATAACAATTGAGGCCATTATGATATATAAATACAAATATCATTATAAACATAAGTATTAGTAGTGTGAAAAGGTAATTATAATCACAAATTATGGACAATAAATATGCCATTTAAAGTAATTTATTTAAAATGACATTTTATTTCATTAAATTATAAGTCCATTGGAGGCTTTTTATTTTGAATAAAATAAAATACACAAACATCTAAATTTAGTTAAAGTTATACATATCTCTCCTCTAATTTCAAAATATACAAAACTTCTTTCAATTTTACAAAAATGCTACTATAAAATCTGTTTTATAAAATTTCATCAAGGGACTGTTTACTTTGTTAGGTTATAATCATATATCAAAGCAATTAGTTTGCAAACTAAACTACCCTTTATTTATTTCATAGATTTTAAATTGCATTTTGGGGGAAAAAAATTCTTCTGCAGGGAGGAACATTGATTTAATGAAGAAAAAATTGGGTTAACTTTTATAAATATAAAGTTAATCAATTTACAATTTACAATTTACAATTTACGATTTACAATTAATTTATAAACCTATGTAATTTATGAATGTAACATTTATTTTATTTTTTAATAACTATTGATTATTGATTTTAATAATAATTTAATTATTCACTTAATTCATGAAATAAATACAAGTAAAAAAATAATAAAATAAAAAATTTGCATTATATGTAATTGAATTAAAAATGTATAACATATGTAATTTAAAAAGATAATCAAAATTAATGTAAATAAAAATATTAAAAAAAATTAAAGTTGAAGTAAAGTGAACTGCCCTTTGACTCCACCATTTACAAAAGTTGTAGTTGACAATAGCTTTTTTGCTCTTAATTTAATTAAGTTAAATAATTTACAAATTAGATAATAAAATAATGGATGATTAATTAATTGATTTAATCACAAATGTGAAGTAATCTTAAATTTTCTCTGTAACATATTTTTCAATTTTTTACCTTTAAGATTTGAAAAGTCACATAATAAAAAGAAATTGTATAAAACTCATGAGATGCGAATCCTAAACCTATTATTTCCTTTCACTCTGCTCTTCCTTGATTCTTCCAATTGAACTAATCCCCCAATAAATCACACAAAATGATTACTATTTCATTTTCATTTTTCGTTTCAAGTACAACATAATATATATTGTGCCTATTTTCAAAACCCTAAAACTTTGCTATTGCCCAGAACTTCTTCAAGCCCAATCCTTTCCATGAGAATCACATGGCCGTACCTATCAGCTAGAATTTCAACATTTTCGGCTACAATCTACTACTGATAGTCACTAGAATTCACATTATAAAATTTGCATCGGAGTTTTTTTTTTTTTTTCTTTTTAATTTGCCACTCATAACCATTGTTGCTTTAAACATAACAAGAAGCCAAGAATGCAGAGAAGGCTTATCAGTCCGAGGGGTGCAAGTAGATTAGATGGTTTATCAGGAGTCTGTAACTTAATCTACTTAAGATCTAATGTAGTTTAGTCTATTTATTTAAATAAGTTAAACTTAAGCTAATAAATTGACCTATTTAAATAAATATGCTAGACTTTTTTTCTTTAGGCTTGATCTGTAATCTTATTAGGTTGATCTATTTAATTATAAATATATTTATAAATAAATAATATAATATATATTATATATAAAAATAATATAAAAATTTTAATACATATATTAAGTCATTGGATAATTTTGAATTTTAAAAAAATTTTAATTTATTGATAAATTTGAAATCTTGTTTATACAAGGAGGCTTCTAAATAGGCTAATAGGCCTAGCTAGACTTTTTGACCAAACCACTGCAGGCAGAAAAAGTAATTCCTCAAACATTGCGCTGCATTTTATATTGCCCTAGATGCTTAAAGAACTTTTTTTAATTTTGAAAAATGGGGATAACGTTATCGGGTCGTGGGTGATCAAACGCCTGATCACGCTGGGCCAGAGGCCGTGATCAAGTCTGATCATGCTCAACCCGACAGCATGACACGCCAGTCTTTCCCAACCTTCTACGTGTCCATGGCACCAGGCTCCACCATTCTTGTGCTGCCACGTGTCAGGGGACATGTTCTCCCTGTGACCAACTAAAGCTCCTGCGCTGCCACGTGTTGCGAAGCCATGCATAGAGCCATCCAGTGCTGCCACATGTCAGAGGAAGGCTCATCTGGTGCCGCCACGTGTCGCGGCACTATGTACCCCGTGACCCTAAAATCCTCTACAAAAACTCCCTCCCCAGCCATTTACTCACACACACCTTAAAAAATTTTCTTGTAGCAAC
Source organism: Sindora glabra (assembly GCA_020226215.1). Taxonomy (NCBI): domain Eukaryota; kingdom Viridiplantae; phylum Streptophyta; class Magnoliopsida; order Fabales; family Fabaceae; genus Sindora; species Sindora glabra. The sequence goes on along the minus strand of CM035233.1, from coordinate 21,747,415 downwards.
CATTTAGAAGTATCTTCCTAGTTAGCAGCCATTCACACTTATGCACTAAAAAATTATCTTTCTTGTTATTCTTCTGTTAAATAACCTCTCCAACAATAATTTCTTTCTATCGACAGTCCACGATCAAATATTCAGCAGCAGTCATATTTTTTGGAAGTTCATTATACAAGTAAGTATATTTAGAAGAGCAGAAATTCTTAGTTGTATTATTTAATATTTTCATTTCACTTGAAAGTATTATATCTATTTAGTAATACTTTGTAGAGGTATTCCCTCATTATAATTGACATTATTAGTAGACATTGTATCTAGACTTTGATTATTTCATTTGATTATCTATTTATACTGTGTTAATTTAATTTCATTATTATACTTGTGTATATTATTTTAATCTGCTTTTATTATTTTATTTTTTTATTATTTTAATATTTGACTTTATTGTTATGTTGTGAGTATAACTAGATTATAAGCATGTTGAACAAATTATTATGATTTTAATTATTAAATAATGTGGGTTGGGCATTATTAAAAAAAGAAAATAAAAAACCCAAATACTGATAGTTTATTGAAAAAATAGTAAGATTCGTTAATATTTTATTATTTTTAAGAAATACTTGTTAAAGGTAGAATGTTATGCTTTGAGATTTTTAAAATATATTTGGAAATCATAAATTTTAATTTAATCAAGAATAGTTATTGAAATACATGTAGGTTTGTTTTGATTAAGAATAAATGATCATTTAATAAAGACAAATATTGCACAAATAAACTAAGGTAATCTTTCGCCCAACACTATCCCATTATTTGCTTTTTCTTTTTACCTTTTAGTTATATTATTTATCTATAATTTAAACACTACTCAATATTGCTAACTTAATATTGTGTAATATTTTTAGGATAAAAATATTTTAAACAATTAAATTTTTTATTTAACTAAACCAATTTATAAGTATTACATATCAATTTAAATATACATTAATTAAATTTTTTCAAGATATTGTACATGTACTATTGTATATTTTTTTATTTGTTTACTTACATTATTTACAATTTGAATACTATTAAATAATATAACTTAACATAGAGGAATCCTTCACCAAAAAAATATTATAAAATTATAAATTTTTATTTAATCAAGTTAATTTATTTTATTATATATCTTAATTTTAAATTTAATTATTTTATTATATTAGTATTGTTTCTCTATCTTTTATTTATTGTATTTATTGTTTCCCAATTTTTTATATTCATTTTTGTTACTCATGACCCATATATTAATATCATTAGAGAGTATATATATAATAATATATATTCTATATTTAAATTTTATAAATATGATAATTAAAATTTTGCCAAAACTTTATAATTAATATACTGTACATCCTATTCTATTTATTTATATTATTTATAACTAAAATATTATTAAATAATTTAAATTTACTACATTATATTTTTTACAGTAAAAATGTTTTAAATTAGATGAAGACTTTAATTAATTGAATGAATTTACTATGCTATATACTTTATTTCTAAGTCTTATTATTTATTAGTGTAGAATTTTTTATTTGTTCCACTTAATTTTTTTATATCTATTTATATTATTTATAACTCATACATATTTATTATTGAGCATTATAGATACAACACTATATATTTTATATTTTATTTTAAAATTTTATATATTTCTTAAATAAATCAAATTTAAGTAAAAAACTTACTTGAATAATATAAACATAATATCCTATTATTTAGAAATATGAATATAATATCATATACTTTAATCTAAATTAATTAAATATTTTAAATGAATTGAGACTTTAATATAAAAATTAAATTAAAAATTTATCAATTGAAACTTTAAACATTGATTTCATTCAATTAAATGTAATATCATAAACTTCACAAATTACTTTTTAACTTTTTATTTGATCTATTACATATTTTTCTATTTTCATGTGAATTTTTATTTCCTTCAATTTAAATACTTATATTACTAAGTAAAATAAAATATAAAATAATATATTTTTGTTTAAATTATTTAAATATTTTAAGTAAATTGAAATTTTAATATAAAATTATTAACAAAATTGATAAATTGCATATTTTATTTATCTAAAAAAATATTTGAAGATGTTTTAAATTTAGTATATTAGGATTTTCTTATTTTTATTTGCAATAATATTCAAGTATTGGAATTTAAATTAAAAATGTATCAATTAAATATTTATTGTTGAGGTTTACAACTTACATACTATTTTTTATCCTTTCATCTACTTCATTAGATGTTATATTATTCATGGTATTCAAATTCAAAAACTAATATTTCTAAGTAGTATAGATATATAATGTTATATTATTTTTTAATAACAGTGTTTTAAATAAGATGAAGATTTGAATTAATCTATTATATATCCTATTTTTCTTAATACTTTATGTTTCACATGTTATTTTTCATCTTTTTATTTACTCAAATTTTATATGCACTTCATTTATTTATAGTTCAAACATTGATAATGTGAAATAATATAGATTGTAGTATAATTTATTTATTTTGACCCTAAAATTTTTAATAACATATGCATTTTATACATTTGAATTAATTTATTGTGTATTTTATTTTTAACTCTTATTACTTTGAAGCACACAAATTATTTCTCTTAGTTCCATTTGTTAAAAGTTTTTTTCTTTTTTATGTTTACTCATATTGTCAACAACTTAAATATTAAAACCTTGTTCAATGATATAAATATAATATGATATACTATATTTTTATTATAAAATATTTTAAATGAGTCATGTGAAAACAGAGTAATATTAACAATTTAATGTTTATTTTGAAATAAACATTATTAGGACTACATTCAAAGAATTTAATATGTATTGAGTAAAAAATGGTGTTGTTATGTTTTTAAGTGATAATTATATTTTTATTAAAAATATTATTGTCATTAAATATTCAATTTTCTATGAAGCTATAGAAAGACTTTTCTCTCTTACTGTTATTCTTTGCTCATTCTTATTTCCATTACAATGCAAAATATGACTGGAATATTATTTGTTTCTATCTTTAATGTTATTGTTATTATTATTTACATTTTGAATGTTACTTTGATACAAATTGTTTTAGGGTTTACTTTGATGCAAAATATTACATAGTAACTATGAAAAGATTGTTGGAGTGATTAAAATTTTAATAAATACCAAATTTTTACTTATTCCCTTACAAACTTATTAGATCAGAGATTTAAGTTATAAAATTTAAAATTTAAGCAATATTTTATCATACACATAATGTTGACCTATTGGCATTGGGAAATAGACAATACACATAATGTTATGGAAAATGAAATTTATAATTATTTATTTTACAACAAGTTTACTCATAAGCCTTCTTTGCATAATTGTGCTAGTACATTTAATAACATGAAATTTAAATGTCAATTTTGGACCTTGGTTAAACTTGTAAGTAAATATTTTCAAAAAATTATGGTAAACATGTAATATAGCAGTACTGGAGATTAGATAACTAGTTACTGAGATTGAAATAAATACAAGCATGTGTGTAGTAACAATTAGTCGTGGCTATTTTTGTAACTATGGAGCTCTTTCTTTATTGTATAATTCTGATTATTGAAGTGCTATGTAAATTCGACTATGGTAAGGGATAAGATAAGTTCTAGGGAGGAAAATATCTGTATTTACTCTAATGGAGAAATTTATGAGTTAGCCGAGGGTGACACATTTAAGTGTCATAGGGTGAAGATCATACGAATTATTTCAGATATCACCCTGGACGATCTAAAAATTGTGAATGGTCGAAAGTTACGGCTTGGTGAAAATTAAGTTGTGACTGAGCTGGTGTATAGGCATCCGCTTTCGTTAAATCTGACGCGATATAAGGCATGTCTATTAGAAGATGATGATGATATTCAAAGGATGTGGGAAGCGAATGCACGATTTCCCACTCAATTGTCCTGTCTAGAATTATATGCATATGTCTCAACTAGGGAACTTGACTTGAACATTGCAAGTTAACCAGTTGCTAATTGTGGTCCATTCATAGAACCATGCACACAACTGTCCACCATCCTGCTGTACAACTTTGATGAAGGGCCATCAAATTACAATCCATACCTTACTACAATGAACAGTCAAAATGAATGGGGATAGCCGTTTCACAGCCCTAGTGCTAACTATCCTCCCGAGCCGTCTTTTTCCTTGGCCCATTATGGTTTAGTTCAACAACCTTATTCCCCAGAGGGAACAGAGGATATAATGGATGAATTTGAACAAGAGGATGCTTATGATAATGTTTCCGAGGGATTTGGTGGTGATGATGACAGCTACGATGACGATGATGGCGGAGAAAACATTATAGAAACAGTCCCAACAACTTCAGTCAACCGATATATGAAATCGGCTGCTGCCTTCTTTAACTGAGTAAATATAGAAATCGCCGTGAGCGATGATTATCCTGTAGTGGGAGATGACGTGAATATTAATGATAACCAGGAGCTATATGTGGGTATGCGAAACGTGGACCAAAAGTCATTCTGGTGTGCTATGAAGATATACTCCATTCGTAACCACCACACGTTCTGTGTTCACTACTCTTCTGCCAAATATGAAGAATATCGATGCCCTCAGTATGGTGTACAATACAATTGAAAGGTTAAAGCATGCCATAAGCTGAGAGAGAATTATTGGCAGATATCTAAGTATAATGGTCCTCACTCATGTGTATCTGCCTCTCTTTCTTGAGACTATCCAAAACTAGATGTAGATGTTATCTCATCGTTCATCATGGCCATGGTTACTGAAAACCTAAGTGTATCCATCTGAGAAGTCATTGAGCAGATTCACGATATATTTAGGTATTCTATCTCTTATAAGAAGGCATGGAAGGACAAATAGTGAGCCATTGCTCTCGCCTTTGGGAATTGGGAGAAGTCATATATCATATTGCAGAGGTGGCTGGCTGTAGTGCAAAACTTCAATCATAGTTCTTATTTCGAGGTTGTCAGTAGAGAATGCCTACCAAGCAGTTCTGATGATAAGTTAGTCGCAATATTCCATCGGGTGTTTTAGACCTTTAAGCCATGCATTGAGGCATTTAAGTATTTAAAGCTGATAGTCTAAGTGGATGGAATTTTTTTGTATGGAAAGTATAAGGGGGTGCTACTTATCGCGACATCTCAAGATGGGGATAAGAAAGTCGTGCCTCTTGCATTTGCCGTGGTGGAGGGGGAATCATATGAGACATGGGCTTGGTTCTTGTCAAACCTTTGACATCATGTCACTTAGGGCAGACAAGGTATTTGTCTGATATCAGATAGACATCCTAGAATATTGACTGCCATTGCAAACTCACGTACAAGGTGGTAACCCTCTTATGCTTATCATGTGTTTTGTCTGCGTCATGTCGCCAATAACCTAAACTCAATGTTTAAGATAGCATGGTTGAAGAAGCTATTTACTAATATTGGTGTGTTTTATTTAGGCCGATGTCATTAATTGTCATTGATAATTATGATTATTATTTATTCAATCACACTAATGGATGGTACAGGTTACCAGTATGAGCGACATGCTATGCAAAATAAGTTAGATGAACTGCATCAGTTGAACCCAAGAGCCGTTGATTAGATTGCTAACATCCCAAAGAATCAATGGAGTTGTGCGTATAATGATGAAGGGTGACATTAGGGCCATATGACCACTAACTTCACAGAATGTGCGAATAGTGTCTTCAAAAGGGTTAGGTTCCTACCAATCACTGGGTTAGTCAAAGCGACACTGCATCGCACAAATACATACTTTGTTACCCGCACAAAGACCATTGTTGCTTAATTACAGGCAGGTAAGGTGTTCAGCGAGGATATGCGTAAAAAGATTCAAGGATGCATTAGGAAAGCATCTGCCTGTCAAGTTCATCGCTTTGACCAACTTGGATCGCTATTTGAGGTTGATGAGCTGTATGACTTGACGTGAAAATAGTTTAGTTGAACTTGCAAGGTTAGCCTGTCCGATCGAACATGTGATTGCGGTAAATTCCAAATTGAGCATTGGCCCTGCTAACATGTTTTTGCAGCGTGTGCCAAGGTTGCAGTGGATCCTCTACAGTATGTGGATCCTGTATTCCGGTTGGATACAATGCTAAAGGCTTACAAAAGTGAGTTCCGTCCAATCGAAGGCATGGAGCATTAGCTAGCATTGGATGGACCAATATTGGTGCCGGATCCATTGCAGATGCATCCCATCGGTCAACCACGTTCAACACACATCAGGAACGAAATGGATTGGAGAGAAAGTTCATCTGAGCCTCTATGATGTGGATTATGTTGATAACCTGGGCACAATCATGTGATGTGTCAATCTAATCGTCGAAATGTGGCATGACACAAAGGTCCCTAAAAAAGAACAACCAACAGGGCACTCTTCAAGTTTCCTACCGCGATTGTGCCGGATGTATGCATTACAAAATATTATGTATAGGGATAGGAGCTACGTCACTTGTTGCACACATGAACAATAGATTATTCTTGTTCATAATGTATTCAAAAAATAATTTTCTTACCTTTTTATTGTGTGTATTATTCTCATCTGTGGTGTATATCGTTATCGATGAAATGTATCACGAACTTATTACCCTTAAAAAAACACAGCTGACAATGCATTCTTCAAGTCGCCTTCGGTGAGTGTGCACTGAGTATGTATTAACTATTAATATATAAACCTAAATGTCAGATTACTTGTTGCATATTAGATTATGCTATTTCACAGTAGAATATACTTGTTGATAATGAACCTAATTAACTATTTTCTTATTGTGGTATGGAACACTTGCATTACATGACACTTGTAAAATTAATTGAATTCAACTTACCAACATAGTCCATAGCTTCTTAGTATCATGGCCACCCAACGTCGTGTTGTGAGCTCTGGTTTCAACGATGAGTCTCTCTTATATTTACAGTCGAGACATATTTCACGGTTGTGTGGTTTGGCCAGGTAAGTTTATTCCTTTGGAAATAATTGATTAACTATGATTGTGCTAACTTTTTCTTGAACTTTTATGAAAAGGACGATCGAATCCTAAAGCCATGGTGCGTCGTGCACGTGAATTGGCTCTTCGATCCACCACCAGCAATTGTGCCATATTTGCAGCAGGCAGGTTTCTATGGCACCAACCAGCTCGGATACTTCAATTTTAATGCAGCTTTGATCTTCTCATTGGTTGAACGATAGCGGCCCGAGACATACACTTTCCATACGACATTAGGGGAGTGCACTATTACCTTATAGGATGTATCCATCCAGCTAGGTTTGCCGTGCGAGGGCGTTCTCATTTCTGGGTACACTGAACATGACTGGCCAGCGCTGTGTGAGGAATTACTTGGGATCAGACCACCTGATGAATGTTTACAAGGCTAGCAACTGAGCATCGCTTGGTTAGCTGCTAACTTTGGACACTTGCTAGACGGTGCAAATGAGGAACTAATGAGGTGCTTTGTACATGCCTACATATTAAGACTATTAGGCGGTTTCCTTATGCCTGACACTTTGGGTTATAGGGTGTTGTTGATGTATCTACCATTGTTAGCTAATTTGGTAGCTAATTTGGAGGATGCTGGTCAGTATAGCTGGGGATCGGCTGTCCTGGCATGCTTGTATAAGAAGCTGTGCACTGCCACGAAAAGTGATGAGATAAATATTGGTGGGTGTTTACGCCTATTGCATCTATGGGCATGAGATCGTTTTCCCACTCTTGCGCTAATGAGATCGCCATATCTTGATCCTCAATTGGAAATCTACCCCTTAATACCACCTTTGGGCTTCAGGTGTGCACAATTACATGAGGTTCACATTGCAGTTCTCATGATATCTTAATCTATTAGAATAAATAATAAATAATTTATGTTTACTATAGATGGAAGAACACTGGCCTGCCTCCTCGACCGCCAGGGATGACCTTACGACAATACAGAATTTTGCTTGATTAGATGAAGTCCCATGAGGTTTGAAGCCCTACTTTACTGTAGCTAACACAGCTAGCAAAATTTGTAGTGATATGCTTATTTATGTTTTACTTGTGCACTGTAGATTATTTGGTGCCCTTATGACATTCCCGATGTGCAACAACTAATACCAGGTTATTGCCTAACCTCACTCGACATATGGCTAGCATTAGTCCCTATCATATGCTTCCACATTATGGAATGGCACCATGTAGATTGTGTGCTGCGACAGTTTAGAAGATGCCAGCCAATCTCGCAGGAGTTATTCAATCTCGGATCTTGTCATACCTTGCAGCTCTGGGGTAAAACATTAAAAGACTGGTGAGAAGAACATATCATTTTCATTGCTACCTGGAATGCATGGCACAACACACTTTCGTCGACGGAAATGGCCTTAGATGCTCTCAATTATGACTCGGGTTATATGAAGTGGTACTGGAGACACACCAGGCAGTGGATTCATCTAGTCAGTGGTGGTCCAGGATTTGTGGTAACCTTTCATAACTCATACACTCTTGTGCTTACATTTTCTCACAATGGCTACATTAACATGTAATGATGTACTCCTTTACAGGCTGATGTAGCTAAGAGACTACACAGACTGAGTGTTGAGGAGTCACCATCTTAACCTTACAGCCAAATCAGAGAGACAATTGATCAAGAATGTAGTCTCATGCTACCTGTGTATGAGTTGTTTTGGTGTAGAACTTTTTTTTGAACTACTTGTGTATGCTCTGTGGTTGCAGCTTTGTCTAATCTTCCACATAAAAAATAGTTGGTTCTCTATGGAACTAAGGTTTAAACACGAGTGTTCTTTCAGGACTGAGAGTATAGTGCCCTTAAGAGTTTTGCTCTACTATTGAGCGTGTCTCAGGCAGTCTGCTTATATCCTAAAACCACTAACCCCATCTTTTCTTAGAAAAAACTTTATCACCATGACAAGTTAGTTTACCCGATCAAATTCTTCTCGCTTTTCTGCCTCCCCAAGACCATCTACCTCTTCTTCTGAGTATTTCATGCCCACTGAAACCTCTTCATTCAAACGATCTACTGCCCAAAAGCTGGATTATTTGTATGAAGCCTCTTATCTTTCTGAAGATAGTAGAGTACCAGTCTCCTAACATCCACTCATCAACCCATACCAGGTTTTTGAGAAACAACACCAGTCCATCCTTACTAAAGTTATTAAACCCTTAATCAAACCTAAGCAGTATTTTGTAAAGGAATATATTCAAGCCTCCTCTTTCGACCAACACCTTGTTCAAGCCATTGGAGTTGAATAAATCTTTGTCATTCCTTTTCCAAAAGACTATACACCACGATGGCGTGAAGAAGGATTCTCTCACATCCATTTCGGAGCCATTCGTATTGCTCTTACCTTCCATGGTCGAAAAGGCTTGCCAGTAGTTTCTAGAGTGGTTATTTTGGATACTAGGTGTGACCAATACCAACAAGCTTGCTTGGCTACAATAGAATCTACTCTTAATGTTGGAACTGTGTTCGTTACTATTTTTCCAAACTTCAATATGCCTATAATGGATCCAACTCTTCCAAATTTTTTACAGATCCAAGTCTAGATAATTGGCTACCCAATGACTCATGAAGCCTAAGCTACTACCCTTCATACTCAGTTTGCCTATCGCCTTCAAACCAATTCCATTGACCTGGCATACCCAAAAGAAACTGAAAATTCCTTATATATAACCCTTGACTCGAACTAAGATCCCACCTGGTATTTTGTCCCAAAACAAGCTTCACGTGAAGAATTGCTTTTGCTGCTTCTAGAAAAATGGATTTCTCATTATGAGAAATTTAAATCCTCACAAGCCCTACTCTAAATTGCAGAGCCATCTTTCCAAACTAGGGATGATGGAACTGTTGAAATCACTTTCCCTAAGCAAGCAGTCAAACAGACAAATTCAGCAACTCAATAATTGCCACCAGCCATGATGTTATCTGATAACATAAGAGTGCCCATCTTTGCCCTTAATGCTGATGGACAACCAATCTATGAGGCAACTACAGGAAATGGCCATAAGTGGTATGATCCTACTGCCTGTAACTGTGCTGACTGTCTAACATAGAGTGATGATGAGGATGACCGTTTAAGCTCAAAAGGGAAGAATAAAAGATCTCAATAGCTCTTGGAAGAAGCCTATGAGAAAGGAAATTCCTCTATAGGACTTCTTGGTGAACCATCTGGGAAATTTGATTATTATGTCAAATATTCTGCTCTCAAAACTGAATTTGTTGTTCCTGCCTGTATGATGCACGAAGAGGATTGGAACCTAGACAAAGATTTTCCCCCATTACAGTTTGTTTCCAAAGAAACGCAAACTTGTAATAATTGGAAAATCCAAAGCAGAATAACCCAGTATCCTGATGGATCTCAAAAGCCAGAAGCTACAGCTGTGGAACAAACTCTAAATTGGCAATCTGAAAATGTTGTTGCCTAAAATAAGCTGTTGTGCCAAATTGCTAATAATCAGTAAGAGCTTGTACAGAAGATAGATCAGCAACAATCTTCACAATCCACGCTGATCCAAAAATTGGAATCTAGGATTTATTCTCTCCATCAAGAACTGATGGCCTTTGCTATGGCTAGCCAGTTCTCTGTAATCTCTCAAAAGGAGATTAAAATGAAATTCCTAAAAGACCAGTTAAACTTTCTGCAAATATCACAGTATTCTCCCTTACAACCTTTGGGATCGAGTTTGCCCCTTATAGCCCAACCAGTTACCTTAACAAAAAACCCATATAACTCCGCTGCTTTTCTGCCCTTAGAATTGTTAAAACCTAAACCTTTTCCACTTCTTAAGAGGTCTCTAACACCACCGCCAGATCCAAAATAAAAATAACAAATAGCAGTCCTCGAAGATAATCACCTGGTCCATTTCCTTGATCAAATGACTAATGATTATTTTTCCCCCTAAAAATTGATTCCTCTTCAACCCCTGCCTATCCTAATGGCAGGTGGTTCTGGCAAAGAAAATTCGAGAGTTTATGATCGCCAGACTGAACCTGAGGAGGGAGAAATGGAAACTGATCATACCTCCACTAAGGATATCTTTCTAGATAAAATTTAGGGTTTCACCCTTGATGATGTTTCATTTACACAATGGAGAAATAAATTTTTAGAATTTCATTCTTGGATGACTGCTGTTCAATTAGATAAAAAATGCTCCCATACCCAACTGTTTCGTGCCTTTGCGTCCAGATTACAAGGCCGAATGCGGGACTATTGGATGAACCTTGGTGAATATCGGCAGATGATTTATTTTAATTCCAATAATATTGATGAGTTTCTTAGCCGATTACATCAAGAATTCTTAGGCGCTGCACTTGACTTTGAAACCCAGGAAAGAAAAGAATTCATGCAGATGAAATGTGTATCTTTCAACCGAAAGCATTTGCCGTAGCATTTTGACTTGATATCAAAAAAGTACTACCAGATCCATGGCATTGATGAAGTCAGCCTCAAATATGTTTTCCTACAATCTTTTCTTGATCCTTTAGGAAAATAGGTTGAAGTGGTGCTTAAAAACCAAGGCCTCAATATGTCAAATGCTTCCCCAGGTAGCTTATACCAAGCTATAATTGCAGCACTTAATCGACTATGTGAACAATGAATCTTCTTCAAGCAATTCAACCGCTTGAAATTAGGACTAGCATGTGGACGTTCTGATCCCATCATTGGTTGTGACTTTTTCAAGAAAAAAAGAAAGTTCAAGCAGGAAAAACAAAAAGGATCCACAGCTCGCTTTTTTCGTAAAAAAGCACATAGAGGAAAGCATCCTGATGATCGATGTTTTATTTGTAAGAAAAAGAGTCACTTTGCTAAACAATGTCCTCGACGAACATCCTAGCAAGCTCTTATTGATCAATATTGTGTTGATGAAGATGACCTTGAATCCCTCTATGAAGAAGAAGAAGAGCTTATGATAAACACTATCTTCTGCATCTGAGATGATGAGCATTTAGCAGATGACCTAGTAAGCGGGCAAAGTAGCTCTTGCCAGATGATGCAAGTTCAGAATGGTGATAGTGGAAACTTTGTAATACCACTAGTCAAAGCATCCATTCTCATCGATAAGTTTGACCAACCAATCAAGGTGATTGCCTTCTTTGACACAGGAGCAGCTTGTTCCATGATTAATCCTGATATCCTGCCTCCATTCCATTGGACAAATTTTTTTTGAGAATTTAGAACAGCCAATAGAGAAATCATGACGATCACCAAAATTTCCAAGACTGTTCACTTGAAACTTTTTCTAGACTGTGAGGTCAAACATAAGTTCTATGAAACATCTAGCCCAGGTCGTGATGTCTTGGTTGGATTTGACTTGATCAGCAAATTGCTAGATGATAAAATAAGAATTGAATCTAATGGTCTTCAATGGAAGAATCACTTCAAGTGCTGGACTACTATTCCAAACCTCTATTTATGCACAGATGACTTTTCTAGTTTCATTCAAGAGGTCATACAAAAATCTTGTGTTGACAACCATGCTGACTTCCTACATAAGTGCTCTTCTCCATTATGGTTCAATAAAGATTTCTTCATTTCTCTTCCATTCAAAAAGAATGAAGATATAAATCTAACTAAAGCCACTCATTTTGGGATACATCCAAACCATCAGGTGTTAGTTGAGAAGGAGTTGTCTCAGCTTAAACAACAAGGGATAATTGAGGAAACCACGTCCCTGTGGGCATGCCAAGCCTTCTATGTTAACAAAAGATTTGAACAAGTTTGAGGGAAGATGAGGCTAGTAATTAATTACAAGCCTCTCAATTTATTTCTGATTGATATCAAATTTCCTCTTACAAGATGGGAGATTTTATTACAAAAATTTCCTGAAGCAAAGATCTTTTTAAAATTTGATCTCAAAGTTAGTTTTTAGCAACTTGGAATTCATTTGGAAGAACGGTACAAAATGGCATTTTGCATTCCTAACTTTCGTTATTAATGGATAGTTATGCTATTCAGATTAAAGAATGCTCCTTCGAAATTTCAAAAAGCTATGACAAGAATATTCGAGCCTATTCTACAACATGCCCTTATCTACATGTATGACATCCTCCTATTCTCAAAAACCCCTACTAACCATATTACCCTTCTCCAGCAATTCCATGCCTTCGTAAAAAAACATGGAATAATGCTTTCTCAAAAAAAGATGGTCATAGCCTAATCTTCCATTGATTTTCTTGGATTAATCATTAAAGATGGCTAGATATGTCTTCAGCCCCCTATCGCTATAAAAATCCAAGATTTTCCTAATGGGCTGTATACAATCAAACAGCTTCAACAATTTTTTGGGCCTTATTAACTACATGAAGGATTTTATCCTAAATATAGCCTAATACATGTTAACTTTGGCCCAATTGCTTCAAAAGATTCCCCCACCATGGTCAAACCTGCATACTAATGTAGTTAACAGCCTAAAATAATTTTTAGCTAGTCTACCTTCTTTTCAAATACCTACCACTGATGGCAGACGAATTCTTCAGACTGATGCTAGCCACAATTATTGGGGTGCTATTTTGCTTGATGAAAGCAAAAATTACATGATTTGCAGATACCAAAGTAGAAAATTTACTGAAGCAGAAATCCATTATCATTCCACTTTTAAAGAAATCCTAGCAGTCAAGAAAGCTATTGAAAAATTTCAATTTCATCTCATTGGTCGACATTTCTTAATCGAAATGGACATGTCAGCTTTCCCTGCAATGCTAAATCACAAAAAGACCCTCGTGCCATAACCCCAGCTGATTAGATGGAAAAAATGGTTTGAACAATGGAAATTTGATGTTAAGCATATCAAAGGAAAGAGGAGTTTTCTTATTGATTTCCTCTCCAGGCTTACAGAATTCAACCCAGAACCATTGCACCAGGTCCTGCCAATTTTCATGATTTCCGGTGAATCTTCAAATCCGCCCCCACCATATCCTAATCTTCCCCTACATCTCAAAGAGGAAATTCTCCGCCTCTGGTTTAAACTTTAGGTCATACCTTACAGTGCTATTTGCATCAGAAACCATAGATAATCTAGCTCCCACATAATTAACCTTGATTATCCGTATTTTACTATTTTTAATTTAACTTATACTCCGGGCTAGCCACATAAGTTTGTATATACTCTTATGAGGATGATAATCAGGACATCAACTATTGGGGGTTACTTTGACAAAAATGCTACCTTAGCACTGTTTAACCTTGGTCTTATCGGAGCTCTAACTAGACCCTCATACTTTCTGATGTGGCTTTCCCTGTTTAAGCCACTACAGCAATGGGTTGATTACTTCATCTAAGTCCCTGAATAATATGTTTTGGTTACTTTCCACTCTTATTGGTACCTTACAGAAAAGGTTCAGGCGTCCCAAACCATCACCTATTTCCATAAAGAATTTTATCATCAACATGGGCCTTGTTATCCTTATCATATCCTGGCTTATCCCTTCATGTCTTATGATTTGTGGATTGCCATACATTCTATTTTGTGCCAAGCAAATGGAATTGATCCAAATTGTCTTCCATTAGACGTTTGACAAATTGTCAATTGGCAGGATTGGCATAATAATATCTTTCCACAATACTGCAAGACCTTTACGACCAGGCTTATCTTCCATGGTAGCAAAACCAAGACACTGACTTGGATAGTGAACTAACTTTCCTATGGCGAGAAAGAAATTTTTCAAGAAGTTCTTCTGAAGAGCTAGCCAGCCTATAAAATCCAAATTACTTTGTATTATTTGTCGAGGAATCTGCTTTGTACTTTACTTTAGCTTTTACTTTGTACTGTTTACTTTACCCTATATTATTTTTCGGGGAATCTGCTTTGTACTTTACTTTAGCTTTTACTTTGTACTATTAACCTTGCCGGAGAATTTGCTTTGTACTATGATAGCTTCCCAACTTGCTTATCCAATAATTGAACTACTGAGACCACCCATTCTTGAGCCTAGGCGAGGTAGGAGAAGCTATGGATTCATGTCTTTTAGGGACCTTACTTTGCCCGAAGAGGGGGATAACAATGACAGTATCTCGCAAGGTCATCCACCAATGACACAATCAGGTGTCCCTTCCTTATACACCCTTCTACTGATGCAAGTGGATATAAGAGGTGCAGGCCGATCAAGTTATACCCCCATGTGCAGTTCTTCACCGGCAATGATGCTGGCCCATCGTATAGTATCACACCACCGCCACAACACCCTCATTATGCTCCACAGTCCTCGTTTTTCACCCCATCACCCTCACTTTCATCTGAATAAGTCCCTGGTTTATTGATGCAGTTTTTAGCTGACCCATTTTCATTCACTCCTGAGTATGCCAACGGATCATTGTACCAGCAGCAACAGTGGTTTTCCACCTTTGAAAATCTTGTTCCACTATTTCAATCCTCTTCTTGGGACTTGAACTCTTTATCCTTTAGGGGTCAAACCTGCCCAACTCATGAAGATGATGATGGTGAAAATGATGGAGATGAATAGGACCATCCGCTAGCTCGATGACCGCAATGAGTAAGGCAACGCCCTCGGTGTGGGATTTGGAGCCATTATTTTGGCGATTGAGTTTTTTATTATTGTATTATAGTGTTGTATCCAATTTTTTATTTAATCAATACATAACCTTTTTACTTCAGATTTAACATTCTCTCATATTTCATTAATCATATTATCCAATTTTGTAGATAAATTAAACACAGTGATGTATTTTTTTTCTTTTCATGAGATTTACAACATTACAATGTATATGGGTCGGCTTCTTCACCACAACACTTAACTAAACCCTTTAACGTATTCCTCTTATATAGTATAACAAATTAAATTTTTTCTTGATTCTCTGAAATTACTCTATGATTTTTAACGGGTTTACTTTATTATGGAAATCACCTTAATTAATTAAATCAAGAATGCATTATATAGTTAAATAATAGTGTAATGACATGAACCATAGTTGAAAAAAAAATCAAAGCTTCTAACACATGTACTACCAAAAATTTATTTTTCGAAATCGTTGTAACGAGTGGAACTACCTAGAAATTTAGGTTTCATGACCAACATTTGTGGTTTTTAGAATTGAACCTCATTTCCAGCGATGAGAACGTCGAGAAACATGAAATTTATATCATTCTTAAGAGGCCACTTAATCACTTGCTTAACAACATGAAATTCTTGATTAATTTTATTAGAATAACAAGAGTGAAAACGTCGAGACTCGATTATAAAAGATAAAATTACTTATTTCATTTTTCAAATTATATGGCATCAGCTAAGTCATCTTCAGATTGTATTAAATAATTAACTTTATTTATAAATAGCAATTTATATAGATAATTTTATAGTTAAGTATTTTAATAAAAAATATTTGCATAAAATATTATTCACATAGTACAAAATAATTTTATAGTTATAATACAAAATAATTATTTACATAAAATATTATTTAAACATGCCATTGATTATTTAATATAATTTATAAATTATTATATAGATTTTAAATAATGTCAAAAAAGAGATTAATAATTTTATTAATATAAAATTAGATGATACATATAATAGTTATAATACAAAAAAATTATTTACATAAAATATTATTTAATCATGCCCTTGATTATTTAATATAATTTAAAAATTATATTACTGATTTTATATAATGTCAAAAAGGAGATTAATAATTTTATTAATATAAAATTAGATAATACATATAATAGTTGTGATACAAAAAAATTATTTAAATAAAATATTATTTAAACATGCCATTGATTATTTAATATAATTTATAAATTATTATACAGATTTTAAATAATGTCAAAAAAGAGATTAATTATTTTATTAAAATGAATTTATGTGATATATATATATATATATATATATATATATATATATAATAGTTGTTATATAGGTGAGGAAACTTTTGGCAACAAATTAATTAGCTTGATGTGGAAATTGAGGCGAGGAAAAATGCATGAAAAAAAAGAGTCACCCGGGGGGGGGGGGTTTCCCCGTGATTGGGTGTACTGGTCACAGCCCTCCTGGACATGATCCATTAAAGTTTTAAATTTTTTTTTAAGTATCCTTGGAAATATTTTTTCCAACGCAGTGTTCGAGGAATTACTTTTTCTACCTACAGTGATTGGGTCAAAAAGCAGGCCTAGTTAGGCCTCTTTAACAAGTTAGGCCTTTTTAAAAAGTTGGGTTGAGCTTAAATTTTAGCCTTATAGAAGTTAACAGGTTAAGTTTAAGCTAATAATTTAAAAAGCAGGCTTGAGCTATTTATAATAAAGTCTAGCTCGACCCAATTTATTTACACCCTTAATCAGTCCTAACAATATGCCTTTACGTCAGGACAACAATTTAAAATGAAAAATGCTTGAGGAGTATTTAGCAAATTCACCCATAAAATGCAATCAATTGATATTTGACAAATATCATTATTTCATTTGATAATGAAATTAGGTGAGTTGCCTTGGAAATATATATAAGGCATTGTAACCTAGTCCTTTAATAAATTTTATTTTTCTTTTTTTGGTACAAAATAGGAAAAAAAAAACTAAGAATTATACATAGTTCTTGGCATCATTCTATCTAAAACATCATGTAACAAAAGAGATTGGACTTCCATAGGAGGCAAGTGTAGAATTAGTTTTTTTTTTTGCAATATAACCAGCATTAAAATTTGCCTCCCTATAAACATGCTTAATAGGAGGATCTCCTAAAACCAAAAAAAGCCATTTGCAGTCTTCAACCAAATTTTAGACAATAATAGATAGTGAGTGATCATTATTCTAAATAGTATTTATAATAGATATTGAATCAACCTCCATAATAATTGGAAATAAGCCCTTATTATATACTAAGAGCAAGCCATCTCTTAATTTGCCAAGCATAGCTATGTTAATTAACTCAAAATCTCTAATTCTTAATCCTCCCAAATTTTTTGGCAAAGTGACAATGTTCCTTTTAACTAAATGTAATTTATGTCCATATGAAAATTCCCCTATAAAAAATTATGAACCACTTGATCTAATTTATAGTTAATATTTTTTGGAATCTTTGTATATGTCATATGATAAAGAGGAAAAGCATTTAAAACAAATTTTATTAAAATAACCCTCTCGACAGAAGATAAAAATTTTAATTGCCATCCATAAATTCTTTGTCTACATTTGTCCACAAGAAAGAAAAAAAATCAAAAGATTTATAATTTCCTTTTGTAGACCTTCCTATATATTTTCCAAAATAATCATTACTTGAAATGCTAAGCTCATCACTAATTCACTTCCTAATTTGAACATTAGTATTCTTTGAAAAATAAATTCTTAATTTATGAAAGTTAACTTTTAGACCAAAAATATTAGCAAATTCATTTAAAACTTCCTTTATAGTTAGGTGGTTTTTAATATCAACCTTAGTAAATAAAAAACATCATCAGTATAAAATAAATGTAAAAATTTCAAGCCATATTTACTTGATTTAATAGGAGTCCATTTTTTTAAAAGAACTTGTTTATGTATCATCATATGTAAATATTCAAGGCATAAGATAAATAAAAAAGGAGATAACGAGTCTCCTTGCCTAATTCATTTAGAAGGAATCAAAGGATCTAATTTTTCACCATTAAATAAAATTTGAAAAGAGACCTTTGAGAGTAAACTCATGATTAACTTGATCGACATATCGAAGGAATTAAAAAAATTAACAGATTTTATAAAAATCCCATTTTAAAGAATCATAAGCCTCTTCAAGATCAAGTTTAATAATCATATTTCCTTTTTTTACTTTTAATTTGTCAATAGTATGCATGATTTCTCTAATAATGATTATATTATCTACAAGCTTTCTATTAGTGACAAAGGTAGCTTGTATAATATCTCAAAATAGAATAAGAAATTCTAAATAGAAATTTTTCTAGAAAATTCCCTTAATTACAAATCTTATATGAAAATTAGGTGAAATTCAAGATAAGTGGAAAGGTAATTTAGATATAAGTCTAAATAAAAATTTTGTAAAAATTTTATTGGCCATCAAAATAGGCAAAAATCAAATTAACAATCTAATAATAGATTTATAAAAATTTCAAAATTTAGAAAACTGAAAAAGTGAGAATTTGAGCTGAAAATTAAACAAATCAATTTAAAAATCCTTGGGTTGACCTAAATCAAAATTTTTGGGCCCAAAATATGTATAGAAGTTAAGAAATAAAGACCTAAAAATATCCAAAAGTTTAGGAGCAAAAATGTAAAAAATAAAATATTTAGGGCTGATTTGTAATAAATCATTTTTATCTTTTTAAGTGTATAATTTTTATTAGTATTACAATGGTTTAGCTTAATTTTTAGAGGCCTAAATATAATTTTTAAGGCTAAAAAATGTGGGTTCAATCTTTTACAAGAAACTAAGGCCATAAGCGAAAAAGAAAGGGAAAACTAGGGTCAAATTGCAATAAATTATTTTGCTTTTCAAAGTAACTAAATTTCATTTGTTATTAGGCTAATAATTTGTTGAACTTGGAAGGACACTTAGGCATCCAACCAACCAGAAATTGTCCAACATTATTTTCAAAATCCAATAAATAATAAAAATTGGAGCTTTTTTTATGGCTAAGGTTTTGCCTCTATATATATCTATTTAGACCATTTGGGGAAATAAAAACTTTGCTCCCTTTTGGTCAATTCTCAAAATGTAAAAAGAAGAGGAAATAAAGGGAATTCAAGCTTTTATTGGTAATTAAAAAGGTGAGTGGCAACTACCTTTTTTCTTTAAGGTTTTCCTAATGAAAGTGATGAAAATGACAATTTATGATGATATTATTATAATTTTATGTGTGGCCATGTATAAAGACATGGTTCTAATTTATGCCCTTTTTTTAATGTTGTTTAATGATGTTAGGTTAATAAAATTAGTGGAAGAAGTTTCATTAAAGTAGATTGTAAGATGATCATAGGAAAGTTTAGAAACAAAATTTTGTTAAGGGGGTTTATTAACATGTTTTTATTTGGCCCTTTGAAATCATGATCAAATTTGTTTTACTTAGAAAATTTGATGTTTTAGTGTTATAAATGATGTTAATAAATATGAGAAAGATTTTGAAAATTTTTTAAAAATTTTAGAAATGTAAAATATGAGTATTTATAATCCTAGGAAAAATGAAGCCAAAACAAGATGTTGCCAAATTTTGCTTCTATTCTTAGGGTATTAGGCTAACTAAATGATGGAGAATAATTATGAAAACTTATGTACTTACCCTTCCATACGTTAATAAACTCATGGCCAAATTTGGTGATATTTGAAACTTATTTAGTTATCCAACAAAATTTTCTATTTCAAGTGCAATCCTGATTTTGGACCTTATTTGTGTAGTCTTGGGATTGGAAATTTTTGAACCATCAAATGATTAAAAAAACTATGATACTTTCAACATATGTTATTTAGGATGTTAGCAAGTTTTTTTCAAAATTTGGTGATAATTATAGTTGATTTGATTGTCCAAATGATAAATTTGTTATGATTGCTCTTGTGCTGTCCAAATATTATAGCTTTAAGTTCATGCTTTTGGTGCATAGTTAAACTCACGAAATTAATCATGTAAAAATTGATTTATTCATTATTTAACATATTAGGGATGTTATATGAAAATTTGGTAATTTATAGCAATGATTTAAATATTAAAAAGTTGCTTCCATTACATGACGCTCCATGCATGTTGACCCTATTTTGAGAACATACTTCATTACTATGTAAATAGTACCAAAGAACCATATTGGTGTAAGATAATTTACTTTTGATGATTCACAATGGGTTAGTAAGATACCAACGGTTTTAGATAAATTTTTAGTAAAAGTTAGAGTGAGTTTAAAAGGTGAAAGTAGGATTTACTTATAAATACCCCTTTGTGGTCTATTAAAGCTTTTGGATTAGTGAGGCATGTTTTGAATTAACATCATATACTTGTTATTCAAATAGCATTTAATCGTGAAATATTAATATGTTATATATGTTGTTAAAATAATTAATAAAATGCTTATAATTAGGTTGGTATTTTAACCATACTTATGATATGTTCTAGCAGGATCTATAATTGATGCCTTTGGTGTCCTGACATGGTAAATGCCTACAGTGTCTCATATTAGTTGAGGCCTATAATGGCTTGATACTTATTTGTTATGTATGAGGGATAATATGTATTTTTCATGTGACTTATTCCTAGAAGGAAGGGTACAAGGCAGGATCGAGTTATAAGGAAGAGGTGGGATATAAGATAGGACTGGAGTTATAAGGGGAAAATCTAAATACCAACTATAGCCATTTAACTTGATAATTTGAATAAATATTATTTTAAAGAAATTATTATCAAGAATTTATTATGTGATGAATATTTAAATGTATTAATATATATATATATATATATATATATATATATATATATATATATATATATATATATATATATATATATATATATATATATATATATATATATATATATATATATATATATATATATATATATATATATATATATATATATATATATATATGTTTAAATTGTTATTGTGAAAACTCTTTAAAAGAAAAGAAGGAAGTAGCCATTCATTGAGTAATTTTTATTACTCACATTCATATGTGTTGTTTCCTTTGTAGATACTAATTTTGATCTTGATGAGATGAATTGACACATGTGCTAAATCCTTTCCCCACTCCATAAAGGCATGCCAAAAGAATAGTATCAAGCTTGGTTTATTTAGCAAAGAGTACTTTTCCTTAAAATATTATATATACACTAATAGTAGCATATTTTGTATACTTTCTAAACTTATGTTCATGTTTCTCTTATTACATGTGTCAATTTGTATTTCAATACTTATTTTCCTACTATATGTATAATAGTAGCAGTGGTAAGGAAGTTGTAGAGTATCAAGGCTTGTAAAGATATTTAGTTAATAAACCTACACTAATTAAATATATTTACTCTGGTCATGATACCTTAAAATTAGGTTATGATAGCCTAGGATATAGAAACCAAAGAATTCATTAATGGCTAAAGTTTTAAAGTTAAAATATTTAAAATAATCTTAAGAATTATGTTACATAAACTAATTAGCCTATAAGCATTAATTGTTTCATAAATATTTCCTTTAAGAATAAGGCAAATCAAAGTTTCATTTAGTCAATCTGGAACTATACTAATACTAAAAGTTTGAATAACATATTGATAGATAGAACCTTTAACCTCATTCTAGAACCTTTGAAAAAAAACTCAAGTGAAGACTATAAGGACTAAGGGCTTTTGTAAGTTTTTGTGCTTTCAAAGCTAAAAAAAAATCTTAAGGAGTAAGATATATTTGAAAATTTAACTTTGAATTTTCATAACATTCCAAAAATTGCGCTTTTTAATATGTAAATTAGTTTGAATTTTTATATAACTATATCTTTCTTTAAAAGAATCAATTATATGATTTTTAATATCATCATCATTTTCTATCCATTTCACCAACCCTATTTTTAAGTTTAACAATTTTATTTCTTCTTCTTTTAATAATAGTGGACAAATGATGAGTATGAGTGTTTCTATCCCCATCTTTGATCCAATCCATTCTAGATTTAAAATCCTAAATTTCCTCTTACTATCTTAATACTTGAAGATATTCTTCTTGTAAGATTCTATCTAATTTAAGTAAAGATTTAGATTTATAATTTTCCAAAGTAGCCTGAACTTATTTTATTCTAGCTGTAAGTTTTTTTTTCTTTTTGAAAACTTTTCCAGACACTTATAATTCCACTAAGAGACCTTTTAGGTGAAAGTATCAATAGCATGTTTTAGAGAAGATGAAGAACACCAAGAATTACCAACTCATTTATATAAGTTAGGGTGGGATAACCAACAAATGTCAAATCTAAATGGTTTTTGCATTGTATAATGATACACACAAAATAAGGACATAATAATAGGAGCATGATTAGATTTAATACAAGGTAAATTAACAACTTGAGCTTTAGGATATAATAAATTCTAAGAGGAATTACACACAATTATATTAAGTCTTTCAAAAATAACATTATTAGAAGATCTAGAATTAGTGCAAGTGAAAGAGGAACCAGAAAAACCCAAATCGAGTAAATTACAAAAATGTGTGCATTTAATGAACAAGTTTACTCTATGAATATTAATTGGAGCACCACGAAATTTTTTAGATTAACAAACTACTTCATTAAAATCACCCAAGGCTAACTAGGAAAGATTATGTGATTGAGCAACTAATTTTAAATTATTCCATAATATGTTTCTATATAAGAAATTAGGACTAACATATATACTAGACAACAACCAAGTAAAGGAATTTGGAGTCACCTTAATAAGTGTGTGAATTTCCTACTTAGATTTGTTGACAACATCAATGCTAACCTCATTTGAATTCCATAAGAGCCATATACCTCCAACAAAACCAAAAGTGCTAGTCATTTCAACATTTAAAAAGGATAGGTCAATAGTTATTTCCTTGGCCTTGTCTCCATCTAATTTGGTTTTGTCAATATTAGAATATTGATTCATTCTTGACAGATAAATTCTGCAAGTCTTCTAAAATCAAGGCAATGAACTTCGTGAACATTCCACATTGTATATGAAAATTTCAAGCATTCATTGACAAAGAAAAAAGAGTTTGAGAGATGGTTGTTGATGTATTAAACATTTACATAAGGGAGAAATTGATTTTTGCAAGTATTCTTCGAAAGAATTCCTGATCATTCAAGACTACATTCTTGAGCTATACAACAATTTGATTGTATTACTGCTCTATCACTAGGACATGAATCAATAGTTTTCCTCCTTTACATATCAAGCAACATTCATCTAGGCTTAACATCTTTCTTTGTACTAGCATTATCTTGTACTAAGTCTTCCTTGCTACCATATGAAATGGTTTGGAAAGGAATTGAAATAAATGTATCTGGTTCCTATTTGGTAAGTTCAGATTGGTGTCAAGATAGCTCCAACTCAAGTTGTCATCTAAGTGAATGATTATTAGAGGTATTAGCATTTCTGCCACCTTCTTTCTTAGGAGACAATGATCCTTACTATTTAAAGGGCATTTGTATGGCTTCATGTTCCTCTAAGCTTCCATTAGAGTTTGATTAAACTGAGTCACCACTTTTATTGGATCTATTAATATTCATTCTATCATTTTATGATATAAGAATCTGAGTTAGTTTTGTTGGTATGTATCCTAGGAGCCAATCATAAAGATGATTGTAATAATGCACAATATATTATGTTTTATTTTAAGCAATGCAATTATTATATTTTATTTTTATTTTTTTTATATCTATGTAATTTATAACTTAATATAATAATTATCTTTAGAATAAATTTAGTATTTCTAAAATACTCCTAATCAAGTATTTTTGAGTATTTTTACAAAAAGGATAGTAATAATACATCAAGACTAGCATGTATAGTGACTGATGATTATGAATCATGAATATGTGATATTAAGTCAATACATAAGTACATTGTTAGTGAACAGATGTACTGGACTGGCCTGTAATGAGAAAACTGTATGGATTGTCATATGTCATTAGTTATTCTCACATGATCACAATGTACGTAGTCTTTTAATCTGAAGTCACTACGGTTCCTTACATAAGTCACACATTTTGATGTTGTCCTGTATCACCTTTAATTAGGATGTGTTGTAGGACATTGATTGGGTGTGTCATGAATCATGCAGAGGGATATCAATGATGTAGATGAGACTTTCATTCGTATTACATAGTAGGAGTGATATTTTTAGGCCCTTTGATTGAGTGAGATTAAGAAATGCATGACCATGTTCAAATGGATCAATATGAGATATTAATAATTTATTTTAGTTTACTTAATATCAAGAAATATAAATTGAACATTAACAAGGATGACACATTCCATGCCTCTAGTTCGATTTGGATATCATTACAAAAAAGATTATGTTGCAAAGTGTTGTTCACACATTAAGTGAATATTGAGTCACATGCTTTTTTACTACTTGGATGGCAATGATGTATTGTTAAATATTGCTCACTGTCTATGGTCTACAAGTGGGCTATTAGCAACATAGTAAGAACCTACATGATCATACAAAAGGAGTAGAAATGACACAATAATTAATTAAATTTTAATTAGACTAAAATTCAATTAATTGAGCTTATTTTCGTGCATATATATATTATTAAAATAATAATATATTTTCACGTAATACATATGATATATTATGTAATATTATTTGATATTAAGGTAATATTAGATAATTACATTATTAGATATTAGAAAATTATATTATAAGATAATATTATTTTCTAATATAAGATAACTACATGCAATTTTAATATTAGATAATAGATAATTATATTATAAAATAATATTATTATCTAATATTAGATAATTAATGGATAAGTCCTATCTCTCCTCACTTTCTCCATGATAAGGATAAGGTGATAGTTGTTAAGTGAGATTAGTCTTATTTCTCCTCACTCTCTCTCCATGATAAAGATAAGGTGATAGCTGTTAAGTGAGATTGAGATTTTGGAAGTATTATCCTAGTAGAACTAGGAATGTGGTATGCCTTAGTTCTATAAAAAGAACTTGAAGGCAGCACTTTAATGATACACATTAGTAGCCATTAAACCTTAAATCACTCAAGAAAAATGCACTAATCCTAATCTTAGTGAGAGAGATGTATCCTAGCAAATTCATTGAGGGTGAGAAGTCATTGTTCACTTTGTGTAGATACCATATAGACGTTGTATCTTTTGGCCGGCATTTGATTCATGATTCATCTCGGTCTTTTAAATTTTTGTTGAGAAAGAATGTGAGCACATAGAAAGGTAAAACCCTAACATTGATTTATGCCCTTTTGCATGGATCCTTCGTAGGATTTGGATAAAAATTTTTAATTTCTGATGCGTATGTTGATTCGAAATTATAATAGGTTTTTCACTAGATATCCCTAAACTAACATGTACTCCATCATGTCTTCCACCTTTGATTCGAAGTTCTTTATTGATGGGTTGAGTTAATCCATGATTGGGAACCCTAAGTACAATATCTCTAGAAATTTCAATTAACTTTAGGACATTTTATGGTTTTGATGGTTTATTAATATCTATGAACGTTTCATCTCGATTTGGACTAACTTTGTCCATTCCATAACCTACCAAGCTACTTAAAACCATAGGCCTATTAGATGAGGAAGATTGTTTAATGGACAAATAGTTTGTTTCTTTAACTGGATCATTATTAGATGGATCTTTTTGATCAATCCATTCCCATTCTTAATAGTATTCAATTTTTCCCTAATTTATTTTTTCTCCTTTCAACCAAAATCCATGGTCGATAAGGATCTAAACCAATACTACTATTTGGGACATAAGCACCCATTTCGAGCTTCATTTTTGTAATCATATTGATTTTGTTAGCCACTATTCCACTATCATCATTTTCTTTAGGCTTAGGGGATTGAATTTCTAGATCTTTCTCCAGGATTCCATTTTTATTATGGCATTGTTGTTGCACATCCATACCCTAAACTTGTGGTTCATACATACAAGATCATTTCTAGTGATCAACTCTTTCACAAAAGAAGCATACTCTATTCAGGCCTTCATATAGAACCAATTGCTTAAGTTCGCCAATATGGATTATTCTAATTAATGGTTTAGATAGATCAATTTAAACACATATATGAGCAAATTTTCTTTTATCATCCAAAAAAGTGTAGGAATCAATTTTCAAAACAAGCTTAATTGTACTAGCTAACTTAGGTAATATATATGGATTATAGAATTCAACCGATAATTCTAGCAACCTAATCTAGACTACAATAAAGTTAAATTAAGTATATATTAATTCATATTTGATTAAGACTTTACAACTCGTATAATATTTTTGTTTTTATTATTTATTTTTACTCACTTCTATTAATAAATCAAATATTAATATCATTAAATAATATATATACTACAACGTAAGCTAGTAAATGCATGGGTTGAAAATTACCTTTTATCTAAATTGAATGTATATTTATATAAATAAATTTTAGGTTTCATATTATAAAAAATGATATAAAAATTTTAAAATTCAATTTATTATATTTATTTTATAATCATATATTTGAGTTTGCTAATCATAAATTTTCATCATACATATTACATTTTATTAAATAAGAATACGTAAAATCAATCAATTTTTGTTACTAAGTATAAATTCTCCATTAGTTAAATCTATAATCAAATGAAAATCTCCAATATTAGTATAAATATAATAGAGAGGAAATAGGAGTTAAATAATTAAAAACATTTATAACTTGTTTTATTCAAAATATATCATGTTATATTTATATTATTTTGTAATAATAGAGTAGTATGACTTGTAAAAAATAAAATTGAACATTAGGAAAGGATATGTATGTAAAGTAGTAAAGAAAAATAATAAGAGTTAAAGAAAGAATAAATTTAATTAATTAATTCAATTAAATAAAATCTTTAACTTATGTAAAATATTTTTATAATAAAAGCTAAATATATTATATTATATCTATATTATTTTATAATATTAAGTATGCATTGTAAAAAAAATATAAAAAATAGTAAATAAAAAGAAGAGACGTTCTGTTATCTATAAAATAATAAAAGTTAAAAATAAAATATATATATTTAATTAATTTAATAAAATTAAAATTTTAACTTATTTGAAATATTTTTATAATAATTAACAAAAGTGAACTTGAAAATAGAAAAATATGCAATAGAATAAATTGAAAGAAGAGAAACAGTGCAGAATTATAGATTAATAAGAGTTTAAAATGGAATATATAATAAATTAACTTAATTAAATAAAACTTTTAATTTATTTAAAAAAATTATAATAAAAATGTATGTTTTATTGTATTTGTATTACTCAATGGTATAGGTAAAGGAAAGATAAAAGTACATGCTTTATGACAAAAATTTGATTAATGTATATTTATTTATATATAATACTCAAAAATTGATATAAATAAAATATTGATAAAATTTAAATAAAATTAATTTTAACTTTCAAATACTTTTCCCTTATGATAAGAATGGTAATACATTTAACATACATATATAAAGATTATGAGTTTGAACTAATGAGAAGCAAAGTTTTTAAAGCAATATTAGATATTAATACACCACTAAAGCATTGGCAATTTTCAAATGCCTTTTATCAAGAAAATAGAATATTTAATTAATACAATTAATATATATCTTCTAATTCAACTTTTAATTTATTTGAAATATTTTTATGATAAAAGAATGATTTGTTAATTTTTTTTTAAAGAACAATCTACTAAGGAGAGTCAATAAAGGCAAGGAATGGTTACTCTTCTTACACGAACAAGTAGAATACATTTACTCTAAGAATAATCCATTATGAAAATAGTGATATCACGGCTTATATAATATTAGGAATACATGTTACTAAAAAAATATTATATATAATTTAATATATATAAAGGGCCAGATTTCGATACATCATTTGTATAATGTACTATTTGATTTGGTAGTTGAAATGTGCTGATCTATATAGTACTACGGAAAAGAATAAAATTTAATAATTTTTAGACAGTAGTGCATTATAATATATCTAATATGATATACAATAGTCTACGCGTATAATAAAACATGTGTACCCATTTTATTTGTCAATAAATATCATTGTAATCCTTCCCTTTTCTCTAACATACATTAAAGCATAATCCTAATTTGGCAGCATCTAGATCATTGACCATATGTGGAGAGTTATATTCTGTGCTTGAGTAGAGCCTTGGACTACATTGTGTTGTTATAACAAATTGCAACTCTACCAGAAAAGGTCCTCGACTAATGAAACGGTCATGGTGATAATTTTGTAGAAAATTTTACGAAAATTAACGAGAATCTCCAAATTCGAGTAATTTAAGAATAGAAAATAATTTATAAACGTGGCTAGAAGGGTGAAAAAAAGAATTAGCTTTAACATGAATTGGTTAATCCTTTCACATATTTTCCAAAAGGATAATTTATAACAATTTTTTTTGTGATTAATTAGAATGTCTCCAACTGCCCAAAGAAGACGTAGCAATGTGCATCTTGAAAAGACAAACTTAACAATAATGTGAAAGGAACACACTCCCTCTGCTAATTCTCATTGATTTCACTGTTTGTATCTTGATGGAATGACAATATAAATTAGTCTAAATATAAAGAGATGGGGGACTTTGTAATACAATAATTAAGTCAGATCATAAATTTTATTTATCACCTAGTTGTATCATATTGAATTTAAATACCAATTATACTCATAACTTAATAGTCACTTGATTTTGGGTATTAAATAATATAAATATTAACAATTTATTTATAAATTAATGTAAGATCTAAAATTATAAAATTTGCAATGATCTCCCACTCAACTCCACATTAATTTATATATAATAATCACATGAAAATTAATGTCAATATTGAATGATATTATTTCATACATAAGTCTAATTGAGATTATAAGCATCCAATAACACTAGATATTATATTTGAAAAATATATTAATATCAAACAAATCAAATGCTTATATCTCACTGATCAAAATAACTAATATCTGACGGGATATTAACATAAATATAAATATGTATAATTCAATTTATATATCTTTAATATGACTAAATATAAATCTTTATACAATAGTCCCAACATTTGCCCAAGATGCCTAGAATGTTTCTAATCATATGTCATAACCCAAAATGTGCACAAAATATATGACAATAATATGAATATCTCATTTAAATGCATCTTAAAATAACATCGAGTTGAAATTATTAAAACTCTCACTAACCCAAAACACTGAAAGGCTTAGGCAAATCCACATAATTTATATGATTATGATTTATTTTAAATCTTGAGCTTTTGATAAATAGATCTATGAACATACAATTTAATGGAAAAAAAAGTAATATGCTTGTGTGTCTTCTTTCTCATAAATTGGCATTTCAAACTAAAGTTCTTTGTATAGGTAAAATTTTTATTGTTTAAAGAGAAGATGATGGCAGTAATATTGTTGCAACAAACAAAAATGGTTAAGAATGCAAAACTCTTAAGCAAACAACTTCACAAGCACATTTATATCACATGACATATTTTGCCCTTATAATGAAAGTTATTGTAAATGACCACTTAACATTTTCCAAAACACAACTCCTCCTAACATGTATTCAAATGCAAATCCATGATCACCTAGACAATTAACAAAAAAAAAAAAAGTTTGAGTAGTTTGCACCTACAAGATCTCTTGTAAGTTAGTATGTAATGATTTATACCACTTGAGTGCCATATTAGTAGTAGTCTAGTTTCTCTAATCTAAACACACATCAAGTTATGTATAACTAATGTATATAAGATATTTTTTTTATCAATTATTTTCTTTTTCACTTAAAAAGACATTGGCCTAAAACTTTATCCTTTTAGATTATAAACAAATATAAGAGTATACCAACATGTTGAGCCCTTTCTAGCATAACTATTAAGATAAACTAAACATCATTAGGACCTATCCTAATTCATTTCATTCCAATTTCTTTATTTTAATTAACATATCCATATTATTATAAATTAAAGAAATATCATTGTCACGTATAATCGGAATTATCAAAATGTCCATACTCATTATCATACATTAGTCTGTGATGCTTTCCTTAAATTCGAGAGAGGTTATAATCTAATTAAAATTGAAACACTATTGTTTGGATAAACCTTTTTATTGTCAACACAAAATGTTTTCTATTCTTTTATTAGAAAGTATTTGGTAGTTTTATATTTTTTCTATCAAGTTAATATCAAGGAAGGTTGTTTTAGTCTCTGATGAATGTAACTCCCATTAAAATGAGCTACCCATGTCACAATGATTTAGAGTCATTGATGAAGTAGTTTCTTTACAATCCATGCTTTCCTTTTACGTGTAGTCCTTTAACCACCAACCTAATATTGAATCCTTACTTTCTCTTGAGCATCCTTTTTAAACTCAAAATTTCATTTGTTTCCAATTGACTTACAATTCATAAGCAATTTAACTTAATCCTATATTATATCTTTATAATTCATTGTGAAGGATTAGATTAACTTTACGGGATATCCTCAAAAGGCTTTCATAATACTTTTGCTCTATTGGTTACACTAGATTAGATTAGTGGATGATGGAGGATGAGTCATTAGTTTGTGGCACCTTGCAACTCTCATTATTTAAAATATCCTCTAAATGGATTTAAGAACCTAGGGATAGTTTTAAGATTTAAGTTTCAATAGGTTTTAGGAAAAACTTAAATAAAAAATGCCAAAATAATGAAATAATGTACTAGAACAAACACATATTCATCATAAATTCAAAATGAATTTTATTCACTAAAATCAATAAAATATTCATTAAGATAACACATAATAAATGGAAAAATAAGTTCTTTTAATGAAAAATAAAATATTGTGTTTCTTGTACAAGCTAAATCAAAATGCGAACAACTATTTTTAGATTTATTTCACTTTATTAGGTTTCTCAAATTCTTCCTTTTTCTTTTTTACCCATTTCTTATACTTAAAGCAAGATATCTTCTTATGCCCATACTTCTTGTGGAGTTTACACTTTCCTTTGAACTATGCTTTCCTAAGCTTAAGGCAATCATCATTCTTCTATCTTTTTTTTTAATTATGTGTAAATTTCCCATGGTTGTTTTTCAAATGCTCTTTCACTTCTTGTTTTGAAGTTAAACCATGAGTAATAAGGTTAACTTACTAAATGTTTCCTTTTCTTATGTCCTCTTTTACTTAGCTAATAATGGATATCATTTCAATGATAGCACATTCATCTTTTTTAGTGTTATATGTTATTTTTAGAATGTTAAATTATGAAAGCAATGACTCTAATGTTTGCTAAATCAAAAAACTATCTTCCAACTCAATTCCCATACACTTCAGCTTATAGTAATTGTTCAATTTTAGAATATGCTCCCACATTCCCTTGAGTCCATCATAAGTCATTTTCTTAAGTGACAAGAGAGAGGAACTTTTCTATGCTTTATCATATTTCACAAAATTTTCAGCAACATAATCCATAAAGGCTTTAGCATTCTTAGAATCAGGGATACTATATTTGATGGTCATGTTCATAATGTATCTCATAATTATTAGACAAACCTTGTTTGAATGTGTCTATTTGTCATGTTTCTTCTTTAGTTCTACACTCTAGTTCACATCAACTTTGGGTTCCTTTTTATGATCTTCATGTTCATGTTCACAATTGCTATATATAATTTTATAGAGTTGGCCAATTCATCATAATTCATCTCGATTAACATTTTTCCAAGGCTAATTGCATATACAATAAAGTTGAGGAAAATGTATCAACCTATTAATGCATGTAAATACTTTAATTGTACTTACATTTTCCTCTTAAAATAATTATGCAATTTTATACAGTATTACATTATAATATCTAATACTAAAAGGTATTTAAGACTTTACAACATAATACAAGATTCAAAATTACACTCCTAAAACCTAACATTGAAAATGTGTTTAAAATTTTAAGGAATATAACATTCAACCCTAAGTTCATATTATTGCCAACGAACTATATTAATAATATAGTATTAAAGGGTATTTAATATTAATAATACAAACACTCCTTTATACACTTTAAAATAATTTTCCTTCTAAAAAATTTTAAACAATATTTTATATGATTGGTATCACAAAAAGTAGGTATATAGCCACACAAAATCTTATAATGTAATATGAGTAGTTAATAATTTCTATATAACATAATAATATTCAATAA
Organism: Sindora glabra; assembly: GCA_020226215.1. NCBI lineage: Eukaryota > Viridiplantae > Streptophyta > Magnoliopsida > Fabales > Fabaceae > Sindora > Sindora glabra. The sequence continues at coordinate 21,714,541 of CM035233.1, read as the reverse complement.
AACTGTTATATTATCCAAATAATGTTAAAAAATTGCTACAAAATGTTAGAAGGTAGCTTGAAAAATAAGATTACTTAGGAAAATTTTTAGTTCAAAATAATTAAAGAAAAACTTAAATAAAATGGGTAAATTTTAACATAAAAATTTTTAATTCTAAAAAAAATTAAAAAATACCTATTAAAAAGTGCTAAAAGAGTGGAGCATAGTGATATAAACATTATTGTTGTCACACATCTAGAAGGTAGCGCATAATGCTTACATGGCACTCATGCAATTGGGTATGACATGTTTAGGGTCATTTTCCTTGCTTAGAATGCTACAAAATGGGTTAGAGCAACTCAACTTTGACCTAATAACAATTCGATTTTATTTTTTGTTATTCTTATGCAATTTCCACAAAATTTCATCTAGAATCATTTCTAGATTTAATCTTTGGTTAACCTAATAAAAAAATAATCCTATAATGCATTAAAATTCATCTTCCAAATTTTTAAAATTTGGAAAAAAATTCATTTGATGCTTTTGTGATTTTCTATAATTTTCTAGCCTCTTTAACCAACTTTATTATCTTGCAAAACTTCTTTTTCAAATGACTTAATACACATTCAATTAAAAACATGTTGATTTTTTAAAATTTAAAATCCTACAAAAACTTGCATAAATGGTGGACGAATCTAGGAATTTCCCTAGGAAAAAAATCATTATATGATTTTTACAAACACCATATGCTCAGAAAATTTAGGTTACATGGGATCATGAATATGAGTTTTCCTCCAAAATTTGGCAAAATGAAAATTTTGCAAAAATATTTCAATGGATTTTTAGACCAACAAGAACATATACATATAAAACCAAAACACATCTTTCACAGAAAAGAAGCATGGTAATGATAAAATAATATACAAATTGTGCACAAATACAACATTTTATAACAACCAGTGTAATATATATGCTGAGTTAATTAGATTATTCAAATTGAAGATATACCTAGCATGCAACATGCTTTAGTGCAATAAATAATACATTCTTAAAATAAAATTTCAATACACATAATTTATGCTTAGGAAAAATAGCACAGTATACACACACATTTGACAAAAAATGCATGTATATACAATTTATATACACTAGCCAATAATGAAAGCTAGAACTAAACATCTATAATGACTACCATATAGAGGCAAATGAGCATAACAAGTACAAAAGACATACATATATATATATATATATATATATATATATATATATATATATATATATATATATATATATATATATATGTATATATATGTATGTATTTGAAAACAAATTTCAAGAAAATCATAGGAAAAATGGTAACAATTCATACCTTATACACACATACATACACACATTATATTTCCTAGCAAATGTAGCAAGCATTACACTCACAACAATGTGTACTAATTAGCCAAAGTTCCTGCTAATTTGGCTATAAATTCAACAAAGAGCAACATATAAATAGGAGCTTCATGTTTGTACTATTAAAATATGCATCTTGTGTTTATCATGCCATACATAATGAAGGGTATAATATTCAATAGTTGAAAATTTGAGTTAATGAAATAGGCATATATTTCATACACCCATTCTTAAGAAAACTTATATATATAAAGCTTAAATTTTCTTGGATTCAAACATAAATTCCATTTATTAAATTAGTTATCAAACACAACTACCCAACTTTGATACTAATTGTAGAAAATTTTATGAAAAATGACGAGAATCCCTAGACCTTAATTATGTTACATAGCATAATTTAAGAATAGAAAACAATTGATAAAAATGGTTAAAGGGGCTGAAATAAAGAATTAGTATTAACTTGAATTAGTTAACCCCTCCATGTGTTTTCTAAAAGGACAACTTACAATTCCTTGTGATTAATTAGAGTGTCTACAACTACACAAACAAGTAGATGTAATAAGCTTTTGTAATACCTAATAAAAATATCCAATAAACTGAAATAGTTAGAATTAAGTTAGATGGTATTTGTTAGTAGGTAATAAGTAAAAATACATATTTTTACTAGTAAAATTATTTATTAGAAGAAAAATCTATTAGAAGTTATTTAGAAAAATGTTGAGAAATTAGAAGTATTCAAAATTCAAGTTCAATAAGATTTGGAATAATTTGATAGTTTTACTTAAAAGCATCTTAAAATTATCCTAAAATGATAAAAATGTAATTTTGAACACATCAATAATGGTATGGATGTCTCTAAGGAGAAAAGGAAAAGGGAAATTTGGTTTAGTTTAAGGAATTTAAGGTAAAATGACTTAACTTCGGGATGCTAAAGTAATTCTTAATTAGTTTAGGATTTATTAGCTTGGACACAAAGAAAGAATGTGGAATGTTCTATGAAATGTGCTTGTATGACAAGATTAGAAATAGAATATGCTATGTATCATGCTTGTAGGATTAGAAGTGTGCTTGTATGATAGGATTAGATATTCCTTTTATCATTCTATTTTAAAGATAAGCTTACAAGAGAATATACTAAGAATGATGCTTAAGTAAGAATATTCTTTACATAAATGTAATTAAGATAAGCTTAGGAAATAATATGGTAAGTATCATGCTAATACGATAAGCTTATATGAGAATATTCTTAAGAATTATGCTAAGGTGATAAGTTTAAGATGGAATATTCCATGAATCATGCTCATATTTTCTCCTATAAATAGCTAACTTGAATTCATTTCTTCCTACACCAAATAAAAGCTTCCCATGATTAAAAAGGGAATTTGAGAGAAAAATATTATTCTTAAGTGTTCTTGCTAGTTTATGTTGATGTTCTACTAGTTCTTTCTGTAATCTTGGGAGATAGTTAGAGAAAAAGGCACTTTTGGTTTTTCTAGTAAGGGTATAAGCTCAAAATTCCCATTAATTCATCTTTTTTCGATAAGGTTTTCTTTATATTCTTCACTAACACTATGTTTTGGATGATGTGCATTAGATATTAGGCAAAAAAATCTAGTTCTGCAAATATTTTTGAGTGAGTAGATATTCACTCTTTTTCTTCTTATTTTTCTTTCTTGATGATATTTATATATAAGATGTATATCTGCTTTTGTAATGACTATCATTTGCTGTGTTAATGCTATGACTATCATAGTAGATTAATTTAAAAAACTTTTCTAAAATGTTTTATAATGAAAAGTTAAAAATGATGATTTTGAAAATGATTTCTTTAAAAAGCAAAGTTTTGAAAATTGTCAAGTTTGGAAATATGATTTTTACATGAAATTGAAAGAAAAGTTATAATGAAAAGAGTACTAGTAGCTCACAGCTCTTTTAGACTTAAATAGGCAAAAATTCTATTTTTGATAATCAAAAGATGTTACCCTACATTTTAAGATGACAAAATGCATGAAAATCATGTTAAAAACAAAATGGTTTTGGAAAGCATATAGGAAGATTTTAGGTTTCTCCATGGCATATAAGGAAAAAAATTCTATTTTTCATGATACAATTAAGAAAAACATTATACTACACTTTTACAAGGATATTTTAGAATGATTACATCAAGGTTTTCAAGCAAAAAACCACTTTGAAACAAGCTTTGCAAGTTTTTGGATTCTTTGTTGTTTTCTTTAGAAAAATTCTATTTTTGTAAGAAAAATTTGTTACATTATGTTCTAAACTATTTAATTAACATTATCAAATATTGTTACTAAGAGTTTATAGTAATAATATAATTAAAATACACTTGAAAATTTATGGAATTAAACTAAAAACAATTTAAAAAATTAATAGTTTTCAAGAAGTAATGAGTTTTCCTACACGTGATTTTCATTAGTGAAACATCTTGAAAACTTGTATAACTTATTTTATGGTTAAAGATGGATAAAAAATTATGTTTAAAGTGTTTAAAACTTGGCTGGAAATTTTCTAATTTTCCCATAAAAAGTTGTATTAAAACTTGGCTTTTCAAGAAAAACATGGCACTTCCTTTGTTATAATTTGATACTTGCTTAAATTATTAAATAGTGTAACATGTTTTGAACATGAAAAGGGTTTCAAAATTTCATTTAAATGTTTATTTTAATTCTGGAATTTTTTTAGAAGTTTTCACCAAGAATTGCATGTAAAAGGGATTTTTGAAAACTAAAAAAGCTAATTTTGAGGCATTTTGATAATTGAATGTGTAGATAACTTGTGTAACTTGTTTTGAGCTTCAAAACAATTGAAATATGAGGTTTAAAACTTTTATTTTAATTCTGAAAATTTTGAGAAAAAATTACAAAAATTTTCTATTTTAAATGAAAATTCTAATTATAAGAATATTTGTTAAAATCTAATATGGTTTTGTGATTGTTTTCTTAGCTCTTGGATGATAATGGCAAGTGATATTATGCAATTTAAATACTACTAGGTAGCATGTTTAGATGCTTAGTAAGAAAAAGTAGTTTTTCTTACTTATTAGAATGATCAATAAATTAGAGGATTAATTCTACCTAAAAATAAAAGTTGTGGAACTTAAAAAATCTAAGTTAAATATCTTTGGTTTGTTGTAAAAATTATGAGAAAAATATCAATCCTAGATTAATATTTTATTTGATGGATCATATACAATTATAAGAAATTACTAGCTTAAAAATATGTTTGGTCAGTAATGAGAATTTTGTGAAAATAATGGACATTACTTTATTAGTTTCATAATGAAATTATTAGATTAGTATGAGAATGTAGATATGAATTATTCTATAATTTATTTATGCACTACTATGTTCATATGTCAGAATATCTATGAATAAAGTTTTATGTTGATAAGCTCTTGAAAATGAGACAATACCACCCAAATGAAAGCACCAATAATGCTTGTGGTTATTAGAAAAATGACGAGATAAATTTATAAATTTCTCTTATTAGATTGTTTTCATAATTTGATTATGGCTATAATTGGTATTTTGATCTTACCTTGTTTATATAAAATTAGCTAGTAAAAGCCCTATGTGAAATTGGCTTTGCACCATATGTGAAATTATGGCTATATGCCAAGTATGGGCTTTTTTGTCCTATTTAACATTATTAGCTTAAATATCATGTGTAACATTATGAAATGATTATGTGGTTATGAGACCTTGTGGAGGGTTATGGAGATTAACTTGGTACCTTATATTCTAAGTTACATAGAATGACAAGAGATGAAAAAGGAGGCATAAAATTAGGATACGAATAGGGTAAGGTTAACATAGGGTAAAAAGGAGAAACCTTTTATGCCTCATAACCATTGGATAGTTATGTTAATGTTTATATTGTGTTATGATTGAATCATGTGACTAAATTATATTCCATTTAAGTATTTGATAGTACAATATTTGCCTAATGACGAATATTTTCCAGTAGAAAATATTTTTAATATATGTCTTGGATATAAATGTTATTAGAATTAAAATTGATAAGAAAATTTATGTGATTGTTATCTTACTGAGTAATTTTATTACTTACTTTACTTGTGGATATACTATTCAGATACTTTACCTCTAATGGCATCCTTTGAAATTATTGATATGTAGAGGCATGATTATGAAATTGTTTATAGGAAGTTTAGACTTGAATGTTAATTTTGCATGAATATAAATGTATGCTAGTTCGAAATTACCTGTGCTACAAAGTTTGCTTCAATCTTTAATGCATTAGTAAAAGCATCTATACCAATATTAGTGACCATGCCACCAATAATAGTAGATATAACCATACTCTCCAACACTCGAAAACCATGTTACCCTTGACTCTAAAAGGGGCTCCATTGATTTTGGCTTTTTGACCCTATATTATAGGATGGATTTTGAAAGATATGAAAGATCTCCCTCCAAGCTGTCCATATGACTTTTATCAAATAAGGCTTTCCACAAAATTCTATATGTATTTATGAGATTGAGTATGGAATTCTGTTTACTAAGTTGGCTAATAATTGTCATGTTTATTTGTTTTTCAAATTATTTAACTCAATGTATATCTATATAATAATTTTACTCTAATAATTAAGTTACTACTTAATCCAATTACTTTCGTATAATTGTGAATATTTAGTGCATATTATTGAATGTATATGGCTTTGATATTATTCAAATTATCTCATGATTTTGGCAAAAAATGATATGGCATAACAAGTTAGTTTGCATCGAATTTTAAAAGGAAAGGAAAAATGGTTTTTATTTGCATCAAAAGTAAATCTATATTTCTAAGATTGAAAATATTTATTAAAATAATAAATAGCTACGTATTTTGAAAAGGACTTAATTCAAATAAAGACATTTCTAGCTCGATTTGTGAATTAATATTATTTCCAAAATATTTTACAAGACATTTTAATTTTCGAAGTCTATTGTAGTGTGTTTGTTTAATAGTTTGAACTTTTGCTTTTAGAAGGAAATTTAATTCTTTTTAAATATTCAAAAAAGCTCTTTAAAGGTCTTCTGATTTTTTCTTTTTAAGAAAATTGTTTTTTAGACAAAATTTTATAAATCAATTTTCAAGTCTTTTGAACTTCTATTTGAAAAATCATTTCTTCTAAAAATAATTCCTAAAAATTGTCTGGGAATCTATTAGTGATAATGACTTTTTGATGAATGGATAATTCAAAAATCATTCACTATTATTTTCTATTTTTTTATGGTTATTATGTTTCATCTATTTCCAATGTAAAATAAATAAATAAATAAACCTTTGACTCAATAAACATTATTGTATTTTTTATTTTAGAATTTCTTTCAAAGAGAAAAAAAATAGAATTTTCCAACATTTTTAATATTAAAGATGAGATTGTTTGTTAGATTTACTTACTATAAGATATTGAAAAGATTATACATTATCAATTGTGTAAAACAATTTTCTGATACAATAAAAAAATTTAATTAAAATTTCAACTTTGTATTAATGCATTATGCATATTTTTTTTTTGAAAATAATCAAATTTAAAAAGGCTTGTAAAGGTACTTGGTTGATATCTTTATACCAATCATAGTTTAAAATTAGGTTATGACATTAACAATTTCCTAAAAAGACACAAGCTTAACAATTATGTGAAAAGAACACACTCCCTCCACTAACCCTTATTAATTTTGCTCTTTGTATTCTGATGGGATGACAATACAAACTAATCTAGGGTCAAAAAGGTAAGGGAACCTATAATATAGTAATTAAACTAGTTTAGGAGTTGTATCCATCATAGGATCCATACCTAATTGTGTCACATTGAGTTCAAATATCAATTATACTCATAACTTAATAATCACTTGATTTTGAGTATTAAACATTATTAACATCAATGATTTATTTATAAATTATTGAGGTCCAAAATTATAAAATTTGCAACAAATTATTGTAAAGGCTATGTTAATAGCTAAACATAAGATAGCAAGAGATCATTTTGTAATTTGAGTTATGGAATTTGTAATGGAGGATACAAAATGCTAGTGTTTCATTGCAAGTACATTCAAATTATTTTTTATAGAATCTAAATTGAAAAAAATATTATAGCTTTAATAACACAAACTTCCAATCAATAAAAAGGTTTTTACATAGATTTCATTTAATTAAAAATTTGACTGGTTGAATTTTAATTTCACTAGCCTTAAAATTTTGAATTGAATTCTTAAATTATACAAATATTGTATTAATGCCATTAATCCATCATCTATTTAATTTCCTACACTATGAGAATAAGGAGCAACAACGACGATATTTTTAGCGGCGACAAAAATTCGATCGTCGCTAAAAGTATTTCTGACGATAATGTTATCGGTAAAAATGACGTGACTTTTTAGAGGGAATCAGAAAGTTGAGCGGGAAGGAATTAAGTTTTTAGCGACGACAAAAGTTGTCGCTAAAAACTTAAAAATTTTTGACGGAAAAATTTGGCCTCTAGCGACGACAATTGTCGTCGTTGAAAATGCAAGACTTTTAGCGACGACAGTGTCGTCGCTGAAGGCCCCCCTTAGCGATGACATTGTCGTCACTAAAAGTCCCTACTTTCACCGACGACATTGTCATTGCTAAGGAGCTCGGCCGTTATCTAATGGTCCCGATATCTCCACATCGAGACCCCGCGTTTACGTTCCAATTGTACCGTAGTCAAAAAGGAAATAGAAAGATGAAATCCGCATTTCTGACTCGATGTCTCTGGCCCAACATTACAATCATCCCGTCAAAGTCATCACACCAATCTATACCGTTCGTTTATCACGTAGGAGCAATCCGATCATCAATATTCACCCGTAGCTTTCTTCTTCAACTCTTATATAACTTCTCGCTGTCTCCCTTCTTCAGTGTTAGTGCCTCTGCTTCCCTCTAAAACTCCCAGCGTAACTATTGTTTCTCTCTCTCTATCTGTTCTAAAAGATGGCACATTCTTGGTTTATGGTTTTGATGGTGGCCGTTGCATTGTGCGTTTCCTCTGGAGTGGCACATTCTCCGGCTTCTGCACCGTTGGCTTCTCCAAAGGCGTCCCCATCGCAGGCGGTGACTCCCCCACCGGCAGTGTCTGGGCCACCAGCTTCCCCGCCGTCTTCATCCGTTACTCCACCTCCTTCCACCCCTTCCGGCAGCTTTCCACTCGCTCCTCCTCGGTCATCACCTTCTCCTTCGGTGGCGCCTTCCATTCCTCCGCCGTCGATCTCCCGTCCTCCTTCCGAGGCTCCCGCACCATCTGAAAGCGGTGCCGTATCAAGTAACTTCACGGTGGCTGGATCCGTCGTCGTTGGCCTTGTAGCCACCATGGTTTTGGCCATGTGAAGTGCTGGAGCCTAAGCATTTATTGGATATAATTAGTTTTCTTATTTTTATTTGTTTTAGTTTTTATTATTTTTTTCCCCTTTTTATAATGCCCCTTTAGAGGTTGCATACAGTGTTTTTGCTGTGTTGTCTTGTTTTATTATGCCATATGCTATTTTAGTATTTTAATTTTGATGAAACAAAATGGATTGATCTAAATTTTTAATTTTAATTTTGCTTTTAATTTTGATTTTGTTTGTTTTGACTGAAAATACTTTTTATAATATAAGTTAAGATGAATGATAATATTTTATTTGTTTCATATGTAATATTTTATATTTTAAAAAAATTAGTTTTCTTTATAATTATAATTTTAAATATTATTTCTTATCAATAATGTTATTAATTTTTTAATATATATATAAATATTTTTAATATACAATAAAAATATTATAATTGTATAATTTATATTAAATTAAATTTGAAAAAATTATTGAACTTAATTAATATAAGTTAAGATGAATGATAATATATTATTTGAAATATATGACAATTTGAATTTAAATTTTTTTAAAAAAATTTAGAAAAACCTTTAGCAGCGACACTTGTCATTACTATAGGGTAAAATGTCGTCGTTGAAGATCAAACTTTCAGCGATGACTTTTTACTTGTCATCGCTGAAAGTCAAATCTTCAATGACGACCGTTTTGCTTATAGCGATGACACTGCTAAAAATCAAATTTTAAAATTTTTTAAATTTTGAAATTGTTTTCTGCGATGACATTGTCATCGCAAAAGATTGTACTTTTAGCGACGATAAATTATCATCACTAATGACCTTTTCAGTCACGGAGTTATACCAATGACATTTTTAGCGACGAACGAATACTTTTTAGCGACGACCAATGTCGCTGCTAAAAGTCTTTTTTGTTGTAGTGCTATTTTATTTAGTCACATTCCTTCTTCGTAAATTTATTAAATAATTATTACAATATTACTAGTTTCTAAGTTGTGCGATGCATAGATTCTAAACAATAGAATAAATGATAAATGTAAAATATTCTATGTATAATATGAATATATCCAAAAAATTGCACTTAGGAAGAGCAATTCCTATTGTAGTGAAATTGTGAAAACTCCAATGAAAAACGCACGCTAAAAATGCTTGATATTTGTGGTTGGAATAAAAAGATAGCAATCTGGATTTAATCTACCACGTACATATACATAAATAGATGGCAATTGCTGCTGAAACGTAGTTCAGTATTTTTGGCACAAAAAGGAGTGTTTTAATAGAGTTATTGTTTACCAATTGCACAATAAAACAACTTGCTACCAAGATCAATATTATATTTTCTTATAGAAGAGCATGAATAAGTCTGGACTGCTTTGATAGCTATATAAGAAGTTAAATATTCACCATTTTCACCAAAATAGTTATCTACAACAACCTTCCTAACTAGTTCCTCTTGCTTATGCATGTCTTCCTAACCCATTTATAGTAGTAGTTCCACATTCCCAAAGCATAAATTCTTCAAAATTCTTTAGAAATTGAACCGAAGGGGGAAAAAGGTTAATAGTAGATTACCACTCCAGAGGATCACCTAGAGTAAGAAGCTTGTTTAAGGAAAAAAGTTAATATTAGATGACCTTTCGGCTAGATAGCCCATACTTGTATATTTGAGTGACCTGAGAGGCATGTCCGTGTAGATGGGATTGGTTAGGTCCAAATGGCCCATGTTGCCTCATGCTCCAAGTGCCTATTTTTTGAAATCATGTGGTTAACTTTCAAAGGTTGAAGATGCTTGAGGTGATCGGCCGCAAATGGTCCATTTGGAGTATCCTTGTCACCTTTTAATGACCACCATTATCAGGTATGATGTAGCAAACAGGTGTGTCTTTTTAATTGCAATTTGAGTGCGTATGCTGAGTATGTAGACAAAAAATTGGGTATAATATATTTTAGAAATGGTCTAATCAATCTCTCATTGCATTGCAATACTCTAGCGTCATAGTCTATCCTGGATGGAATTTCTGTGTTTCTTTACGTCAATTAGACTATAAGTGATAGATAGAATGCTTGTTCTCCAGTGCTTTGAGGTTAGGACATCCATCAAGCTGCGCAGTTGATATCAGAATTATGAACTACTATGCGGCTTTACAAACAGATAGCTTTTGTGTTTTGCCTGGTTGTTCTCTGATATTCTCTCATCCTTTTCTTTTTGGCACTATGTATTTTATTTGAATCTGAATCCCCTCAAAATTTTATTTTGCCACTTCCCTTTGATTTTAGATAGAGAAAGACGCAATCTTTCATTCTAGTACTCGCAGTTTTTCTACTAGAACCCACTATCAATGTAAGAAAAAAAATTGTATTTATCTCTTTCTTAACTTCACATCACAGCATTATTTATTTATTTATTTTGTTTTGAGGAAATTGTGGGAATCCATATTGGTTTATTCTCACAGTATTTTTTCCCTTCTGTGTCATCCACTAGTAAGCCTTGCTAGTAGAACCGACAACATAGGGTGAAATTCTAAATCAGCAGATCTAACATTTTAGGATTGCAAGATTACGTCATCTTCCAATTTTAATTGTTTTTCATTTCTTTCCCCAGTTTTAAAAGTGAAAAAATAGTTTTGGGTGTCCATAATAGTCCTGAATAATAAATCTATAGATATTCATATATCATTATTGAAATGTTCGAACCTGAATATATATATTTTTTATAATAGTCGTAGCAGTAATTTACTTAAAGTACAAATACAAAATCCTATGTTCAAACTCTACGCATGATAAAAAGTAAAACTCCTAAGGCAACAATACATATGTCATTGCACCACTGAATTACTAGCTAAATAATTACTTTCATGTTGTAATGTATTGCATGATTCATATAAAATTTTTAAGGCAACATTATGTATCACTGAACTACTAAAATGCTAGTTAAATAATAATTTTCATGTTATAATGTTTTACATGATTCATATAACTTGCCGTTGTAAAGAGATCATGCTGTAATGTTCTACATGGTTTATGATTCATCTGTTGTAAAGAGATACAGTTTAGCATAGCATGGCAAATCTCTATGTCAATTCACCCATGAATAGAGCTTAGCTGTGCCATATTGTGTACAATTATAAAGCAGAAATGTTTTTTGGTTTGCACCTTGAATGTCTCCATACCTTTTTTTTACTAAGTATGTAATTAATCCATCCTCACATTCTTATTCGGTTAAGAGTAATCTCAATAAATGTGCTTCCAAAGATCAAATTTATCGTTGCCCTATATTTCTCTTGGCATTACATATACATTACATAAATAATAATGACTTTTTTCCCCTACATTTTAGATATGTCGGATTGGTTTTGTTTTGTCCTTAATATGTTGTTAAAATTTAAAAATTTTCTTATAAGTTGCATTTTTTCAGTACTTAGTAAATTGATAGGCGTTAAACTTATTGGGTTGGATTGGTTTCGTTTCATCCTCTCTCCACAGTCTATCTACGCCAGCAAGACTGTTACTCTACATCAATTGAAGAGGTTCAAGCGAGGAGATCCTTAAACTTAGTGGGCACTTGAGTTAAAATCCTCATTTGATTTGACTTGACTCGATTTGGATATTGAATTTGAGCCCCTCAACAGAAAAAAAAAAAAAAAGGCTCATTTAATTGTAGGAGTTGAGCAATTTTTTTTCGCTTTATAAATTTATATTGTGAGCATTTCACTTATAATTTTTTATTTTTATTATTTATTTATCAATATAGCATAATATAGAATTAAAATTTTTATTTATTTATATAATTTTAAATATAACATTTAATTATGTTTACAGTCATATTTAATATTATAATTTTTTAAAAATATACTACTACTGCTGTTTAATTAAATATAATTAAAATACAATCTATATTCATAATTCTTAAATTACATTGCAAAACATGGGTAATATTGACAAATACTAATGGAAGTGAATGAAAAAATAATAAAAAATTGTCTAATTAGAAACGAAGTACTATTGCTAATATGTATTCAAATTTTTGTAAAAAAAAAATCTTGATTTATAGGAATTATTTATATAACGTAATTAGAATAATATTGTGAACGTAATCCATATCATATAGTTATTATTTATAGGTATTATATTATTATTATTCTTATACATTACACAAAATATTATTTATTATTTTTATAAATACATATTAAATTAAAAAATACATGATATGAATCAATACTTAAATTAAATTAAAAATTTAGATATACAATGTTTCAACAATGTAGGTGTTAAAAGAATTATATTAAAGTAAAATACTTACATAGTTGTGGTACAAATTAACTGAAGACTAAAAACCAAAATTTGTCTATTGTGATCTATTACTTTAATAAATTTGTTCCAGATTTATATTGAATTTGATTATTGTTATTGTTATAAAATCAATGCTTATGATTTTTTGTTTAAATTATTGTTATAATAGTTGATGATAATTATAGATTTACTTTTTATTTTATAATATTTTTAATATTACATAACATATATATATATATATATATATATATATATATATATATATATATATATATATATATATCTATCTATCTATCTATCTATCTATCTGTGTGTTAAGTAATTCAACTATCAGTTTGATCAGTTTGATCTTTACCTTGTTATCTTGACGGATTTATAACGGGATTGAATTTTAATAAATTATTTAATTTTTATGCTAAGTTTTGGACAACCTCTTATTGTCACAAATTAAAACTTTCAAGACATTAGATGATTTTTTAATATTTTATCTTTTTTTACATTTTGAATTTCATTTTAAAATTTTGCATGTGCAGTTTAGTAAATTAATCTCTTCTACCATCACAAAATAAAAAAATAATAATAATTCTAATTCATGATAATCCTACCCGAGGGTTGTTAAACATAATTTTTACATCATATAATTAATAGAGATTAAAAAATGTGTGGAAACTTCTAGTTAAATACATGCAAATGTACTCATAATTGTGGTGGAAAATGACATGATAGACTAATGTACAATAATGTTATTTTTTTTAAAAAAATAAAAAGATTATAATTAAATGAAATAATTAATCAAATAGATTATGAATGTTAATTTAAAGGTATTATATAATCTAATGCTTTGATTTTGAGTTTTTATAGTTGGTGGAAGCAAAATATAATCACTTCAAAATGACAATTGCAAACTTAATTTTTATTTTATAATATTTTTAACATTACATTACATTACAAATAGATTGAGTTTTAAGAAAGTTATTTAATGCGTGCTTGCGTGCGTAAAGTGATTGGATCACTTATTATGATCAGATTGAGTTTTAAGAAAGTTATTTAATGCATAACCCTTTTTTGATAGTACTGGGATCACTAACGACATGTAGGGAGTTTTATGCTGATTTTTGGACTACCTTTTATAATAAGTCTTATTGTAACAAATTACAGCACTCAGCGACATTTGACGAGTTTTGAATATTTTATTTAATTTTTTACATTTTAAATTTTTACATATGTACATCAAGTAAATTAATCCCTCCTATCATCATAAAAGAAATAAAAATAATTCTAGCATAAGCAGTCCTTCCTTCATGAAGTATTCATATAATAATTTTTACAAAAGCCAAGTAAACAGTTGAAAATATGGCAGCATAAGATCGTCTTGTAATTTGAGTCACGGAATTTGTTATGGAAAATACAAATGTTCGTGTTTTCTTTATGTGAGTGTATTTGAGCAGTTGGACTGTATTTCCACATGCATCAGAAATTTTAAATAGAATTATACAAAATACTGCCAATTTCTTTAAGGGTTTATTCACAAGTCGCCTAACCTCTCAACCTAAGAGTTATTAAATATAATTTTTACATCATATAATTAATAGAGATTAAAATACGTGCGGAAACTTTTAATCAAATACATGCAAATGTATTCACAATTAGGTGGAAAATGACATGATAAACCGACGTATAATAATATTATATTTTCTTATTAAAAGATAAAAAAATAATTAAATGAAATAATTAATCCAATAGATTTTGAATATTAATTTATAGGTGTTATATAATCTAATGTTTTGATTTTGTGTTTTTATAGTTGGTGAAAGCAAATTACTTCAAAATAAAAAGTGTTTTTTTTTTGGCAATATAAACTAAATTTAAATGCAAATTCTATAATTGTTGAAAACAATTTCGCAACCAATAAATTATTGATTTATATGCTATAATAAGTCTATATTCGTGTGATTAAAAAATGGTTCAGCATAAGAAGAAAACTAAATAAAATATCGTGAACTCTAATGAGTGTTGTTTTGGAATCTAAGAAGGTTAACAGGGACCTTATTGATGGCCGTCCCCGATATTTAGAGCAATAGCAGAAGTATAAATCGCAAAACGTGAAATGGAGATGCAGGGTATTCATCCCCATGCCCCTCGCATGCTAAGTGAGCGCTCTACCATTTGAGCTACGTCCCCATGTTCACATTTAGCTATTGATTAATTCTATTAGCACCTAAACATTCTGATGGATTGAGCCTGATTCGGATTCTGAGCTGATCAAGCATCTCAAAGAGATCATTGAGGTTTGCTATCTCCAATTTAATAGGAAAATTGATATTTTCTATTGATTTAGGAAACTGGTTGCGCTAATCTGCGAGTGAAGTCTATCTTTTTCAGGCAAGTCTTTCTTGTGAAGTTGTGGTATCACTTTTAATCCCATTCAACTTCTTATGATCATAGTTTCAGAACTTAAAATCTATTCGATAATTTTTATTCTGATTTCTTTTGATCTATAACTGGTTATAGCATAAATTTTCAATTTTGTACCTTTTCCCCACTTTAATATCTAAGTCTCTGCAAAATTTCAGTTTGATTGAGCTACTTGCTAACAAGCAAAAGAAACCATTTTCTTTTATTGCTGTGCTCACTGATTGAGCAACCTGCAAGAATGGATGTTGAAAGTAATGGGTAAGATGGAAATGTTCAATCATCAACTATTTTATTTAGTCCACGAACTTCTACATGCAGTAACGGGCTGACTCTGAATACATGGTTTCTTGCTGTGCTCCCTTTATTCCTTGGCTGCACATTTAGGTACACCAACTTGCATATATGGCTGCACATTTTCAATGAATCTTGAAAGTGGTGTAGCTTTTTTTTTTTTTTTAAATTTGTTTTAAAGTAAACACCCGTTGTCATCTTTTTTTTTATCAATATGAGCCCTGAGTTATTCAACTTTGTTCAGTTTTATTTCTTTACCAATGTGTGCATCAAATTGATATCGAAAGGTTGATAGGCACCCTTAATTCTTGTATGGCTACTGAAATTTTTTACCAAACATCACTTCATTATCATTTGATGGGCGTACTAGTGAACTGATACGGAGATTGCTTCCCAAAGTGTATCTCTTTAAAACATCTCTTCTTATAATTGAACTTCTTCACGTATGAAATATTAATCTTTTCATAGCCTTTTTTTTTTTAATTTTAAACTGCAAATCAATTCTTTTTTAATATTTAAATGTCAATCAAATATAGAAAACTGTATTTCCATATCATAACTTCTTCAAAATTCCAGATATGTTTTGAGGGAGTCCCGCACTTCAGAAGCTTCAGCATAAGAACTTGAAATGGTTGATCAAGATAATGCAATTGATACTATTGATGAAAGAACTATAATCTCCATTCTTGTAATCTCAGTATCGTGGCATTCTTCTCCAAACATTTTCGTTCTAGATGTATGTATTACTTTTTCAATGAAAACAAGTTTTTAGATAAATGTATTGATGTGAAATTTGTTGGATAGTTCCAAAATTTACCAAATCCGAAAACAAAAATAAAAGGATATTCACGCTATACTCCAAAAGATGAAGAATGGGAGCTATAAGTATGATGAGAATCTAAGAAGGCCCATTGAAGATAAAGGCTCGAAGGCATTGGAAGAACTTCAAGAACCAATGATAAGAGCAAAGGCAAAGATGATAAAAAGAGACCTAGAGAAGATAGTTGTTGTTCTATTTGAAAGTAGGCCCAATTTGGAGTTAGAAGAGTCCAAGATGATCAATTGCGTATATTTGGAAGACATAGGCTCCAATGAATCCATTAGCATTTAATTAGTTTAATATTTTTGTAATAAACGGGCCATATGGGCCGAAACTTGTTTTTAGATTTATTTTGGCATGAAAACTTATTATTTTATTTGAATCAATTAGAATTGGACTTGTTAATGTAAAAGGCCCATTAGGGTTTGCACATGATGACTTATGGGGGCTGGTCATATATAAGCTCTTACAAACAAATTTTTATTCAGTTTTGAATACAATTGGAGATTGAGAGCTTGTGATTCTTAGGTTCTTGAGTGAGCCAATTATCCTTAATCTTATCAAGAGGCCACCTCTTGTGGCTATCGTTCCTTTGACTTATCAATATGTGATTATGGCGCCCATCCTCCATCTTTTCTATTTTTGTTGTTTGAAATCCAACTCAAGATCATTTATTATTTCATCAATTGGTATCATGAGCTTTGGTTGGAGTTGGATTTGAAGAATATTGTTCATGCACACTATTCATCATTACTGTTTCATCCAATACTGTTCACGCGCACTATCCATTGACACTATTAATCTAGTTTAGGGGTTTTGTGACACTGTTCACGATTGCACTGTTCACGATTGCACTTTTATTGCTGAATTCTTGTTTCTTGATAATTAGAATGGCTAAATTCATAACCAATTATTAGTTTTCTGCACTTGTGTTCTTCGTGTTCATCACATGTTCTTGATTCTGAATCTGTTCAATCTTGTGAAATTCTATTAGTTTAGTGTTTGGTGTTAAATAATAGCTTGATTTGAAGGGAATTGTGGATACAATCAATTCTAATTCTTGTTTATTACTTCTTTTCAAAATTCTGGTTCAATTGGATTGAATTTTTGTTGTCTCAAAAATGAACATTCTCATTTTTTTGCTTGTTCTTGCAAGTTCATAATTAGTGAAAAATTGAAAATTGTGTGATTCAATTTGAAAAAAAGGGTACAACTATTGTGCAACAAAAAAAAATCTACAGTGAAAAAAAAATCTACAGTACACAAAAATGCTTCTTGGATGCCACTTTCTTGCAATTTTCAGCTTGCTTTTGCTTAGTTTCTGATTTATTCCATACTAGAAATTTTTAGGAACAACTTAGCTATTATTTAACATTATATAATCTTCTCTAATTTTTCCATTCTTGTCTTGCTTGCATTTTATTTTCTTTAGTGTGCTTATTTCTTGTTTAGTTTTTCTTGATTGTCTTTATTGGCTTCCTTAGTTCTGTCTTAGAGTTTTCTTTTATTGGCTTCACTTATGTCTTGCTGATTGATTGTCACTTGGTTGTGTGGTTTAGAGGTTCACTTCCTTAAGAACTTTAGAGAACACTTGAAGGGAAAAAGGCAAAAGAGATATCCTTACACAAAAGCCAATTTTGAGTGAAACACGAGTTAACATTTATTAAGTGAAACACTTAGCGAGTGGAGAGGACCTTTTATTACATTAATCTTTTTATTTTGTAGACATGTCTCATGAAGGTGGATCAAGTAGTGAGAGCACTCCTCCTTCACCTAAGTATTTGGCTAGGCAAATTGAAGGATTTGCATAAAAAATTGAAAGAATGTTTGAGAGGCAGAATGAAACTATAAGGAATATTCAAGAAACGGTGGCAAATAATGCAAGAAGGCAGGCATGTGACCATTCTCCATATGCCCATAAAGATTCTAGTAGTTCTCCAAGAGAAAGAAGAAGAGATAGGAAGGATGATGAAGAGAGGAGGTATGTTAGAAGGAGAGATAGGAGAGATGATAGAGAGAGGAGGAATGATAGGAGGAGGAGAGAAGGAGATAGAAGAGTGAGAGAAAATAAGAGGATTAGTGGAGTTAGAACAAAGATTCCTAGTTTTCATGGTAGGAATGATGTTGAAACATACTTAGAGTGGGAGTTGAAGATACAGCAAGTATTCTCATGCCATGACTATAGTAAGGAAAAGAAAGTGAAGGTAGCTTCTCTAGAGTTCCATGACTATGCCTTGGTGTGGTGGGATCAAATTCAAAGGGAGCAAAGGAGATATGATGAGGAACCCATAGTCACATGGATTGAAATGAAGAACCTAATGCGCAAGAGATTTGTTCCTACATACTACAATAGGGAGTTTCATACAAAGCTTCAAGGTTTGAGGCAAGGTGGAAGAAGTGTTGATAATTATTAAAAAGAAATGGAAGTTGCAATGATAAGAGCCAATGTAATTGAAGAAAGAGAAGCAACAATGGCCCATTTCTTGAATGGGTTGAACCATGATATCCGTGACATAGTGGAACTTCATCCCTATGCAGAACTTAAAGATTTGGTTTACCAAGCTATCAAACTAGAAGCATAACTCAAAAGAAAGGGGACTTTGAAGAAAGGCACCTCTTCCTACAATTCAAAAAGATGGAAGGAAGGAGTGAAGAAGGAGGGAACTTCAACTAAGGATATGACTATCCAAGGTGGTAAACCCTCATCTAAAACTTCTTTTAATTCTACTAATGCTTCTACTTCCTCTACTTCTTGGCATAGGGAAATCAAATGCTTCAAATGCCTTAGGAAAGGCTACATTGCATCCTAATGTCCGAACAAGAAGACCATGATTTTGAGGAAGAATGGTGAGATCTCAAGTGTAAGTTCATCTCCATCATCACATGCTCTAAGTGAAGAAGATAGTGAGTATGAAGCTTTTTGCCATGAGAGAGACTTACTTATGGTGAGGTGTCTCTTAGGTAGTTTAGCCAAGGAGGATGACACTACACAAATAGAAAATATCTTTCATTCAAGATGCTTGGTACTTGGGAAGATTTATTCTCTTATTATTGATGGTGGTAGTTGTACCAATGTAGCTAGTGTTAGGTTTATTGAGAAATTGTGTCTTACTATTACTCCTCATCCCAAGCCATATAAGCTACAATGGTTGAGTGATAAAGGGGAGTTGGTTGTTGATAGGTAGGTTTTGATTACTTTTTCTATTAGCAAGTATAAGGATGAAGTATTGTGTGATGTAGTGCCTATGGAAGCAAGCCATATCCCCTTGGGAAGACCTTGGCAGTTTGACAAGAAAGCTATTAATGATGGTCATTCCAACAAGTTCACATTTGTACATAAAGGATGCAAAATTACTTTAGTATCCATGACTCCTAGTCAAGTGTGTAAGGATCAAACAACTATGAGGTTGAAAAAAGAGCAAGAGAGAAAAGAAGAGAGAAAAATTGAAAAGAAAAAGAGTGAGTTTAAGGGCAAACTTAAAAAGAAAGGGAAAAAAGTGAGGACCCTTACAAGTGAGAAAGATAAGAGTGAAGAGAAAAGTCAGTGTGAAAGAAAAGAAAATTTATTTGTGAGAGAAAAAGAAGTGAGGAAAGCTTTGTTAGCCTCTCGGCCTATGTTTCTACTTTTGTGTAAAGAAAGTCCTCATGATGAATTGATTAATCCTTTTGTTAATAATGCGTTGCCTAGTGATATTTCTTCTCTTTTGCAGGAATTTGAAGATGTCTTCCCCAAGGAAGTGCCTCATGGTCTACCTCCAATTAGAGGGATGGAACATCAAATTGACTTGATTCCGGAAGCAACATTGCCCAATCGGCCTGCATATAGAAGCAATCCTCAAGAAACTCAAGAGATCCAAAAATAAGTAGAAGGATTGCGAAAGAAAGGATGGGTGAAGGAAAGCCTAAGCCTTTGTGCTGTACCAATCATCCTAGTACCCAAGAAAGATGGAAGCTGGAGGATGTGCACTGATTGCCGTGCCATCAACAATATCACTGTAAAGTATAGGCACCCCATACCCCATTTGGATGATTTACTTGATGAATTATTTAACGCTTGTTACTTTTCTAAGATTGATCTTAAGAGTGGATATCATCAAATAAGAATAAGGGAGGGGGATGAATGGAAAACAACTTTTAAGACTAAATATGGGTTGTATGAATGGTTAGTTATGCCATTTGGATTGACTAATGCACCTAGTACCTTCATGCGTTTAATGAATCATGTTCTTAGAAACTTTTTAGAAAAATTTGTTGTTGTTTACTTTGATGATATCTTAGTTTACAACAAATCTTTTAATGAGCATGTGTTACATTTGAGGTATGTGCTGGAAGTCTTGAGGCATGAATAATTGTATGCAAATATTGAAAAATGTACATTTTGTAAAGATCATATAGTTTTTCTTGACTTTGTGGTTAATTCCAAAGGTGTGCATGCGGATGAGGAAAAGGTTAAAGCTATAAAAGATTAGCCAACCCCTAGGACCGTGAGTGAAGTGAGGAGCTTCCATGGGTTAGCAAGCTTTTATAGGTGCTTTGTGAGAGATTTTAGCACCATTGCTGCACATTTAAATGAAGTTGTCAAGAAAAATGTAGGTTTTAAATGGGAAAAGGAACAACAAGAAGCCTTTGATACATTAAAGGATAAACTTATGCATGCACCCATACTTGCATTTCCTGATTTTACTAAATCATTTGATTTGGAGTGTGATGCATCTAATGTAGGGATAGGGCCTATTTTAATGTAAGAAGGGCACCCCATTGCTTACTTTAGTAAAAAGCTTAATGTAGCATGTTTGAAGTATCCTACTTATGATAAAGAACTCTATACTTTGATTAGGGTACTTCAAACATGGTAGCATTATCTTCTACCTAAAGAGTTTGTGATCCATAATGACCATGAATCATTGAAGTATCTTAAAGGTCAAGGGAAATTAAATAAAAGGCATGCTAAGTAGGTAGAGTTTCTAGAATAGTTTCCTTATGTTATTAAGCATAAGCAAGGTAAAATGAATGTAATGGCTGATGCTTTATCTAGGCGTTATGCTTTGAACTCGGAGATTGGGTTTGGGTACATATGCACAAGAAAATGTTTCCCGTGCAAAGAAAGTCAAAGCTTGAACCGAGAGGGGATGGACTATTCCAAGTCTTAGAGAGAATTGGGGATAATGCATACAAAGTGGACTTACCAGGTGAGTATGGTGTAAGTGCTACTTTTAATGTTTTTGATTTATCTCTCTTTGATGTAGGTGATGAAGAGTCAAATTTGAGGGCGAATTCTCTTAAAGAAGGAAGGGTTAATGAGAATCTAAGAAGGCCCATTGAAGATAAAGGCTTAAAGGCATTGGAAGAGCTTCAATGACTAATGACAAAAGTAAAGGCGAAGAGGATAAAGGGAGACCGAGAGAAGATAGTTGTTGTTCTATTTGAAAGCAGGCCTAATTTGGAGTTAAGAGAGTCCAAGATGGTTAATTACGTATATTTGAAAGATGTGGGCTCCAATGAATCCTTTAGCATTTAGTTAGTTTAATATTTTCATAATAAATGGGCCATATAAGCCTAAACTTGTTTTTAGATTTATTTTGGCATGAAGACTTGTTATTTTATTTGAATCAATTAGAATTGGGCTTGTTAGTATAAAAGGCCCATTAGGGTTTGCACATGATGGCTTATGGGGGCTAGTCATATATAAGCTCTTGTAAATAGATTTTTATTCAGTTTTGAATATAATTGGAGATTGAGAGCTTGTGACTCTTAGGTTCTTGAGTGAGCTAATTATCCTTGATCTTATCAAGAGGCCCCCTCTTATGGCATCGTTCCTTTAGCTTATCAATATGTGATTGTGGCGCCATCCTCTATCTTTTTTGTTTTTGTTATTTGAAATCTAACTCAAGATCATTTATTATTTCATCAACGTAATAATGAATACACCACAAAGAATGCAAATCTTCTATAAGTGAAGAAAAAAAAAGTCACAAGAATGAATTCTTGATT
The DNA here is from genome assembly GCA_020226215.1 of Sindora glabra. Taxonomy (NCBI): domain Eukaryota; kingdom Viridiplantae; phylum Streptophyta; class Magnoliopsida; order Fabales; family Fabaceae; genus Sindora; species Sindora glabra. The sequence goes on along the minus strand of CM035233.1, from coordinate 21,691,982 downwards.
AGTAAAAATTAAGGCCACAAAGGGTAAATCCTTTTCGTAAGTCATAAGTTCATTTAAGAACTTAAGAGAAAACACATTTTCATAAAAAGGCACTCAACGAAATTCTCTAATCTTAAATCTCAATCTCAATTTCAAATCTAATTTGATATGAGGAACAAGCTTCCTTATAAAACTTTTTAAAACCCTAATTGAAAATAAGCTTAAATGACACCATATTAGCCTAAAATTATTTTACTAACTTAAACCTAATAAAAGGTCCCTAAATAACTTTAAGTGACATAGTAAATTACTCATAGTAACATAATAAATATTTTAAAGCAAAGTAGGCCTAAACACATTTAACCTAAATTAAAGCCTAAAATGCTTTAAAATAACTTAACATAAAATAAACACAAATTAAAGGCCCAAATGCTAAATTAAAGTGCAAACATCAAATAATATAAAAATGGATTGAAGTGGTGTCAATTAGAATTATGGCTAATGTGGCAATGATATAATGTTATCTTCTTGATGATGTGGGGGTGATATGGATTATGGTTGATGTGACGCCATCTCCTTGATGATATGATGATGATGTGGCACCAACTTGGTGATAATGTGGCACAATTCTATTGCACTTGATCAAGCTCTCCTCCTAACTCACTTCCTTATGATTAGTCCTTTTTTGATTCACATCATTCCCCTTCTTTTTAAAAATATTCATCCTTGAATCTTTAAGACTTACATCAAAAGGAGAAAGATTAGAAACAACAAAAGAAGCACTCATATCAAACACACCATCAGAATTCAAATTAGGAAAATAATTATTATCTCTTTAAGACTTAGAATGAGCCATCTTCACTTGGATGTAGGTAAGATTCCCTTAGATTTGGAACACTTCCTTTTTCACTCACATCATCAATAAGGAACCACCCAAATCAAATACAAAATAAAAGTTAACAATCTTATGCAAGCATACAAAATTATTAATGGTAACAAGTTTGTTAATGAAAGCATACAGAACATAATTCCTTATAAGTTTCCTATAAAAGTTAATCAAACCATAAAAGCTCTTAATTTTACCAACAAACTTAGGTAAAGACCATTCTCTAATTGTTTTTAATTTTTCTTGATCGACCTTTATTCCTATGCCACTCATAGCATGATTCAAACACACAATTCTTTCTTTGTAAAATAAGCTATTCACACATACAGCATATAAGAGTTCATTTCTCAAAATCTTCAAGATATATTTTAAAAGTTCAACATGGTCATTTAAGATCTTATAATGTACAAGAGTATTATAAAGATGTAGCAACTCTTTCTAACTCTTCAAGTTTTCAAACAAAAAGATCCATGCTTTAGGTTCATGAAAACAATAAAAACTAGTAACAACAGATGTGATCTTAAAAACACTCAGAACATGAAAGTGATAGAAACTCATAAAAAACTTATGACAAAAAACACACATACTTATGACAAGAATCTCATTTAAATAAACCAAAATGAATTTATTAAAGGAAATATGCAAAAAGTTTATAAGAGTACTTGGTGCAATAGACAAATCAAGTATCAAAGCTAATCATTCATATAAATCATGCTTTGTTTTGAAAATATTTTCCATACATTCCTTTTTCCTAAGCAAAGTGGATGAAATTCACCTTCCAAATCATTCTTGGAAAACATACAAGGATTATGCAATTCACTAAACATATTTTCTAAAATCTACTTAACATCAAAATGTTTTGTGAAATAACATTTTCCTATTCAACCCTCTATAAAACCTTTAGAAACACACATAAACCATGCAACCTATCATGGAAATCCTTTAGAACTTTCTTATTTCCAAAATGTTTTATCAAATTATATTCATGGGCTTTTTCAACAAGCAAGTCACTTAGAAAAATTTTAAACAAAAGTAATTTATTTCTTCCACACAAAAAGTTATCATGTCTAAAAAAGTCTCCAAAAATAATCTCTTCACAAATATCAATATTTGAAACAAGATCAACATGTAGAGAAGCAATAAAATCATGTGATTGCAAGACTACAGTTATTCATATAGAAACTCTCAATGCACTTAAACTTAAAAATTTTGTATGCAAAGAAAATTTATTATGCTCAAAATTCAAAAAATAATCATGCAAGATAGAGATGAGAGTATACCTTCAAAGCAAAGTATCATCTACTTTATTACCTTTACCTTATTTACTTTATTATCTTTGATACCTTTTTCTTGACTCTTCATTTGCTTTAAAGATTCAAGAACACTTAGCAAAACAAATTTAGAGTTGCTAGTATTTTTATAGGCTTTCTTGTTCAAGATAATTGAACTAGCAATATAGAAAATACTCTTTATCCCACTTATTTTTCTAATAACTCTCAAATTTTCTTTTCTTTCTTTTCCCACACAATCACTCTTTTTTTCTCTAAATTAAAATTTTTTCTTACTCTCTTTTCTATAATCACTATTTTTCTCCTTATGGCTCTCACTCTTCTCTACTTTTTTCTCCTTTCTATTATTTTCTTCTTTTTTTCTCATTTTCTTCTCTCTTTTTCATTTCTTCTCTTTTATCATCTTATTTTCTTTATTTCTTTTCTTCTTCTTCCTCTCTTTTTTTTTGTATTATCAATTGATCATCATACACTTGTTTTGAGGTTAAAGGATTGAGTTTTATTTTCTTCTCGTTCATTTTAAAGCTATATGTGTTTAGACTCCATCATGTGTAACCTTCCTATCAAATTACCATGGTCTCCTAAGTAATAAATGATAAGCATTCATAAGAGTAACATCATATGACAATTCATCTTAGTATTTATTAAGGATAAAAGGAACCAACACTTGTTGTATCACATTTATTCCATCACTATCATTGAACTCTTTCAACTTGTATGATGTAGGATGTGGCAAAGTAGGCAAATTCAACTTCTTTACCATGTAGGTACTAGCAATATTAGCACAACTTCTATTATTAATGATCATATTATACATCTTACCATTAATATTGAATTTAATATGGAAGATGTTCTCCTTTTATTCTTTACTTTCTTTTTTTGCTTGTTCTCTTAAAGCTTTTTGAATCTTTAAGCTCTCTTAAGTGGACAATTAATGACATAATGACCATACTCCAAACATTTGAAACACTTGTCCTTGGAATGTTTTTTATGCTTTTTAACTTTCTCTTTTCTCTTAGACACTCCTCTTGAGGCTTTGGTGATGATTCTCTTTTATGCTTCACAATTCCATTAGATTCTTCTTTTTTAAATTTGGATGAGGAATGGGTCTTGTACTTCTTATAATCCTTGTCTTTTTTCATTTCAAACTTCTTTTTTTTGTTAGCATGAAGGATTCTTCTTCTTAATATTATCAAAATTATAATCATCTTTATCTCTTCTTTGACTATTAGGATTACTTGTGGACTCAACTTCTTCTTTAGATTTTGAAAAGGATTTAGACTTGTGTTGATCTACTTTGTCTTCTTTTCTTTCAACTTTTTGAATCTTTAAGACTCTCTTAAGTGGACAATTAATGACATAATGACCATGCTCCAAACATTTAAAACACTTGTCCTTGGAATATTTTTTATACTTTTTGACTTTCTCTTTTCTCTTAGATACTTCCTCTTGAGGCTTTGATGATATTCTCCTTTATGCTTCACAATGCCATTAGATTCTTCTTTTTTAAATTTGGATGAGCAATGGGTCTTGTACTTCTTATAATCCTTGTCTTTTTTCATTTCAAACTTCTTTTTTTTTGTTAGCATGAAGGATTCTTCTTCTTAATATTATCAAAACTATAATAATCTTTATCTCTTCTTTGACTATTGGAATTACTTATGGACTCAACTTCTTCTTCAGATTTTAAAAGGAATTTATACTTGTGTTAATCTACTTTGTCTTCTTTTCTTTCAACTTTTTGAATCTTTAAGGCTCTTTTAAGTGGACAATTAATGGCATAATGACCATGCTCCAAACATTTGAAACACTTGTCCTTGGAATGTATTTTTATACTTTTTGACTTTCTCTTTTCTCTTAGACACTTCCTCCTAAGGCTTTGGTGATAATTCTCCTTTAAGCTTAACAATGCCATTAGATTTTTCTTTTTTAAATTTGGATGAGGAATGGGTCTTGTACTTCTTATAATCCTTATCTTTTTTCATTTCAAACTTATTTTTTTGTTAGCATGAATGATTCTTCTTCCTAATGTTATCAAAACTATAATCATCCTTATCTCTTCTTTGGCTATTAGGATTACTTACGGATTCAACTTCTTCTTTAGATCTTGAAAAGGAATTAAACTTATGTTAATCTACTTTGTCTTCTTTTCTTTCAACTTTTTCCTTCAAAGGTTTCTATAAAGAACTATAATAGCAGCCATAATAGGCTTTATCTCTTCCTAAGAAGCAATAGGCCTTGCATCATTTCTTTTCCTAGCTGAATTAAGTTGATCCTACCAAATATCAACATAATCACTAAATTGATAGGTATCAAATCTCATTTTTGTCTATTCAAAATTATGGTAACAAGCATAGATTGATTCCATCTTTTTTCCCATTCTAAGTAAGCTTTAGGATCACTTTTTCCCTGAAACAAAGGAAACTTCTTTTTATGACTTTGTAGATTTGAAGTCATTTCATCACTTCTTTGCCTATCTTTTTCACTCCTATCATTTCTTTTATCATCTCTTTTTATATCATCATGATACACTCTTTCTCTTTAATTCCTTTCATTTTTATTTTCAACTTCCACTTCATCATTACATCTTTTATTTTATCTTCTATCTCTCTCACCATGTTAGCTCTTTTGAGATTGTCTACCTTCAAGCCTTTTAAGTATTTCATTTTGATTTTTTAATGGCTTGTAGCAAATTCTCTCATGTGCACCTATCAATATTTTTCCACTATCTCTTAACATCCTTAAATGATAAATCTGTAATAAAGGTTAGATAGAAGAAAGGACCTCGAAGAGTATACAATTCACTTGTTTTAGAACACTCACACTTATGTTTGCACTCTAAATAGGCTATTACTCTCAAATGAGCTCTCTCACACACTCTTGCCTTCTTTTTCTCTTTTACTATTTCCCTTTTATTGTTCTATGAAAATTAAGAGACACAACCAAATAAGATTCATCAAATTTAGCAATTGATATCACTAATCCAAATTCATAGAATTTAAAGAATCAAACAAGATAATTAAGGAGATAAAAAATGAAAATTCCATGAATAGAAATTAACTAGGACTTAAAAATTTAGAACCAGGCAATTAAGGAAAAAAGATAAACAAGACTTAAAACAAATACTTAATAATGAAAATTTCAAAGAAATAGAACTAATTAGGAGTCAAAATAGTAGGAAGGAACAATACAAGATAACAAGAGATATTGATTTAAGTACTTAAGTAATTGAAAGAAACAATGAATAATTAATACGGAAATGAGAAGTTCAAGTGTGGTTAAAGCATATCAAGAACCAATAATAAGTAAAAGTAAATAATTTTTTTTCTTTTGATTTTGTTTTAGTTTATTTTCAATAATTCAACACTTTGTTTTTTCCACCCCATCTTTTTAAGTTGCATTTTGATTCACTTGGCTTTTCCCCTTTGTTTCTTGCTATTTTTCTCCTTATCACTTGTTTTTGCTTTCTAACTCATAACTACTCAGTACCAATCATCACTTTGCTCTTGTATCTTTTTTAACTTCAAACACTAATTCATTGTTTAGCACTAGTTATGCTAATTACAAAAGTATTTTACATAAGTCAAATTTTGATGCTCTTTGCTTTTATTTAATCAAATACTATATTCAATTATAGCACTATGATATTGTGCTTTTAGAATATGGCATTTGGTTATTATAAACTAAACTTCTAAACTTTTAACTTTTAACAAACATGTTCAATACACCTTTCATTCATTATACTAGCACTAATATTTGAACCAAAATTTAAACTAAACAAGATGAAATAAGGCAAAACAAAGAGGGTGACCAAGTATCATAATAAATTCAAACTTACAATTGACTTGGATAATTTATCAAACAAATAGATAGCAAAACTAAAGAACAATTCAGATTTGATACAAAGATGAATCAAATACATGAATTTAACATAAACCAAATTAGAAATGAAATACATACAAAAAAATCAAGACAAGGTAGAAATGAAGAAATAGCACATAAATGGGTGAATAGTTGTGTGAATAGTATAATGAATAGTGTGTTAATGGTAACTAGAAAAATTAAAGAGAAGTGAAACCTAAATTTAGGAACCTTACTTTGATATCAAATGATGTGAAATTATGCTAGATCGTCACAAAACTCATCAAATTTGAAAACAAAAATAGAAAGGTATTCACACCATTTTAGAAGACGAAAAATGGGAGCGATAAACAATGATAAACATACCATAAAGGATGTAAATTCTTCGATGAGCGAAGAGGAAAATGCACCACAAGGATTTGCTTATCAAAGGATGTAAATTGGTTGAGTGCCTTTTTGTGAAAGTGTGTTTCCTTTTGAATTCTTGAATGAACTTGTGACTTATTAAAGGGATTCATCCCTTGTGACGTTGATTTTCACTAATTAAGGATTCATCTTTGTGGCATATTTTCTTTTTTCACTCATTGAAGGATTTACATTTTTTGTGACGTGTTCATCATCACTTATTGCTTCCATTCTTCATTTTTTGGAGTGTAGTGTGAATGTCGTTCTATTTTTGTTTTAAGATTTGTTAGATTTTGGGATGGTCCAACACAATTTCACATCATGTATTCTAGTAGTTGGTCATTAAAAAAACATGCTAAAACACATCTAACTATTGAAAAGAACTTTCTAAAGATATGTGTTGGTGAAGTTAATTGACAGATTCTAGTTTCTGTCTTGACCATCACATGCTACTGTATGCTAAGGTAGATAATTTAACTTGTTAATATTCAATTTTAAGTTATTTATGTCTTAAAGTTTTGACATAATGAATGCACGGGCACCACCACTGTACCTTGTAATGACCACCATTGTCAAGTATGATTTAGCAAACATGTTGTATCTTTTTAATTGTAGTTTGAGTTTAAATGCTGAATGTCTAGACATAGAATGTCATACAGTATGTTTGATCTATGGTCTAACGGATCTCTAATTGCATTGCTATACTTCTGTGCCAACAGTCATCATTGAACATGAGTTGAAGTTCTTTGATCCCTTCACTTGATACTTGATATTGTTATGTTATAGCCGGTCCTAGATTGTATTTCTATGTCGTTGGACCATATGTGATTAAATGCTTGTTCGACGGTGCTTCAAGTTTTGGACATCCATCAAACTACACAACTGATATACGAATTATGAACAACTGTATGACTTTATAATTAGAAGGCTGTTGTGTTTTGGTTGTTTGTTCTCCGACATTCTCTCATCTTTCTCTCTGAAGATATGTATTTTATTTGGATCTAGATCCATTCAATTCCTTATTTTGTCAATTTCCTTCAATCTCGGAAAGAGAAAAGCACAGTCTATTACTATAAGTCCCTTAATAACCCCCAATTTTTTTATTGGTACCCACTATTTCAATATAAATTTTTTTTATATCTATTTTTCTCCTAAATTCGCACTTTCAGTTCCCTAGGAAACTGAGGGAATCCATATTGGTTTTATTCTGATAATATTTTTTCCTTGTCTGTCATTCCACCTAGTGAGCCTTGCTAAACTACTAGAATGGACAATGCAGGGTAAAATTCTAAACGAGCAGATCTGGCATTGTAGTATTATGTCATGTTCCAGTTTTATTTGTTTTTCATTTCTTTACCCAGTTTTAATAGTGGACAAAATCTAGAGGTGTGCATATATCAATATTGAAATGTTTTTACCTGAATAATGACTTCCATGTTTTTACGTTTTACATGATTCATATAACTCGTTGTTTTAAAGAGATACAGCTTAACAACTCTCTCTGTAGCAGTCCACCCATTAATAGAGTTAGGCTGTGCAACATCCTGTATAACTATTGCATAGAAAGCAAAATCTAACTTTTCTTTGTATCCATGCTCTATATTTCTCTTAGCATTACGTTTACATATATAACAATAATTTCTCTTCTACATATGTCAGATTGTTTTCATTTTGTCCTAACTTCTCAGGCTATATCTGCAACACTATACCTATTGAATTAGTTCAGGTGGGCTGCAAGCGAGGAGATCGTAAGACTTAGACAGATTGAAATTTTCCCCAAAGCGGTGGACTGAAGTCAGAGTACTACTTAAGGGATATTTTCCTGATAGAGTTGGGCTCTAATCATTAGCTCCGGACTGGAATGGAGTAATCTCAGACATTCTCCAGGTCTAGCCTTTTCTAATTCTTGGTCACGAAATTGTTACTTTTTATGTCTTTTGGTGTATGTGGCCAGGTTATAGTGTTAGACTATTATCTGAGTTCTATTCTTCAATTGCACTTGTTATGAATAATTATAATTAAATATGAATATTCATAAGTCAAGCATTATATTCCTATCATGATCAATTATTAAGTTTTAATTTTTTTACCAGCTATTATTATAAAATTATAATATTTGACTTATTCACCTTGTAAATATAAATTGTGTGAATCATATATAGTTGAATAAAATATACACCTTCTTTCATAATTCTTCTTTATCTTCTTTGTATATTTTTTTAATTATTTCTTTAGTATTAAGGGTTTTTAATAACATGTTACTAGCACAAAACTCTTCCGGTTTGAATTTTTGAATTTAAAGGAAAAAGGATTCTTTTTTGTTTTCTAAATTCTTTCAAATTGAATTTTTGAGTTCAAAAGAAAAGGTTCTTCTTCTATTTTCTTTATTATCTGTTGCTTTAAATCCATAAGCAAAAATTACTTATGAATTTTAAAATTCTAAAATTTGGGATAATTGATTTACTATTTTTCAAAGCTTACTTTTATTTATTTGAATGCAAAATAAATCATTCAAAAAAAAGATCAAACAACAAGAAATGCTGATATAGGTTTAGTAGAAAAAGCAAAACATATGAAAAGTTGATAAAAAGTGAGGTTGAATGAAAAATTGAATGGATCCAAGATGTAAGGACAATTCATAACTATAAAATATATTAGATTCATTATTAGTGACATCAAATTAACAATGAAGTATTATTTTTATCTCAATATATTTCCTAGTTAATTGTTTTACATAAATATAATGAATGTGTTCATGTGATTGGATTTCAAATTCTTGATTTAATTTTTCCAACAATAACACTACAACAAATCAACACTTGTGCCATAATTAAAATCACAAGATCAAAATTTCTATGGTTGTATTATTTAGCCATGAAAATACCAATTGAATGGTCTCATGGCACAATTAAGTATGACAAGAAAATTACCACGAAAAAAAAAATCCTTGTGGCATAAATGATTTTTTTTTTATCATGGGTTCACTTGTGGCTAATAGATTCTTCTAACTATAAATACAAATATGGTAAGAAAGGTACAATCGTAACTAGTAACTCATGTTACCACGAATAAAATCATGATAAAAAATAAAATAAAATAATTATAAAAACTAATATAATTAGCTAAAATAATTTTTATATATCCAAATTAAATCAATTATCTGGTTAATTCAATTAGGTGCGATCTTATTATTCAATTTGCATATCTACTGAAATCTATTAATGTTTTTTACCTATATCAAGTTAGGATAAATTGTTCACATTATATATTTATGATTTGTGTAAAATTTATTGGAAATATTATATATTGTCTTAACTTTTGAAATATAAAAAGGCTATGAGATTTTATGACAAATTTTCATCTCATAACAATATATTGTCAAAAAATTTTGTATAAATAATTTTTTGAGTTTTTTGAATAATTTACATAAATGAATTGAATGATTTATCTTTTTGGTTGAAATCCTAATATTATTATGGATGTTATGATTATTAGAACATTACTTGTAAAAGCAAATTAAATTTATGATATATTTAATTAAATTTTTTGGAGTTTGATCTCAAAATGGCTAATTAAAAGTAGTCACGTCTAATGTGATTAAAAAAATGAAGAAAACTATGGTGTTGTTGGGTTCAAAATTTCACATTGAGAATTGGATGTTTTTCATGCATTTTATTTTGTCAAATTTTCATAAAATTTACTCTTTGAATTAATGTTTGATAAAAACCCATAAACAAAATTGGGTAAAGATGCATGAAAAATGCATAGATAATTTTTAAGTTTAAATTTATATGAATCAAGTTAGAAAAACTCTATTGTAGACCTAAATGATTGATGAAGAAATCCATAAATTTAAAAGTGGAAACCATTTCTATTATTAACTTTTTATTTAATTTGAACAATTTTATTTTGTTAAATGACATTTGCCTTATGTTTTTACATCTTTGGTAACTTGCTATTTGTTTTGAACGTGCCAAATCCATCATGTATAAAAAGGTTGAAATTAATCCTTTTATTATTGAATTTCAAATAGCAAGTATAGATATAAGGGCTTAAACCTTTTACTATTGTGTTACAAGTCTCATGCCACTCATGCCTCCACTAATATGTAATCAAATTATAAAAGTAATGGTTTTCTTTATCACCACCTTCATAACAAATAAAATTTATAGTAACAATGATGAAATGAGTAGATAAAGTAGAATTTCATTTGGTGTTATTTTTCTTTTCTTTATCAATTACATAATCTAATTTTTTTCTCTCTTTTATCATCATATAAATGCTTTTTCATGTATCCTTTTACTTAGATAAAATAGCAAGTTTTCAATGAAAAATAATGAAATTCATCTTGTTAGTTTTATTGCATTTTCTAAAGCAAATGCTTTATTAATAAAATAAGGTTTATAATAGATGAGATTGCGATTATAATCCTATATGTGGAAAAAGGCAAATTAATTTAAGCCATTATAGTGGTTATAAAAATAATATAAATAATCATAAGATTAGTTTTTCTCACAAGAAGTTGGAGAATATAATGAGAAAAGGTAAAGAATATGTTATCAATGTGATGTAAAATGCCATTGAAAGTTCTAAAAGTATATACTACCAAGGTTGTAGGAAATGTCTTAATTATACTTGTTATATGTCTAGATTTTATGGAACTTTATTATGCCCCACTTTAAAGAAAAATAAAATGAAGTCAATTTTGTCAATGATAATGATACTTTCAATCATAATTTCTATGATATAGTATATTTTAATTTGTTAAATTTCTTTGTACATCCTAAAGAAAGAATTGATAATTTGATTGGTAATGACATTGACTAATGTTATTTTCTATTAAATTAATTTTAAATATTTATCTCTTTTAGATAGTACAACAATGCACACTATTATTAAAAATAGAAAATATTTTTCCAATTAATGATTGATGAAAACTATGTCAATATAATATTTGTTAGTACAAAGTTGATTGAATATTTTTAAAGAGCTAATATAATTTTACCAAGAGATATACAATGTTTATAAATGCTTTACTATCAATTAAGCCTAAAAAATATTTACTAAATTTTAGAGATATACAATAAAATAGATACTTTATTATAACAATAAGATTTTGAATCACTGCAAAAAAAAGGGTGAGTGCTTAAAGGCAATTATGGCATGTAGATAATGGTGGTTTTAACCACCAGTATTGGTGTTTATGGTTAGACAAACCAACAAGAAATTGACTACAAACCTTAAGTAGTGGTAATTATAATGAATTACTAGAATTATTAGCGGTAGTTGTAAATTACCATTATCTTTATGTTAGATTTTAAAATGAATTTTGTAATGATTAGAAATTGCCACTGCTCTCTAGAAATTTTATACAAAACTACAGCAGTTAATGAACTATCACTGTGTTTTGTACTTCTAAAAAAAAATTGCTGCTTTAATTAGTAGCACTCATGTTAAATTCTACTAACTTCTATTATAACTAGCACGACAAAGTATATTTCACAACAAGTAGATATTATGGTATATGTAGATGGACGTGAATCAAAGCCATGTGATTAGAAAGTAAAATACAATGCCATGCAATAAGATAGTTGAGATAACATAGATATGGCACACACATATACATGGCTAAATTCAATTTTTTTTTCATCCTAGCATGTATGTAATATCTAAAAAAAGCTTAATTAAACTATCACTCAATGATGAGAATAGAGACCAATACACCAGAAATTACATCCATCCTAAATGGATAGAACAAATATTGACATGGTGACAATTATTGAGCACAAATACATCTTGGTTATAAAATTGAACTTGTATTTAAACTAGGCCTTAGTGAATTATGTTTATAGAGTCACCAAAGACATATTAGCACGGAAAAGAAACTAAAACAATATTTAAATTATTTGCTATTTAGTTATAAGCCTATTAAATATAGGATAGAGAAAGTAGATTAGGTTCACCTTTTATGTAGTTTCACGTGCTTTTTTGCCAACTTTGACTAGTTATATATGAACAATCAAATAAAGACAACATAGGAAAGCATATACTTATAGTGTGGTGTTGTATGCTTTTTATAATGAATATCATGTTAGAATAAATAAAAAAGAAGTTGCATATCTCACTAAAAAGTTATTGATCAACAAAGTCAATAATTATAAAAAAAAAAAAGCCATAAGAACTTTGAGTTGAATAAACACTCACACTATTTTTGGCTTTTTGAGGATTAAATTTATTTCAATTAGGGGTTAGTCCTAATTAAGGATAAAAAAAGGCACAAGCTCCAATAAGTTAATGCCTTCCTCAATATATGAATTATTTTGCATATCAATTTACAACAAAATCTTATATTTAAAATGAAAAAATAAAAAATACAAAATGAGCAAGTTATCTAATAAAATCATGTTGACTTTTCACATTATAGTGTTAACATAAACTAAACATACCTTTAATTGTCTTAAAAAAGTAGTTACAATAACTATCCATGCCTTGAACTTGACAAAGCACATATAAAATAAGAGAAATTTTGCATCTAATTGGTTTTGCAATGCTCTTATTTAAAGTTGAAAACTAAAAAGAAATAAGTAAAAAGGTGTTTTTTTATAGTGGAATAATAGAAAGCAAACACATAAAAAGTTTATAACAAATAAAAACTAGATAACTTGATTAAAAATTTTAAAAAGAAAATGGAAAAGCTTAGTGGTCAATATAGTACTAATAGTTGTTTACTTCTACAGAGCCAACTCATGATTGATCCTTAAGTATGGATAAACATTCAATATATAAGGATAGAGGAGTTTTAAAGAGAAAAAACCATAAGTAACAAAATATGCAAACTTCTGTGAGGATGGTTAAAAAATCAAGGGGGCATAATAACTGTAGTATATAAGAATAAACATTCTTGATAAGGAATAAGTAGAAGTATATATTGGTTTCTTTTAGAGAAAACAAAGCTAAAAAAAGATCAACCTAAGAATTCATCCAACATAAGGAATGGATCAAAGTAATTAAGCTCAAACCTGAAGAAATCTAAAAAACCTATTAGTTAAGTTAAAAGTGAAATAAAAATGAGACATTGTGTCTTATCTTCCTATGGTTTGTCTAACAACGACATTGATGCCTTCATATTGAGGTATAGACTAGAAATGGCATTTTACTTGTCGGAAGTTAAAAAAATCATTGCTAATATCCTCTTTATCATGACAAATATCACTCTTATTAGAAGTATATAGTTGAAACTTGTCCTAATAGGTTAGTCTATATTTAGAAGATTTGATACTTAGAATATGAGAAAATTTCTTGTTAAGACTAATTAGAAAGCAAAGTTAGTGTAACAAGTTAATTTTTCAAAGTCAACAACTTAATAATAACTCCAATAAATATGCACGTCAATATGTGTAAGATAACTTTACCTTAGTCATGGATGGAAGAATATGAGTTAAGGGAAACCACAAAAAAAGGTGGCTACAAGCAATTAAAAAATAATATAAGACAAAACTGATAAGATAATGATTTAAATACTTAGTACAAGTCATTAGAGGAGCATAAAAGCAACAAACTAACTAATTATTAGAATATTTTTAATACCACATAACACAAAAAGAGGATAATCATGTGCTAGGCTAAATGAAATGGCAATAAGAATGGCAAAGTGGCCAAAATTTTTCATACTATAGGCAAAAGGCTATTATTATTTGAAACTTACTCATGCAATAGCATTTCTATTTTAGATGTTATAAGAACAAATTAGTCTTTAAATTGTAATTATTTTTCTTTACTTAACTCAATTTTCTTCTAATTAAAATGATTTAGATAGTATGGATATATGATATCAATAATTATAGTACTCTATGGCATTATCTCTTATCTAATTATGAAAAAGAAGATATTTATATTTCATACAAATCTTGTAACTTTTTTAAAAAAAATCATATTTATTATAATTTTCTATAAAAAATCTAAGAATTTTAAAGAGTTTCAGGATACAACTTTTACTATTATAGACTTGTAACTTTTGTTTTATTTTACATATGAAATTGAATAAAATTTCTTGTATAAAAAAATAAAAAAATATAACATTACAATGTCCATAAAACTTTATTTAAAAATTTCTAATTGTACTTTAGTAAGATGAAAGAACTTCATCATGTGAACCAGAGGATATATTTGGATAGTTCATAATTTTTTACAAGGCTAAATTCATAGAAACTACTTACTGGGAAAACCATATTATGGAAAAGCTTAAAAAAAAGGTACCTTCTAAACCACTGTCATTAGACATACAATTTTGTTATTTCCTTATTACTTGAACCCATACCTTATGTTGCATTTATATTGATCATGTATCCTATAGTGAGGGACAAGGGCAAACCTATCTTATAAGAGTAAAACCAAGTAGATTGCTATTTGGAGAATTGGACAAGATAAACTCATGATGTACACTACTATTGCATGAACTAGACTTACCATATAAAATGGTGCAACCTAGATAAAGCAAAGACACTAATTTGTTTAAACAAAAAGATATTGAAAAAAGAAAAGAATAATTTCCTAATTTATGAAACCTATAGAATAATAAGAAGATAATTGCTTTTACCCCCCCTAAGAAAGGATCATAATTCAAAAAGATCCCTTAATTTTTCATTACTCTATTTAAACCATACAAATGAAATTATAAATCATGTCTCCCTATCAAAGCCAGTAAGGTAAAAGGCATATAAAATGGATGAAAAGTAAGAGAGAAAGAATAAGCCTAATTGTAACATAAGTTAATCTCTTAATTTATTTGGTTCTTTGTTTGAAAACAAATGTTATGAACACAATATTTGATAGCTTTAGTTTTCTCCATACTAGACAAGTAATTGCTTTTTTAAAACTATATAAGTAATGCTTTGTTAACCTATGTAAGTATGTTTGTTTGGTTTATAATTCTAAATACATAAGTTCACTTTCTTGTTAAATCCTTTCTAGTAAGTATGTAATTAAACCAAGAAATATTATTTGTAATTGGATCCTATCACTAGCTTTTAATAGTTTTACGAAGCAAAGTGGTGGCTCAGTACTCTTATTACGAATAGGCAAATGCCATATTTTGAGATTGAGAATATATATAGCCCCCTACTTGTAAGATAAACATAGATACTATTGATCCCTTGACATTCTATCTTATACACACTTTGTTTTAAAAGATATCATTATAACTACTAGCTTGATCTACTTATTTATCACTGTCAACTTATCCCAATATTAAATTGACTTAAGTATCTAAGATGCCATTTTGATCAATTGATAAAAATTACTTACCTCTTCATGGATAGGAGTTAATTGGGATTTATATAGTTACTACTTATTTTAAGAGAAATAACATCTTCAACTTCAAAAATAAACTTTGCAATAGATGTACCATTACTTTTAAGCTATTTCTAGGAAACTAGAAACTAAAAGATAAGAAATGAATATAATGATTTGTTAAATGTATTCATGAAAACACTAAATCCAAGATGCTTTGAAAATAGAAATTAAGGATACTTATATGATCTTAAAAAATAAAGAAAAGTAGAGAATAAAATAAAATTAAGCTTATTCATTCAAAGCCAAAGCTATAAAGACATCATATTATGAAACTAATGTTGATTAAATTATCAAACCCTTTTATTTGCCTTCTAGGTGCAATAAGAATACATTATAGGTTTTATTAAACATGGACACAAGCTATTTGATGAAAGATATGATGAGCAACATTGTACTTATCTTAATTTATTTCTTTGATTTAAAGCCCTAGTTAGAGTTAAACGGTGAGGATGATTTCTATAACATCAATGGTCGTAAGAATCTTTAGCAAAACTTTTCTTTTATCGTAAACTAAGCTAAGCCCTAATTAAGCTAATCCTTAAGTTAATCTAAAATCACCAAATTAAAATAGAAAAATAAGCCAACTTAGAAAAGGAAAACTAATCTTAAAGGAAGTAATTTGAGTGGATAATGATTCTCAATGTAGAGCTTTGAGTGCATAAGGATTACGATTTTAAATTGTAATCCTATGAGTGCAAAATGATTCCCAATTCAAAGCATCAAATTAGATATTTGAATTAATTTGTCCAATGAAAGGAATTTCAAACTTAGGAGATTTAACTTATTTTTCTTTTTTTCAAAGCTAATATTATTAGCATGCTATTTCATTCTAGAATGACAAATTTATTTTTATTGGTTTACCTAAATAATGATGGTTATATAGGAGTCACCATTAACTGTTACTAATATTAATAGTACTTATTATACCTATTGTAAAACTTAAAATACAATAGTAGTTTCACGAACCATTATTAAATAGTGCAATTTTTTATAGTGAATATCTTTATATTATAGTAATTATTTCAGGTGAGAAAAATGTATTCAAAGAGGTTACTATCATTTTCTTTTAAGATATATATATAGATATATAGCTAATAGAAAGTAAGGTGAACTAAAAGTTCACTAATCAAAGGGACTTCATTACTTGACATAATTGGATAGGTCATTCCATATCAATAATGATGTGAAAAGTAATTGAAAGTTCATAAGGTTATTCATTAAAGAACTAGAAAATTCTTCGATCTAAAAAAATTTCATGTGCTACTTATTCTCAAAAACAATTTAATCATAAGGCTATTAAGGCTATTTTCATTTAAAATTGGGATTAAATTCCTAATATTTTTGAAAAGAATATAAGGTGACATACGTTGATCTATTTATCTAGTACGTAGACTTTAGATATTTTATGATTTTAGTTAGTTATTTAACAAAATAGTCATATATATATTTATTATTAATTTGCAACCTAATATCTATGAGATTACTTTGCTTAAATAATTTGATTTCAAGTATAATTTCTTAATTATACAATTAAAATAATATATCTTGATAATGTTAGTGCATTTATATCTAAAAGCTTTAATAATTTGTGTTCCACTAGGAATAATTATTGAACATCTTGAATTATATTCATATGTAAAATGATTCAATTAGAATATTTTTAATGTCCTAAATTATTAGCTATATCTTTGTTTAAGAGATCAAAATTCCTTATATCATCTTAAAAAACATATAACTTAACATATTGCAATACTTATATGCATTAAGTTAAAAAGTTATAGTTTCCTTTTACAATTAAGTTTGATAAAAACTTAAAAAGTGATAAAAGGGAGAAAATATGCAATTATAGAAATAGTTTGATACACTACTATAGAATCATAGATTTACATCAACTTTTTAAAAGATTAGATATTAGTTTTAAACTGTCATTTTATCAATTAGCTTAGTAAATATTTTACAATATTAGTTAAAAATCATAGTAAAAAAAGAAATACTACATCAATTTCCTAGCAAATAAATCATTATCTTTTTTTATTGGTCACACCACTTGATAATTGGTCACATTTGCCAATGTCAAAGTATTTTATTAACTAATTTTGAATGTTTGATTTACTATTTTGGTGATTCATATAAGCAACGATGTATTTCATTCCCATAAAAAAGCTAATTTTCTTCACCCTTTCCATTTTGTACAGTGTCTCATGATGCTTTTTACTACACTACTTCCAACTTAAAAGTCATTTAAAACTCCAAAATCATAATACTACAACTTTATAATATATAAACCCTATATTGAATAGAAAGAAATGTACATTTTGTCTTAATTATATTACACAGTTCTAAATTCAATATATGCAATTTATAATAGTCAAAATAACCTTATTTTCTCTCTACATTAATTCTATATAATTTGGATATAGGATCAAGGAATACCTAATAATTTATATTTTTGAATGGCATAGATTTAGAGCATTTTCAAACTATAAAGGAACAAAATAACCAAATGAAAATTTAATTACTGCAACAACTACAAAGAAAATATTTATCATAGTGAAAGAAAAATTAACTTCTAATTTGTTGTAGATATCATTTTGTTTGAATATGTTTGATTCATTATTCATATGTATCTCTTAAATGGAACTTGCATTATCCAAATATTTTAATATGGAAAAGACTAAGATGCATCACTAACAAAGTGGCACATCCATGCATCAGTGGATATGTGATTAAGATTGCTTTAGGCATCTGATAAAGGGAAATGCTACCCACTTCTCTATATTTGTTAATTAGCCTTTAAATTTCCATTATTTACTTTAGTTACTTGCAAGTCATTCCTAAACCAATCCGATTTGTAATCTAACACAAGACCGATATAGAAAAATAAGGCCAAAGAAAGAATGATAGTGAACTTTATCAGAGTGAATTTGAGATTAGGAAATCTAACTTGATTATAGGCATCATCACAATAAGTGCAATGAATATTAGCTTGTTATGTGAAATTTCTAAGGTCATCAGTAGGAAGAAATTTCATAAGCCTAAAGGCATTTTTGTACTTAGCCAAATATTTATCATCCACCATTTGAGCTATTAGTTAAACTTGAAGTGGTTAATTTTTAGGTGAAAACTTGAAATATATTATCTTGATAGAAATTAGGGGGGCAATAATTAGTTTTGGGACCATTTATGGTTTCAATTTTTTTGGTAGAAACTTGTCATCCCTTTTATTTCCTTTAATGTTTGATGGTTGTTGTTGATCAGAGTTTGGCTTCAAGTTTTTTAAGTAACCATTTGTGACCTTAGTAACATGAGTGCAATTTGGTTTTCTATGTCTGGGAATTTAGTTGGAATTTTTAGACCATGGATAGAAGGAACAAGTGGAAATAGTGGTGGAAAAAAAGGCATCATTGGTAAAGGTCAAAGATGACAGCAAAATACTAATTAATTAGATAAGTAATCCAAAACTGTCAAAGTGGATTTGAAGTTATATAAACAAAAAAAATTATCCTAAACTAGTTGTTCTTTCACCCATAATATTGATGTCGAAAACTTTCGGTAGGCATTAAAGGAAATCCAACCCTTTATTTGTTGAGCTATAAGAAAAGAAGGATTTAGGCTTTCAAGCTTAGCTTTCCTCTCCTATTTGCTTGCTTATTCTTGTCTTTCTCATTACCCACACTGTTGAGCATAATGCCCTCCATTACTAAAGTTCAAATTACTTATTTATTTTAGGATGGGTTATGCTCAGATCTAACCTCAAATATTTATCCTCACATATATTATATTTGAAAATTAAAAAGGTAAATATGAAAATGTGGAAACAGGTTAATAACCATACTTTAGAATCAAAAAATAAACTATATGAAATAATAACATCCATTCATCAAGAGGAGCATTGGTACACCACTTTTTTAGTGAGGGACCGAAGTATCTCCCTTTCAACAGACTATATAAACTAAAATTTAAATAATTTTATATGTAAGCATAATTCTAAAAGAAGTGACTAAGTTGTAAGAATAAAACATAAAAGCTAAAAAAGTTATTACATTTATATCCTATATTTTTCTAATGAATGCACAACCCTATAGATTTACTAATGGGCTAATAGATCTTTAGTACTACAAAACAATGAGTGAGCATAAACCAAAAAAAAGAAAAAAAGATTGACAAGAATTATCTTAAAGTTAGAATGCGAGTATATCTTAACAGTGAGATAATTATTTTAGGATGGGAAAAGTTTCAGGATAAAATTTGCAAATGGCACCATACTTTGCCTTTTTTATTTTCATCTCCCATCCTATGATTTGAACTATTTTAATATTAAATACCAATTCCTTAGAAAAAACTGATGAGTCAAGTAAAACGATGTCATTCAACTTTAAATATCAAATGTCAATTTTTAATAACAACCAACATTTAAAACCAAAATATTTTGTTTAAAAATATGTTTCAAGTAAAAACTTTATAATTTTACAAGTTGATAGCATTAAAATCATTTTCTTGCATTAATGATCATATTTTTCTCATATAATTATACAAATAAAAATAACAATAGCTACAAATACAAAGAAACATTAAATGAATAATCTAACAAACAATAATAGATACAATAACAATAGATTCAAAAAATTTATAAAACTAAAACATTTTTCTTATACAATTATATAGATAAAAACAATAATAAATTGAACAATCTAACAAATTATAAGAAACTATAATTTATAATGAACAATAGACTTTAAATTAAAAAAAAGGGATATCTTTTCTTGTAATTATTTTATATTATCTAAGGATTTTTAAATTATATTTTAGGTAGCAAACTAATGATCAATTATAGTAAGAAGAAGCAATATGTCCATTTTTATAATGAACTTGAGCCTTTTAATGTAAAAATGGACATGTTACTTTTTCTCATTATAATTTCTCATCAATTTTATTATTTTATTATTTTTCTCATAATAGGATACCACTTGGAGGCTTCTAAGATGGATAATATAGTTACAAATTGATGATAAATTATAACTAGAAAAAATAATATCAAGAATCTTAAATTGTGCTTAAGCTTATGATGTAAGGTTAGAGATGTTGCTTCTTCTCATAATAATTTATCATTGCTTTGCAACCTATCATAATTTAACACTACAATAATATATTTATTAACCTTGAAACTTGATTGATTGTTTACTTTAAGCATTTAAGTATCCTTATATTTTAATGTGAGAATAGTGCTATTTGCTATATATGTATCAAAGTCTAACATAGTATATAAAACAATCAGCATGTCGGTTCTTGTACTCAAACATAAGAACAATTAGATGCTCTTAGTTAATAAAGCAATCAATCACCATAAAGAGAGTTATTTTGATAATTATTTCCAATAAGTAAGGAAAGCTCTATTTATAAGCTAAGAGCAAATTAGTAATAAACCATCATGATGTGTAAACTATTAATGAATTATCACAATAAGTAAATAAACCAGCCATCATAATAATTGAAAGGGATTCCCAAATTTTAAACCTCCATTTCTTAATAAAAATCAATGTCGTATAGTGATCCTTTTTGAGGTATCAACTTTTGTAAATACTTATTATCACCATTTATTAAAGTTAGGCAGCCTCAGGTAAATGCTTACTACTACAATTTATTAGGATTAGGTAGCGAGTGTTATATCTTCATATGTCAATGTGATCAAATAAATGACATTTTATTATCAGATTATAACCACGTTAATTTTATAGTAAATAACCAACATGGTTTATTTTTTTTAATTTTTTTTGTAGTTCCTTTCCTTTGCTTTCATGTCCATGGCAAATTTTAACAAAGTATACCCTCATATGAATGATGCAAGACTTGCAAATAATTTTTTTTTTATAAATGAATATTCATATACTTGCTCTTTTTTTATACTAATGATGATTGAACAATATTAATCTTGTATTTTCCTCTTATGCCGAATAAATTAAATGAAGTGAAAGAGAAACTATGAAGTGAAACCTTAAATGAAAAATGAGTGAAGAGAAAACAATATATAGAAGTAATTTAAGGTAGTACAAACATTCTGCGTTAGTTTGTAATTAAAAAATCAATGTTTTAAACAAACAACATCATTTAGGTATAGAATTTTAAATATTATTTATTCTATTAATGTATACTTATTATGGGTTAGTAAATGTTTATTACTTGTTAGGTGGTTGTTATGGAGATTTAGACATTGGTTATGATTAAAAAAAAACATTATTATGGTATAGAAATCTAATTTTCACAAACAATGTTAATTTTAGTAAATAACTAGTGTTCTTTCTCCTATATATTTTTAATGAACTTATATATCACATTGAGTTTTAGAAAATTACTTCAACTATTGAAAAATAAAATAACTATTTTATAAATTGCCGAAGAGATGGATCAAATGTGAGAAAAGTAAAAAGTTGCATAAATAAGATAAAAGGTTAACTCTATTTTTAAAGACATTAATTTTTGTAAGATTAAAAAGAAAAGAATATTAGTTTTGAAATTAACAAAGTTTAATTAATTTTACTAAATATCATAAATTTAGGATAAGTTGTATGCTCTTGTTACATATTTTTCTTACAATGATATAAATATCAATAAATGGAACATGGATATATAAAAATATAATAAAGAAGTCATTGATATAAGAAAATTTCTTTTGCAATTTATTCATTATACATATTGTTATATCAAAAAAATACAAATTTACAGCAATATTGCACAAGAAAAAAAAATAAAAAAGACTTTGATCTTCCATGGTCGTTACCAAACTTAATGCTAGTTCTCAGAACTATCTATTAAATTTTGATATTAGTAAATTATAGATCTAGGCAATACATTTGCCTCCATTACTAATGCCAACTTGTGTTAAAGGGGGAGGAACATAACTCTTTTACTATCTCATTTAATACACTTAGATGATATTGACTAGTCTATAATATCTCTAAAGGTATTAAATCAAATAGTGGAGGAGATATATTCCTCCAACTTAAATACATGCTGGAGTTTGATAATGAAGCCTAAGATATTACTAAAATGTCTTCAAATGGAGAGTGAACATGAATATATAGTTAATAAATTAAACTATAAACATTGATTATTAAATCAAAATCAATATCTTAGTCTTACTCCATTATAATTAAGAGTTTGTTCATTGCCTAAGAAGACTTTTTAAATGTCTTTACACAATAGTTAAGAAAAAATTGACTTAGAATATTTTCTTCTTTCTATGTGACCTTTTAAGTATCTTCTCACTTAAACCCCATCTTAAGTTTTCATTTAAATTTTAAAATTTCTATTGATTAACTATAGACATTGGTCTATTTTAAACCATCATTAAATTTATCTTAATAATTTCAAAAATAGCACTACATTTATATAGATGTTGATTTATCTTATGACCAATGTATATTGACTAACATAGAATTACAATTTTATAGTAATGATATTCAATTATTTTAATCCTCACACAAAATGATATGAACTAAAAATTCATAAGATAATTGATTTATAAAGTATAACAAAATTTGAAGATATATTACTAATCAAAAGAGAATAAATAAATATTATATATTAATTGAAATGCTCCTATTCAAATTAATGCCCAAGTAAGGCAATCTATTTATTAATAATATTTGAGTCTAGTATATGCTTGATGCATGATAGATCTATTGGTTCTAAATGTAAATATTTTTAAACTAAAGAAAAAAATAAATGAATGACCTTATTAAGGAATTAAATATTTTTGAAGAGATTTAAAACATAATTAATGACAAACTTCAAAAAGAAGTTCAAGTACTTAAAATTTATAAAAATAAAGAAATCTCAATTGATTATATCTCCAATAAGAAAGATGGAACCAAAAGAAAAGTTATTGTTAACAACATTAACTCTTACATATAATGTAGCACTTAGAATTATGAAAAATGATGATTAGTGAGGATTATGATTTTATAAAATAATGATGTATGATTATTGGCCAAAAAAGAAGAGAAAAGAGGGAATTCAAATAGAAATATAAAGTTTAAATTGACTTGTAAAGTGAAGAAAACTGAAATTACAAAGACAAAGTATGGTTTGTACACAAGAGTTTTTACAATAATGTCATTAACTAAAAAAATGTTTATTTTTATATGAAAAATATAATTTTCTAGCAATATATCGAATTTTGATATGCATTTAATGGATTTAATATATCCTATTTCACACTTAATAATTGACAATGATATTAGATGAAAATCCTTGAAGGATTTTAGATGTTTGAAATATAAAATTTGAATTTTTGAGAAATATGTTAAATTCAATTATAAAGATTTTCATATAGATTAAAATAATCAGGACGAATGCAGTAGAATTATTTGAGTGAATGTTTGTTGAAAGTATATAAAAATCCTTTGTTTTTTAATCAAGAAATCTAAATGTGATTTTATTATAATTGTAACATATGTTGATAATTTAAATATTATTATAACTCATGAAAAACTTTCAAAGACATTAGAGTATTTGAAAAAGGGAATTTGAGATAAAAAATCTTGAAAAATTAAGTTTTATCATTACTTGCAAATCAAGCATTTAAATAATGAAATATTTGTTTATCAATCAAAATGGAAAGATTATAAAATAATTTTATATAAACAAATCACATCTATTAAGTGTCCAAAAGATTATTCAATCATTCAGTGTTAATAAGGACCAACTAAGAACTCCAAATAATGATGAAAAAATTTTTGGTTCTAAAGCATCATATTTTAGTGCAATTGATGCACTAATATATTTTGTTAATTACAAATATTTTAATACAATTTTTTTAGCAAGATATAGTTTTTTCCCAAATAAAAGACATTAGAATAAAATTAGACATATATGTTGGTATATTTGAAAAATAATTTTTATGAATTTATTTTATTTTAAGCCTTAACTAAATGATTATGCAAACGCAAGATATTTAATTTGCACAAAGTTTGATTTTATTCTATTATTTATTCATATTTGATGATGCATTTGAATCATGTCTTTGGGTAGGATAAATTACTAATACTATTTCTCTAGCAAGTGTGTATGAAACAAGTCAATTATCAATACTTGATAAATGTGTATTATGACTTTCAAAGAAGAAATTTTAATAAATCTATATCTAAGTAATGTTACATGCAAAATATTTTGACATGCACGTAGGATAGTTGGACTATCATTACTTTATTTAAATAAATAAAAAAATTTTGTAAACTAGTCTTTCTTTAAATTCTTATTACAAACTTACCATTAGAACAAATAAAATGAAAATCACATGAGTTTTCTTTTAATAAATGGGAATCCAACCACAATGAAATAAAAGATAAAGTAGTATATAACTAATTATGGATCTTGAGCCTGTGCTATCAATAAAAATATTAAAAAAAATATGTAATATAAAATGCCCATAAATTATATTAGTACATAATATTTTTATAATATATTTTATATTATTAAATAAATATTTTTGATATTGAGATATAATATACAATAAATTTAAAATAAAAACAACATAAATTTCCTCTATTTCTTCTTAATCATGGTTTTAAAGAAATTTGTTCTCTTGTCACTTTGCACCATTAAATATGTATTTATTACATTTTTCTGATTTACATTTATTATCGTTAAAACTATAAATCATTTTGTACACTAATTGATAAAAAAATAAAAATAGTAATAAATAGAAAAAAACTAATAGCATAACAAATTATTTCTATATTAACAATAATAAGTCTATTAAACAATAAATTGCATTTTGTGTATTCTATTAGTTAAAAAAGTAGCCATAGGTCCGCTAGTAATCATCATAATTTATAAATTTTGTAATAATAATTCATACACTTTATTAGTGCTTAGTTGTGAAAAATCCTTTTTTAAGCAAATTAATTCTAACATAATAAATAAAAAAATTATCTCATTTAAACTAATGGTAAATTCGTAATTATGATTGATAGGGAGGTGAGTTTACAAAATCTTTTAGATGAAGTAATGATAGTTCAGCTACCTTATTCACATATTAAAATTTATCTCTTGATCTTCATAGGGTATATGCTCAAGCAATATGTTCGGGTGTGAAAGTCTTTACCTTATATTTCATCTTTATTTATAATTTCACAATTGATTTTTAATTATTTAATTAAAATTTTATATATTTAATTTAATTTTTATAAATTATATAATCTAAAGACTATATAAAAAATAATAAGATAAATTAATACATAACGATACTATGATATTTATTTAAAAATTTATAAAAAATAATGTAATTTGATAAAAACAAAAAAGTTCAGTAAATGATAAAAATAGTTTTAAATTTGTATAGTTTAAAGGTATAATATATATATATAAAAAAAAGGCTTTCAAAATTCAAGGAGAAGAAATCGATGGGAGTATTTGCATCTTTTTTGGCTTATGCCCCGGTAGTCATTTTGGTCGTGGCGGAGGAGGAAAGAATGGGGTCTGCGCTGTGTCACTTCTTTAGAGGCGGTGCTTCAGCGGCCGCTTCGTCCTGGCCGGGGGCGGCGGCTGAGGTGTCTGTATTGCTGTCGTTTCACTCATCAGCAAGCTGGCAGCTCCATTTCAAGGAATTCAAATACTCCTCTCATTTTTTATAGATTCAATCTTTCCTTACTTTATTGTCAACTTCTTAAATTTCGGAATAATGTAGTGTTCAATATATTTATTTGCGAGATAATGATCGATGTCTCAACATCATGGTATGGACCTTGCAAGTTCAAAGAGTCGATCGTTTACGCCATGGCTGAAAAATTCATATAAAGCAAACCAGATTTTGGAGATGCGGTGCATCGATCCGCGTACCTCTCGCATGCTAAGCGAGCTCTCTACCATCTGAGCTACATCCCCATGCCTGTTCTAGCATTTGAGATCTGATTAATTCTATTATTCAATGATTTGGATTCTCAGCTGGTCAGGCATCTCAAAAACGTCATTGAGGTTTACTATCTTCAATTTTACAGTAAAGTTGACATTTTCTATGGTTTTGGTAAATTGGTTGGGCTGAATTTGTGAGTGATGTTATTTCTTCTGACAAGTCATTCTTGTGTTGTGGTGGTGTCACTGTCACTGTTGATCACATCCAACTTCTTATGACCACAGTTTCGGAACTTACAATCTACTTGGTAATATTTATTCTGTTTATCTTTTGATATATAACTGGTTATAGCATAATTTTTCAATTTTTTTCCCCTTTGCCCTCTTTAATATCTAAGTCTGCAAAATTTCAGTCGTGCTGAGCGACATGCTGCCAAGCAAAAGTCGAGCGAGAATGGATATTAAAATTAATGGGTAAGATGGAGACGTTCAATGACAAACTATTTTGTTCAGTTCACTAACTTTTACATGCAGCAACGGCTGATTCACTGGATACATGGTTTCTTGCTGCGCTTCCTTTAGCTCCTTGGCTGCACAGTTAAGTATACTGACTTCCACATGGCTGATCATTTTGACTGAATCACGAAATTGAAGTAGCATTTCTTTTTTTAGTTTTTTATATTGCAAGTAGTGGTGGGATATTCAACCAGATTATTTTGTCCCGCTATTTGTCATCTATGCATTGAATCTGCTTGTGCACTTGAACAATTCAACTTCACTGCTGAATTTTCAAATATGGGTCCAACTCTGTAGCTGTGTGTATGGAAGAAGTTTATTCCTAAAAAATCGGAATATTTTGGAGAAGATGATTTTATAAAATCTCCTAAGTGGCCTAGATGTTCGGAGAGGTATATTAGCCACTGAACTGTCTGTTTCTGATTTCCCATGGATCATAAACTTGAATTGGATTATTTCAGCATTTATTGCTGAAGTTTGTAGACGAAAGAAAGATTTCATAACTTGTTTGCCCAAATATAGGTGATTCATGTTGGCAACAAATCTAGTTATGACCAGGATGAGGAATTCTTATGGCTGATCTTCTTCGTGTATGAAACTTCAATCTTTCATGACTTTTTCTTTTTCACTGCAAGGCAAATCCTATTTAATATTTTTGTGTCAATGAAATATGTAGAAAGCAACGTTTCTATTATGATATTAGAATCATAACTTCCTATAGGTTGCTTCAAAGAAATTTTTTAGAGTCATCGCATGTAGAATTGGTTGAGTGTAGTCCAGCACAACAGAAGCTGCAGCACCAGAACTCGAAATGTGTTGGTCAAGATATTACAGCTTTATGGCCAAAAAAAAAAAATACAAGATATTACAGCTGATACTACTGATGAAAGAACTATAAGCTCCATGCTTGGAAACTCAGTATCGTGGCGTGCTTTGCTGAGCATTTTTCATCAAGATGTATATCTTGCTTTTTCAATGAAAACAGGCTTTTAGACAGTTGTTCTAGTTGTTAGCAATGTATACTCTTCTCTTATTTGTTTTCTACTTATAACACTTCTTAATGAAGGTTAATTTTATTATCATATACATACTAAAAGGCATCAAACATTAAAATAGAAAAACTTTCTGAAGATTGTTTTGGTGAAGTTAATCAACAGATGCTTGGTTCTGTCTCGAACACTACATGACTGTATGCCGAGGACAACTAATTTAACTTGTTAATTTTCATCTTGAAGTTATTTATATCTTTAATATTTAAGCATAATGAACACATCTGACACTAATATACCTTGCAATGACCACCATTGTCAAGTATGATATAGCAAACCGAGTATATCCTTTTACTTGTACGTTTGTATGCTGAATGTGTAGACAGAAAATGTTGATGGTATATGTCATGACAAAAAACTAGGAATCGTGACTGGTGCATAATCTTAGAACAAAATATAATCATATAGGCCATGCTAGCCTAATACATTGAAAGATAACCTGTAACTTGTTTCAAACTCAAGTGGGTATATACTCAATACAAAAACACTAACTTTTCACATACACAAAGTCCCACATGGACTTTCTCATTTTTCAACATTTACCTGTTAAATTATATATATATATTAACATAAATCCATATCGTTTGGTAACCAAACAATCCTTTGCAAATATAACAAAATGCATATATATAAGTCTAAAGAAGCATGTTCTGCCTGTGGGTTTAATGGAATACATCTAAGAGTATTCAAAATTTACAACTTTCAAAAACACATAAAAGTTCTACATCAATCTCACACGAACAAAGTGTGACTCACCACAAAAGAATACTCCTTTCTCTTTAAGGAGCTGCAGACGACAGACCTGGAGTCAAGTTTTTATCTAAAAAATATTACAATAAAAAGAGTGAGTCGTGGACTCAGTGAATAGATAATATGAATTTCCGACGGAAATGGGACAAGCCATGACACAAGCTTTTCCTTAAAAATAGTTAAATAACTTTTCAATATCAAAAAGATATAATAAGAGTTATGCAATCATATTTGATAAAATAACAATTGAAATATTCCTTAGAAGTAAAATACTAAAATATAAGTTTCAAACCAAGAAGTAGATAGTAGGTTCTTAAATCATAAGAAATTATCATAGATATAGAATCATGGTAAAAATTTTGTATAACATATTCATGATAAATAAATAATCATAATTAAAGTTATTGAGTTTTGAAAATACATAAATTATCAAAACCACACTTTAAAGTGGGGGATTTCTAGTAATTAGCAAACATGAGCATTTCACTCATGAATTAATACTTTCAAAAGAGCTCTTAGCTCTAAGGCAACCTATCAGGCTGCCATAAACCAATTCACATGTGTTGGCTGATACACAGGGTTAGTAACTCCCTTGCTAACTAGGGTTCGAACCAAGGTTCACTAAGGTTAACGTCATCACTGCCGTTAGTTACAGTTTCTAACTAATCTTCTCCCAAAATAAGTTTATGAAAACAGCAAAACACCATGTACATATATATAAATAACGATTATGTAAGAAAATTTTTGGAAATAAACCATTTCATATATTAATAGTTTAAATTAAGCTCAATCCATATTCCTTCCAATCATAAGTAATTGATCAATACTTTTAACCATGGCAAACAATATCTCCAATATCAAATCATTTCAAACTCATTAAAAATCAAATTTTACAAGCATATGTGAAACTTCAACACATTTTCACTTTATCTACAATAATTTTTCAAAGAACATTATACAATAAGATTCCAATAGTATACCATTTCAAAATAAGCTACATAAATCAATTTCCTCATCATAAAGTTATTTTAGCATCATTCTTATTTACTATAACTCAAGAAAATTTTAAAGTGCTTGTCTCAAGAGTATCTAAAGCTCTACACATATATAGAATTAAAATGCATAGAAAGTAATGACAATTAATAAATTAATTAAAATTAATATTTTAAAGTATAGAAAAATTTGGAAAGTATATAAAAATGTGGAAATACACATTATCTACTCACAAAATGGTCAAAATGCTCAAGTTGATTTCCTCCCACTTCATGAACCACCAATGCTACTAGGAAGTGTTTCTTGACCTTGTGCAAACAAACAAACAACAATTCAAATACAAATCAACACTCAATTACATGATCAAACTTTCTATTACAAAACCCCCAAATTCGACACTATATGCATAACTTAAAAATAAACTAATCTTTACTATTTACTAACTAATTTAAGGTAATCTAACTCCTAATTAAGAGAATGAAGCTTGAGAATTAGCTTATTAAGCAAAAGAGAAGAAATTTCGAAACTTCTGTCCAAAACCCCCAAATTCGAAACCAACAGGGGAAAAAACACGAAATGATGAATATAGCAGCAAGAAACATGGAGAAAGTGGAAGAAAACACGTTGAAATGTGAAGAGGAGGAGTTGTTGGTGTGATTAGAAGTGGAAAGGAAGGAAGAAGAAGAAAAGAAGAGTGCGTGTATTCTGTTTTGTTGTTGTTCGTGGTTTCTGTTTTGCTAACTCTCGAATTAGGGTTTAAATCAGGTCTGTTTCTGGGTTTACAAGTTCAGTTGGGTCTGTGGGTTTGGGCTTCAACACACTAAGTCACAAGTTTAACAACTTATTTACATTTATGCGGTTTAAGTAAATAGAGAGTAAAATGTCAATGAGGACATTTATTTAAGATATAAATGTAAATAAGGAAATACCCTCCATTTGGATTAAAAAAATTAAAAAAAATCAAAACTTCAAAGGATAAAAATCTAGATTTTGGGTTTTAGTTTAAAATGTCAAATTTTGAAAAATTTTAAAAATAGCATCTTCTCAAAATGGTCCCTTTGTTGGGAATTCGGATTATCATACGCAGCAGAAATTCAAAAACTTGATTAAAATTCTACCTAGGATCCATACAAAAGATATAAATCAATGATTAGGATTTTACCTATTGGGCACTTGTATTTTTACTGATCAAAACTTGAGAGGGCAGATGAATTAAATGCTGGTCGAAAGGTACAGCATTTCTACGATATCCACACAGAGTAAATAATGACCTCTTACCCTCCACAAATCTACTAGGATGCGTTTCTCTCTCTAGGATCAGGATTGGGTGTTTTCTAAGTAATTTAGGATTTTATGGAAGCTTATGAGCGTGTGTAAAAGTGCTACCCTCAAGTCCCTTTTTATAGAATTTAGGCAAGTTACAATCCTAGTCCTACTAGGATAATGCCTCCAAAATTCTAATCACACTTAACAACTCATCTTATCCTTATCTTAGAGAGAGTGAAGAGAGATAGGACTTATCTATTAATTATCTAATATTAAATAATAATATTATCTCATAATATATTTATCTAATATCTAATAACATAATTATTTGATATTATTTTAATATCATATAATATTATATATATATATTATGTGAACAACATATTATTATTCTTAATAATAATATATATGTATGAAAATAAGTAAAATTAATTAGATATTAATATAATTAAAGTTTAATTAATTATTATCTTATTCCTACTTCTTTTGTGTGACCCTGTAGGTTTTTACTATATTGACAATGACTCATTATTTAGCCATAGACAGTGAACGGTATCTAGTAACACATCATTGCCGCTCAAGTAGTAAGAATGTCTGTGATTTGGTATTCACCTAATACATGATCAATGCGTTGTATCATAATTCCTTTTTATAATAATATCCAAATTGAATTGGAGGCATGGAATGTGTCATCCTTGTCAATATTTAGTTTATATTTTTTTATACTGAGTAGACTTCAAAATAAATGATCAACATCACATATTGATCCATTTGAGCCTGGTCATGTATTTCTAAGTCTTACTCAATTAAGAGGTCCAAGGATATATCTTTTTTTTATAAAAGTAACAAAATCACATCTACATCACCACTTCCCTCTGTATAATTCGTGACACACTCAATCAATGCCCTACTTATCATCCCAATTAAAGGTGATAAAAAACGACATTAAAGTGAGTAACCCCTCATATAGGGAACCATAGTGACTTCAGGTCAAAGGACTATTTGCAATTTTGATCATATGGGAACTACTAATGACACAAGTCTTATCCATGCAGTATTCTCATAGTAGGTCAGTCCAGTACATTTGTTCACTAACAATGTACTCATGTATTGACTTGATATCATATAGCCATAATTCATAATCATCAGTTACTATACATGCCAATCTCAATATACTATTACTATCCCTGTCATAATAATACTTGACTAAGGGCATTTTAGGAATAGTAAAACTATTTTAGGGATAATTATTATATTAAGCTATAAATTGCACAAAAAATTGAAAATAAAATATAATAATTGCATTGCCTGAAATAAAACATAATACATTATGTATTATTTCAATCATCTATATGATTAGTTCTTAGGACACACACCAACAATCTCTCACTTCGACTAGAGCCAATCACTCATGTATTTAATACCAAGCGACATAGTATGACCATCATGCTTTTTCTGCGCTAAAGGTTTTGTCAATGGGTCGGTGATATTATCATCAGTTGGTACTTTACATATCTTCACATCTCCTCTATTGATGATTTCTCGAATGAGATGGAAGCACCTAAGTATATGTTTAGATCGCTGGTGAAATCTAGGTTCCTTAGCTTGCGCAATGGCTCAATTGTTGTCATAATAGAGATCCACTGAGTTTGCAATGTTAGGAATAATGCCAAGTTCAGTAATGAACTTTTTGATCCAAACAACCTTTTTTGATGCATCAGAGGCAGCAATATACTCAGCGTCTGTAGTAAAGTCGGCCACTGTTTCCTGCTTTGAACTCTTCCAGCATACAGCACCACCATTTAGGCTAAATACATAACCTAATTGTGATCTAAAGTCATCCTTGTTGGATTGAAAACTGGCATTAGTGTAACTTTTTACAACAAGTTTTTCCTCTCCTCCATGTATTAAGAATGAATCTTTAATCCTTCTCAAGTACTTAAGGATATTCTTAACGGCAGTCCAGTGAGGTTCACCTAAATTTGACTAGTACTTGCTTGTCATGCTCAAAGCATACTAGACATCAAGATGAGTATATAGCATGGCATACATGATAGATCCAATTGTTGATGCATATGGTATCTTATTCATGCGGTCCTTCTCATCTTGTGTCGAAGGACACTGAGCTTTGGACAAATTTATGCCATGCGACATAGGCAAAAATCCTCTTTTGGATTCTTGCATGTTAAACCATTTTAACATGTTATCTATGTATGTACTCTGACTTAGGCTAAGCAATTTTTTTGATCTATCTCTATAGATCTTAATACCTAGTACATAGACAGCTTCACCTAAGTCTTTCATCAAAAAATAATTCCCTAACTAAGTCTTTATTGTCTGTAATGTAGGGATATCATTTTCGATGAGTAGTATGTCATCTACATATAATACAAGGAAAACAATTGTGCTCCCACTAACCCTTTTGTAAATACAAGATTCATATTCATTTTTTATGAAACCAAATTCTTTGATTGCCTCATCAAAATAAAGATTCCAACTCTGCGAAGCTTGCTTTAATTTATAAATGGATCGTTGTATCTTACATACCTTTCCAACAGTTTCAAGAGTGACAAAACTCTCGGGCTATGTCATGTACACATCCTCAAGGAGCTTTCCATTAAGAAAAGTAGTTTTGACATCCATCTGTCAGATTTCATAATCATAAAAAGTTGTAATAGCAAGCAAAATCCGGATGGATTTAAGCATGGCAACTGGGGAATAGGTCTCATCATAGTCTATACTATGAACTTGCCTATAACCTTTTGCAACTAATTATCCTTTAAAGGTTTGCATGTTACCATCCATGTCAGTTTTCTTCTTGAAAACCCATTTACACTCAATGGGTTTTACCTCTTCAGATAGATCAACTAAAGTCCATACTTGGTTAGTATACATGGAATCCATCTCAGATTTCATAGCCTCAAGCCACTTCTCAGAGTCTGGCCCTTTTATAACTTCTTGGTAGATTGTAGGCTTATCTTGATCCATGAGCAAAATATCGCCATTTTGAGTCATAAGAAATCCATATTTCTCGAGCTTATGGCAGTATCCTACTACATCTACGTGGGCCTTGTATTACTTGAGCTAGTTCCTGAGCCATAACATCTTGTGGTCTCTGTTCAGGCTCTATTACAAGTTCAGTATTACTTTGTAAGTCTCGTACTTCTTCGATTTCTACTTTCCTCCCACTATTTTTCTTAGAGATAAATTCTCTTTCAAGAAAAGTACTAGTTCGTGCAACAAACACTTTGCCTTCACTAGGATTGTAGAAATAGTATCCTTTAGTTTCCTTTAGATATCCTACAAAGTAGCACTTATTTAATTTGGATCTAAGCTTATCAGAAACTTTAACGTTTTACATAGGCCTCATAACCCCAAATCTTCATAAAAGACAAATTGGGACGTTTCCTAGTCCATATCTCATATGGAGTCTTTTGAACCATTTTAGAGGGAACACAATTGAGTGTAAAAGCAGCTATCTCTAGAGAATGTCCCCAAAAGGAAATTGAAAGATCTGTATGACTCATCATAGATCGTACCATGTCTAACAAGGTATGATTCCACCTTTCTGAAACACCATTCCATTATGGTGTTCTAGGTGGAGTGAGTTGTGATACTATACCACACTCCTTTAGATAGTCATCAAATTCTTAGCTTAAGTATTCTCCACCTCGATCTGATTGAAGTGTTTTAATACTTTGCCAAGTTAGTTTTGTACTTTATTCTTGAATTCCTTGAACTTTTCAAAGGATTTTGATTTGTGTTTCATAAGATACACATATTCATATCTACTGAAATCATCAGTAAATGTAATTAAGTATTGAAAACCTCCTCTAGCAGATGAACTAATAGGCCCACATACATCAGTATGTATGAGACTTAGTAGATCATTAGCCTTTTCATTGTGTCCAGTGAATAAAGTTTTAGTCATTTTACGTAATAAACAAGATTCACATACTTCATATAATTCAAAATCAAATGAATCCAAAATTCCATCCCTATGGAGTTTGGATATGCGCTTCTCATTTATATGGCCTAAACAACAATGCCAGAGATAGGTTGGATTTAAATCATTTGATTTAAATTGCTTGGTGTTT
This sequence comes from Sindora glabra, assembly GCA_020226215.1. Taxonomy (NCBI): domain Eukaryota; kingdom Viridiplantae; phylum Streptophyta; class Magnoliopsida; order Fabales; family Fabaceae; genus Sindora; species Sindora glabra. The sequence continues at coordinate 21,656,689 of CM035233.1, read as the reverse complement.
ATGTTATAGATAGGCATTTCAAGATCAAGAATATAGAGTCCATTGAACATTTGTGCACTGCAGTAAAATATTTCATTTAAATAAACTGAACAACTTTTGTTCTTTATTATAAATGAAAAACCTTTCTTGTTCAAACAAGAAACAGAAATTATATTCCTGCTGATAGCAAGCACAAAATAACAATCCTCTAATTCTATTACTAAACCAGAAGGTAAAGATAGATAATATATCCCTACAGTTAGCACAACAACTCTTGCTCCATTGCTAACCGTAGGTCCACTTCGCCTTTAGCCAGAGTTCTACACCTTTGTAGTTCCTACATATTTGTACAATGTAAGAATCACATTTGGTATCTAATACCCAAGATGTAGAAGTGGAAACATTAATTTCTATAACATAGATACTTGAAGCAGAAGTCTCACTTCCCTTCTTCTTTTTCAGATCTTCTAAATAGGCCTTGCAGTTTCTTTTCCAATATCCGGTCTGACCGTAATGGAAGCATGTCCCTTCCTTAGCCATACCCCTTTTTGGTTTCAATGCAGTGGACTTAGACTTGGGCTTGCCTTTGGATTTGGAATCCTTCTTATTTTTGCCCTTGCCTTTTCCCTTACCTTTGCCCTTTTGAACCATCATTATGGTATTAGGCTTAGTCTTTTGCTAATTTTGTTTAGTAGTTCTTAACATGCTTAATAGTTTTGGCAGTGGTTTGTCAATTCCATTCATATTGTAATTCATGATAAATTGATCATAACTCTATGTCAACGATTGTAGAATTAAGTCAGTGGCCAACTTTTGGCCTAATGAAGCACCCAATCTCTCAAAGTTCTCAATATAGCTAATCATTTTAAGTACATGAGGCTCAACAGGGTTTCCTTCTGCTGGTTTGCACTAAAAGAATACTTTTGTCACCTCAAACCTTTCATGCCAAGCTTGACTTTCATAAAGCTTCTTAATATGCTCAAGCATGTCATAAGCTTCCATGTTCTCATATTGCTTCTGAAGCTCAGAGTCTATGGTAGCTAACATGAGACAACCGACGTCTAATGCATCATCATGATGCTTCTTATAAGCATCCTTTTGAGCTCGAGGAGCAGTAGCTTTAGGTTCTTAAGAAACAGGTTCCTCTAGAATATACATTTTTTGTTCATGTTTGAGGACTATCCTCAAATTCCTGTACCAATCCAGGAAGTTTGTCTCATTCAATTTGTCCTTCTCAAAGACTAATCGTAGTAATAGATTATTTAATGTATTAGCCATTTGGTATCTACGACAGAAATATGCAAAGTAGTATTAAGTTTTAAACATTTAATAATGTCTTTTATTAAATGTATCTCTTACTATTTTATTCAAATTAATAGCCCTCACTATTAATTCGGAAAGTCACATTGTTTAGACTTTCTAGTGGGTCAAGATCCATATTTCACCAAGCCTTAAGTTAACTTTAGCTAATGACTTAAAACTTAGTTATTTAGGTAGGCAATACTTGCCAATTGTATCATATACAACTCTTGGATAATTAGGTGAATAACACTTGTTCTAGTTCATCTTATGAACTAAAACCCAACTCTATGTCTCTAGATCTCAATCCTATTAAGATATCTTAGTTAAGTCGGACCCAATGCTTGACATTCGGATATCACTATTATTCAGTCATATCTCATCAAGATAAATAAGATACTTTGCTGTGGCAAACCTACCTTATATCGATCGAGGCCTTGATGAGTGCCAAGCATTGGAAGGCATCGTTAATTATTACTAACTTAATATTTTAGATAAGGGATTTTAACTTATTCATTAATAGATCTCACCATAACTAGCCTATTTATTCATGCAATATATCTAGCATATCTTATACATCATATAAAGTAAATGAATAAAATAGACTACTGCATATCATATATCAAGTAATGGATAGAACTATCACATAGTAGGAACATATTCTATCACATAGTAAATGCATGCTCATCAATATCATAACATAATAAAGAAATCAAGATGTCACATAGTATGGCCCCAAAATTCTATTTTCTAATGATATTCCTAACTAACTCCTTAACTTCTTCTTGTCCTATAGCTCCTTAGCTTCTCCTGATTCCAAGCCAAGAATGCTCCATTGCAATTACAAATTTATAACAGAAATCCCAAGTTACATTCGAGGGGAGTGAGATGAGAAGAGAATATACATTAAAGAAATAGAGGAAGACACAACTCGCAGGTCATATTTAAAATCCATCCATAAAAACTCCAAGGGTCATACTATGCAACATAATCATGCATCATATATAATAATTGCTAACAAATATATGTAACCAAGATAAGCAGGATGATTGACATATATATTTCATAACATAAACATCATAAAAAAAATCATATTTTAAAACAGCGTCTTAAGAACAAAAATAATTTTTGAATGTTACGCAGAGTTAGTACGGCGGTCCCGCTAAATCGCAGACCCGAAATAAGTTTTATGTTAGGACACACATTAGATAGATTTAATCACATCAAATAGATCCAACATGATTCAAACACATTAAACCATACATGCATGTTCTTCATACATTAATCCAGATTTATTTCAAATTACATTAAAATAAATTTGACCAGATCTATATATGAAGATAGATTCAGAATTAATGATAGGGAATTCCATGGGGGTGTCCCGATCTTCACGGCGTAGGCAAATAAAGTAAATCAAAATAATATAAAAGAATGATATAAGCGCCACACTCCAGAAATGAGGAAGGAAATTGGGAGTGATAAGTTCTGACTTGGGTGGTTCGATGACCTGACGAATGCAAACAGCCAACCAACGCTATAAGGAACGCGACCTGCTGCTTAGACCACTTGTCCAACCACGAACACGAATTGACCAATCCACACAACAACGCACCCGGGTTGAAGCACAAATTGGGGGCTTTTATGAATTTGAATCACCAATCTTATAAGGGAAGATTGACAAAGCAAGGTTTCACAAGAGCAAAAGAAGATATAATTCTCACACTTTGGGAGAAGAAACACTCAAATTTGTGTATTATTCATGAACTGCCTATTCTGAGTTACATAGATTCCTATTTATACTAGTCTTAGGAAAGTACAAATAGTAAATGCCATAAATACAAAGTTTAACTATCACTAAATTAAAAATAGAAATTATTCTCAGATTTTCCTTATTTGTTATATTCCCGATTAGGAAAATATTTCTTGATTTGCTACACTCCATGTCTAGATTCATTGTATCCTATATTTGGAAATTATCTTCAGATTCATTATGCTCCATATTAGGATAATGTTTCCACATTTGTTGCGCTCCATATTAGGAAATTATCTCCTAATTTGTCATGCTCCATATCGGGAATATGTCCAGATTCATTTGACTCAGATATTCCTTAATAGGAAATTATCTCCTAATTTATGACGCTCCATATTAGGAAAATGTGTCCAGATTCGTTGCACCTTAACTATCTTTAGATTTCTTGGGCTTGGATAAGCAACACTTCAACTTTATTTGTTTCATCTACTTGGGCTCCTTGGGCTAGAATTATATTTACATGGGCTACAATTGCTTCTTGTATTCTTTTGAGCCTTCCTCTTGTCATTGGGCCTTCACTTAATATTAAATATTTCTCTACTTGGGCTTGCTCATGCAAAGTGCTGGACTGGTTCATATCAATTAATCACATTGATTCTGTGCAAAATAGATCATATTCTATTGAATGCAGATTATATCACATATATAATAAAGATTCAAGGATTCATCATATGAAAACTCAGAATTAAATACTAATCCAGAATGCATGGAATAGATTTGAATATGAACAAAAAAAATGCATAATCAGATTCATACAATTAATCTCATTAACTATTAATCAAATTCAAAATACAGATTATATATATCATATATATATCTACGAAATCAGAACTATACACAAGTTTGCATATATCTCATATATATCTAGTTTAAACAAAAACTAATCCGATATTAATTTATCATATAAATATTCATCAAAATCGTGTAACTTTTGGTTTAAATCGAAACAGAGTTGACATATATTTATCATATAAATATTCATCAAAGGCAGTAAAACACATAATCAGAACTATATTTTTGCAAGAAACTTTGACAGCACTGTTGGTAATTCGGATTATCATACACAGCGGAAATTCAAAAACTTGATTTGAATTTTACCTAGGATCCATGCAAAAGATATAAATCAATTATTAGGGTTTTACTTATTGGGCACTCGTGTTTCTACTAATCAAAACTTGAGAGAGTGGATGAATCAAACGCTGGTCGAAAGATACAACATCTCTATGATATCCACACAGAGTGAACAACAACCTCTCACCCTTCATGAATCTGCTAGGATGCGTTTCTCTCTAGGATCAGGATTGGATGTTTCCTAAGTGATTTAGGATTTTATGGAAGCTTATGAGCGTGTGTAAAAGTGCTACCCTCAAGTCCCTTTTTATAGAACTTAGGCAAGCCACGATCTTAGTCCTACTAGGATAATGCCTCCAAAATCCTAATCACACTTAATAACTCATTTTATCTTTATCCTAGAAAGAGTGAGGAAAGATAGGACTTATCTATTAATTATCTAATATTAGATAATAATATTATCTCATAATATAAATATCTTAATATTTAAATAATTGTATATAATTATCAAATATCAAAATAATATTATATCATAATATATTTATTTAATATCTGATAATATAATTATTTAATATTATTTTAATATCAAATAATATCACATAATATTATATATATATATATATATATATATATATATATATATATTACGTGAATAACATATTATTATTCTTAATAATAATATATATGTACGAAAATAAATTCAATTAATTAGATATTAATATAATTAAAGTTCAATTAATTATTATCTTATTCTTACTCTTTTTGTATGACCCTATAAGTTCTTACTATGTTGACAATGACTCATTATTGAGTTATAGACAGTGAGCGGTATCTAGCAATACATCATTGCCACTCAAGCAGTAAGAATGTCTGTGATTCAACATCCACCTCATACATGATCAATGCTTTGCATCATAATCCTTTTTGTAATAATATCCAAATTAACCTGGAGGCATAGAGTGTGTCATTCTCATCAATGTTCAGTTTATATTTCTTGATATTCAGTAGAATTCAAAACAAATGATCAATATCACATATTAATCCATTTGAGCATGACCATGCATTTCTAAGTCTTACTCAATCAAGGGGCCCAAGGATATATCTCTTTTTTATAAGAGTAACAAAATCTCATCTATATCATCACTTCCCTCTGCATGATTTGTGACATGTCCAATCAACGTCCTACTCGTCATCCTGATTAAAGGTGACAAAAGACGACATTAAAGTAAGTAACCCCTTATGTAGGGAACCATAATGACTTCAGGTCAAAAGACTATATGCAATTGTGACCATATGAGAACTACTAATGACACAAGTCTTATCCATGCAGTATTCTCACAGTGGGTCAGTCCAGTACATTTGTTCACTAATAATGTACTCATATATTGACTTGATATTATATATCCATGATTTATAATCATCAGTCACTATATATGCTAGTCTTGATGTACTATTATTATCCCTGTCGTAATAATACTTGACTAGGGGTATTTTAGGAATAGTTTTAATAAAACTATTCTAGGGACAATTATTATATTAAGTTATAAATTATACAAAAAATTGAAAAAAAATATAATAATTGCATTGCCTGAAATAAAACATGATACGTTGTGTATTATTTCAATCATATATATGATTGGTTCTTAGGACATACACTGACACCCTTTAGGTCTCCAAAAATTCATTAAAAATCACTCTCTAATGCAAAAATACAAGAGGAACAATTACCGAGATTTTTTATTTTTAAATAATACATATTTCATATAGCCCTTAAAGGAAGGCACTCAGACTTAGAAAAATTTTTGAAATTTTAATAGACTTAGCTTTATTTGTAAAATTAAACTAAATAAGAGTATAAATCAAATTAAATCCTTTCAATGAGTTAGTAAAGAATTAGTTTAAGGTCATTTAAGGTAATCCTAAGTCCATATCAAAACTATCTATCCATATTTCATACTATAACGATTCTATATTACCTATTAATGATAGGGCCGTTACATTCTTCCCCTTTTAAAGAAATTCATCCTCAAATTTCTTAAGACAACTACTAACCTTAAACGCTAAAAGGATATGGGTATCTAGCACGCATGACATCTTCAGATTTGCATGTTGCTTCTTCCCCTGAGTGATTTTGCCAAATCATCTTTACTGATGTCATTTCCTTTGAACGAAGTTTCTTAACTTGTCTATCCACGATGGCCACTGGTTTTTCTTCATAAGATAAATTTTTATCTATCTGAACTGATTGAGGTTACAACACATGTGAAGGATCAGGCAAGTATTTCTGAAGCATGGAAATATTGAATGCTAGATGGACACTAGCAAGCTCTGGTGGAAGTGCTAAACAATCTGCAACCACACTCACTCGCTCAAGAACCTCAAAAGGACCTATATACCTCAGGCTAAGCTTCCCTTTCTTTCCAAATCTCATCACACCTTTCATAGGAAAGACTCAAAGGAAACATGATCACCAATAACAAACTCTAGGTCCCTTTTTCGATGATCAACATAAGCTTTTTGTCTACTTTGGTCTGCTAACAATCTTTCTTTTATCAAACGAGTCTTCTGTATAGAGTCTTGCACCAAGTCTAGTCCTAGGAGTTTAGCTTCACCAACCTCAAATCATTTGATTGGTGACATACAATGCCTTCGATACAAAGCCTCAAAAGGAGCTATCTGAATGCTAGCTTGGTAGTTATTATTGTAGGCAAACTCAATCAAAGGTAAGCAGTGATCCCAATTCCCTCCAAAGTCTAGAACACAAGCTCTTAGTATATCCTCCAATGTTTGAATGGTTCTTTCTGATTGTCCATCTGTTTAAAGATGAAATGCGGTGTTAAAGTCCACTCTAGTTCCCCAGGCTTCTTGAAAAGCTCTCCAAAAACAAGCTGTGAATTGTGGTCCATAATCAGATATGATGGGTATTGGCACTCCATGATGCCTAACAATCTCATCAATATAAATCTGAGCATACTGAGCAAAGCCATAAGTGGATTTCACAGGGATGAAGTGCACTAATTTAATCAACCTATCCACAATCACCTAAACGGAGTCAAATCCTTTAGTGATACGAGGGAACCCTGTCACAAAATTCATTATGATCCTTTCCTACTTCCATTCGGGAATTTCAATATTTTGGTGCAAACCTGCAGGCCGTTGGTGTTCATACTTGTTAGCAAACTAAACATCAAGATACAAAATCTGCTATGTCTCTTTTTATGCCATCCCACCAATACAATTGTTTCAAGTCTTGGTACATCTTAGTTGATCCAAGATGAATGGTATATGTAGAATGATAAGCTTCCTCTAGCACAAGTCTCTTTAATTCCTCCACCCTGGGTACACACAATCAGTTTCCATACTAAAGAACTCAATTATCTTTAACTACAAACTCACTACACTTTCCATTTACAACCTCTTCTTTTATCTTACATAAGTGTGGATCATCGCCTTGAGCTGCTTTAATTCGTTCTATTAATGAAGAACGAACTTGTACATGTGATAACAACACTCCAGGACTCTTGACTTCCATTTGCACTTTGTTTCTCTCTTACTCATGGATTTCATTGATCAATAACCTTCTCACTTTAGTTATGTGAGCTAAACTGCCCATGAACTTCCTACTTAAAGCATCTGTAACCACATTGGCCTTTCCTAGATGATATAAGATTGTGCAATCATAATTTTTGAGTAACTCTATCCACCTCCTTTGCCTAAGGTTAAGATCTCTTTGCCCAAATATGTATTTGAGACTTTTATGGTCGATGTAAATCTTACAAGTGTCACCATAAAGATAGTGCCTCCAAATCTTAAGTGCAAACACCACTGCCACCTTTTCCAAATCATGGGTGAGATAGTTTTGTTCATATTTCTTAAGTTGCCTAGAGGCATAAGTAATAACTCGTCCATGTTGCATTAAAACACAACTAAGTCCAATCCTTGAAGCATCATAATACACAATGTAACCACTCGATCCTGATGGTAGAGCTAACATTGGAGCTGTAATCAGACAAGATTTGAGCTTTTGAGAACTCTCTTCACAAGCATCTGACCATAGGAACTTCATATTCTTTTATGTCAACTTGGTTAATGGAGCTGCTATCTTAGAAAAATCATTGACAAATTGACGATAGTAACCTACTAAACCCAAGAAGCTACGAACCTCTATCACTGAAGTTATCCTTGGCCAATGCTGCACTGTTTCAACTTTCTTTGGGTCTACTTAAATGCCATCCTTTGAAACAACATGTCCTAGGAAGGCCATACTATTCAACCAAAACTTACATTTTGAGAACTTGGCATACAATTGATGATCTTTCAAGGTTTGCAAAACAATTCTCAAGTGTTGCTCATGCTTCTTCCTTACTCTTGGAATACACTAAGATATGATCTATGAACACAATAACAAATTGATCAAGAAAAAGCTTGAACACCCTATTCATTAAATCCATGAATGCAGCTGGAGGATTTTTTTAAATAAAAAAATATCACCAAGAACTCATAATGCCCATAAAGAGTTCTAAATGTTGTCTTAGGAACATCCTCCTTTCTAATCTTCAACTAATGGTACCCCAAACAAATATCTATCTTTGAAAAATACTGAGCACCTTGGAGTTAATCAAACAAATCATCTATGTGGGGTAAAAGGTATTTGTTGCGTACAGTCATCTTGTTCAATTGTCGATAATCAATACATAACCGCAATGAGCCATCTTTCTTCTTAACAAAAAGTATAGGAGCACCCCATAGAGATGTACTTGGATAAATGAAACCCTTGTCTAGCAAATCCTTAAGTTAATCCTTTAATTCTGCAGAAGCCATACAGTATGGAGGTATGGAGATAGGCTGTGTGCCTGGAACCAAATCAATGCAAAATTCAATTTCTCTTTTTGGAGGTAAACCAAGTAACTTATCAGGAAAAACATCATTAAACTCCTTTACTATAGGAACTTCTTCAAGTTTTCCTCTTTGTGGTTCAATGTCTCTTACCATTGCTAAAAAACCTTCACAACCTTTTCTTAATAATCTCTTTGCACCTAATGCAAAAATGAGATTATAAGGTACCAAACTTCGATCACCTTAGATTAAGAAGGATGGCTCTCTTGGAGGATCAAACTTGACAACTTTCAAGTGACAATTAAGAGTGGCATGATAGGCAGCTAACCAATCCATGCCTAAAATCACATCAAAGTCAATTATATCAAGCACAATCAAATCAACTAATGTTTGCTTAGTAGCCACAACTACTTCACAAGTCCTATACACATGATCAACAAATATAGACTCTTTGATAGGTGTGGCAACGGAGAAAGATCAATCCAACAACATCAAATCTCTATCAAACTGAGAGGCAAAGAAAGGAGATACATATGAATGTGTAGATCCAAGATCAAACAACACATGTGCATTATGAGAGCAAACTAAAAGAATACCTATCACAATAGCATTAGATGCCTGAGCATCCTAATGTGTCAAAGTAAAAACACGTGCTTGGCCTCTACTTGGTTAGCCTTGGGTTCTATCCCATGATCCTCTGCCTCCACCACTTCTATTTGTTTGAGTTGGAATTTGTCTCACAAGTTGAGCCACGATGGGTGTGGATGGTAGAGCAGTATGTGCTGACCTTTGGTTAGAGCTTCTATGTAATTGAAGACAATCCATCATCAAATGTCCAACTTGGCCACATTGGAAGCAAGCACCTATTTCTCAACGACATTATCCTAAATGAAACTTCCCACAAGTTTGACATGGAGCTCTTGTTCCTTAGGATTGTCTTGTATGTTGTGAACTCGTTTGCCTTTGTCCTCTTATATCATGCCTTGACCCTTGTGTACTCACCAAGGATTTCCCGATGGATCTTAGGCCTAACTATAACATATTTTGCTGTATTTGAGGTTGCGATCTTTTACTTTTATTGCCTTGCCCACTAAAATTTCCTTCAATCTTTGCCCTCTTTGGCTTCTCTTGAGTTACACATCCTTCCAATTCCTTCATTTCCAACATTCTTGCACAATCCACTATAGCTGCATAAGAAGGAAAAGTCTTCATTTGAGGTGCCACCGCTTAATGCAATGGTCTCACTAACCCATCGATAAACCTCTCTATCCTCATTCTCTCCGTAGGAATCAAGTATGGAGCATAACAGGAGAGCTGTGTGAATTGAATGTCATATTCTATCACTATCATATTAGGAGTTTGCTTCAACATCTCAAACTCCCTAGCCTTTGCTCTTCTCACACTCTCTGGAAGAAATCTTTCCATAAAGGAGCTATTAAATTCCTCCTAAGCTGGGGTAGGTGATCCTTAAGGTCTTCCCCTCAACCAACTATCAAACCATGTTTGGGCCACATCCCGTAGTCTAAACTCTGTTAACTAGACTGATCTTTCTGAAGAACAAGCAAGTGCCTGACAAATCCTACCAACATCATCTAGGAATCATTATGGATCCTCAGAAACATCAGATCCTATAAATATGGGAGGCTGCAACTTGATAAACTCATAATAGGATACATAAATCTCTTAACCATTAGGTGGTGGCTACTGCTCTATTTGTGCCTCATTACCTTGAGGGCCTCTTTTTACATGGATTTCACCCTCTTGTCTACCTTGGCCAGCTATAGATCCCACCAAGGTCTCAACTATTCTTTGAAGCCCTTGTATACTAGCCATTAACTCAGCTATGTTAGGTGTTGGGGTTGCATTACCTTCAAGGCCTTCATTTCTAATAATTCTAGCATGTTTCCTACGTAAATGAGGTCTACCTCAGTCGCCATGACTGCCACCTCTACGAATTAGAGAGTGAGGCCTAGCAGATGCCTCATCAGATGCATGACTTACATTAGTTTGTCTACCTCGGGCACGAGTCTTAGGTGGCATCTCCACCTATACGAGTAACAAACTTTATCAAAACACAACAAGAAGTTATAACATACAAGTAACTCAATTAGACAAACTTCAAGAATAAGAGAATGACTGACAACCTATCATGCCTTTAGTAGCGTTACGATTATGAGAATGGTTGGTAACATTTTCACAATCGTGACCCCACTAAAGATTACTTGCTCCATTAACCACAGGGAAACCTAAGCTCTGATACCAACTTTGTCATGATTGAAAACTAAGGGCCGTGACCGACACATGACCTTAGGGTAAAATATAACCATATAGGCCATGCTAGCCTAACACATTGAAAGATAACCTATAACTTATTTCAAATTCAAGTGGGCATATACTCAACACACAAATACTAACTTTTCACATACACAAAGTCCCACACAAACTTTCTCATTTTTCTACGTTCACCTGTTAAATTATATATATATTAACATAAAATCCATGTCGTTTGGTAACCAAACAATCCTTTGTAAATATAACAAAATGCATACATATAAGTTTACAGAAGTATGCCCTGCTTGTGGATTTAATGGAGCACATCTAAGAGTATTTAAAATTTATAACTTTCAAAAACATATAAAAGTTCTACATCAAGCCCACACGAACAAAGTGTGGCTCACCACAAAGGAATGCTCTTCTCTCTCTAAGGAGCTGCAGACGACGGACTTGGAGCCAAGTCTCTATCTGAAAAATATTACAATGAAAAGAGTGAGTCATAGACTCAGTGAATAAATAATATAAATTTTCAACGGAAATGAGACAAGTCATGGCACGAGCTTTTCCTTAAAAATAGTTAAATAACTTTTCAATATCAAAAAGATATAATAAGAGTTATGCAATCATATTTAATAAAATAACAATTGAAATATTCCTTAGAAGTAAAATACTAAAACATAAGTTTCAAGCCAAGAAGTAGATAGTAGGTTCTTGAATCATAAGAAATTATCATAAATATAGAATCATGGTAAAAATTTCAGTATAACATATTCATGATAAATAAGTAATCATAATTAAAGTTATTGAGTTTTAAAAATACATAAATCATCAAAACCACACTTTAGGGTGGGAGATTTCCAGTTATAATTAACAACCATGAGCATTCCACTCATGAATTAATACTTTCAAAAAAGCTCTCAGCTCTAAGGCAACCTATTAGGCTACTATAAACCAATTCACATGTGTTAGCTAACACACAAGGTTAGCAACTCCCCTGTTAACTGAGGTTCAAACCACGGTGCACCAAGGCTAACGTCATCACTACCATTAGCTATAGGTCCAACTAGTCTTCTCTCAAAATAAGTTTATGAAAACGGAAAAACACCATGTACATATATATAAATAACAATTATATAAGAAAATTATTGGAAATAAACCATTTTATATATAAATAGTTCAAATCAACCTCAATCCATATTCCTTCCAATCATAAGTAACTGATCAAGACTTTCAACCATGACAAACAATATCTCTAATATCAAATCATTCCAAACTCATTAAAAATTAAATTTTACAATCATATGTGAAACTTCAACACATTATCACTTTATCCACAATAATCTTTCAAAGAACATCATACAATAAGATTCCAATAGTATACCATTTCAAAATAAACTACATAAATCAATTTCTTCATCATAAAGTCATTTTAGCATCATTCTTATTTTTTATAACTCAAGAAAATTTTAAGGTGCTTGTCCCAAGAGTGCTTAGAGCTCTACACATATATAAAATTAAAATGCATAAAAAGTAATGACAATTAATAAATTAATTAAAATCAATATTTTAAAGTATAGAGAAATTTGAAAAGTATATAAAAATGTAGAAATATACATTATCTATTCACAGAATGGTCAAAATGCTCAAGTTAATCTCCCACTTCATGAACCACCAATGTTACTAGGAAATGGTTCTTGACCTTGTGCAAGCAAACAAACAACAATTCAGACACAAATCAACACCCAATTACATTATGAAGCTTCCTATTACAAAACTCCTTAAATTCCACACTATATGCATAACCTAAAAATAAACTAATCTTTACTATTTACTAACTAATTTAAGCTAATCTAACTCTTAATTAAGAGAATAAAGCTTGGGAATTACCTTATTAAGTAAAAGAGAAGAAATTTTGGAGCTTCTGTCCAAAACCCCCAAATTCAGAACCAACAGGGGAAAAATCATGAAATAATGAATACAACAGCAAGAAACATAGAGAAAGTGGAAGAAAACACATTGAAATGTGAAGAGGAGGAGTTGTTGGTGTGATTAGAAGTAAAAGGGAAGGAAGAAGAAGAAGAGAAGAGTGCATGTATTCTATTTTGTTGCTGTTGTTCGTGGTTTCTATTTTGCTGCTGTTCATGGTTTCTGTTCTGCTTAATCTCAGGTTAGGGTTTAAATCGGGTCTGTTTCTAGGTTCATGGGTTCAGTCTGGGTTCACGAGTTCAGTTGGGTCTGTGGGTTTGGGCTTCAGCACACTGAGTCACAGGTTTAACAATTTGTTTACATTTCTGCCGTTTAAGTAAATATAGAGTAAAATGTCAATGAGGACATTTACTTAAGACATAAATATAAATAAGGAAATACCCCCCATTTGGATTAAAAAAATCAAAAAAATAAAAATTTCAAAGAATAAAAATCTAGATTTTGTGTTTTAGTTCAAAATGTCGAATTTTGAAAATTTTTAAAAATAACATCTTCTCAAAATTGTCCCTTTAGGTCTTCAAAAATTCATTAAAAATCACTCTTTAATGCAAAAACACAAGAGGAATAATTACCGAAATTTTTATTTTTAAATAATACATATTTCATATAACCCTCCAAGGAGAGCACTTAGATTTAGAAAAAAATTTGAAATTCTAACAGACTTAACTTTATTTGTAAAATTAAGCTAAACAAGAGTATAAATCAAATTAAATCCTTTTAACGAGTTGGTAAAGAATTAAGTTAAAGCCATTTAAGGTAATTCCAAGTTTATATTAAAACTATCTAACCATATTCTTATACTATAACGATTCTATATTACTTATTAACAATAGAGCCGTTACAGTATATTTGAATAATGGTCAAACCAATCTCTTGTTGCTGTGCTACACCCCAAGGCCAACAATCATCAATGAACCGAAGTTGAAGTTTTTTTATTCTCTAAAACCATTGATTGAAATTATTCATTCTTTTTTTAACAATGTAGTCAAATAATTTCATTTTAATAATTTTTAAAATTATCACATCACTCTTAATTTTGAAATCTTTAGAGAAGTATAAAATTTACCTTGATGTCCAAATTGTGTACACCTGTGTGACTTACAAACTCCTTCTTTCAAGCATATTTTTTCCCTTATTATATCTTACAAAGTTTTAAGAATGTCCCATTTGTGAAGTCAAATCAGAATGCAAGTTTGTTAACATCAACAATATTTTAGGTTCTGCTGATCGTGTGCATATGTTGATTTTGCCTCCATTAGGCACTGCTAAGGAAGCTTCAGGCGCAGACCTTTAAAATACAGCACCAAAAATAAACGGCAATACCTGTTTCTGGCATAACGATGAGTAGTATCATAACGAATCACTAGATATAAGATTTCCACAGGTGGAGTCTGTGGAGGGCTATTTATGCAGTCTGTTTCTCATTTCTCTTGGGATAATTTTCACTTGGAAGCGTTCCTTCTTGTAGCAGATCTTGACATGAAATTTTGAGGCAACCAAAAATTTTTCAGGAGACCAATTGATATACCAAGGAAAAATTTTCAAAATTTTTTTACAGAATTGCATGGTATTAATACATAATTTTAAAATTTTTGAAGGCCTAAAAGTGTGTTTGAAAATATTAATTCAGTACTTAATTTAACAAATTCAGATTTAAAATTATATTTTATTCATTTGATTTTTCGTGCTAAATATTGAATTCAGCAGAAATTCAGTCATAGAGTGTTCGAAAATATTAATTCAATACTTAATTGAATAGATTCAGGTTAAGATTAAATTTCATTTATTTGATTTATTAAGAATCAATATTAAGTTCAGTGAAAATCTGCTTAATTTATTTAGTAACAATCATTAATCTCAATACATTTAGCAATTACTTTTATTTTGATGAGATTTAATTGGATAAAGATATCCAACATTATCTTTAATTTTTATAATAATTATATACATATATACATATAACACATCATTTAAAGATTTGGTGTTTAAAAATTTTAAAATCGTAACTAATATAATTTTGAAATAGAACAAAATTTGGAGATTTTTGTGATAAAATTTTCAAGTTATTATCTACATTCAATGCTTAAAATTCAAATAGTATAAATTTAGCACTTAATGAAACACTGAAATTCGGTGCTTAATTTCAATACTTAATAATTATATACATATTTATACAAAATTTTAGATTTAGCATTAAAAAATATGTTGCATGAAATTTTTGAAATTACAATCAAGGATAATTTGAAAACTTTACAAAATTTCAATATTTCAGAATTAAAATTTTAAATCGTTAATTAAATTTAAAATTTAAAATATGAAATTGTTCAAACACTATTAACTTACTATTTAATAGATTTGGTGCTTAAAATTTAACGCTAAATTTTTCAGTATTATCAAACATATCTAAGCCTTCTTTTGTCCTTGCAAAGCTTCGCCATTGGTTTCTTTAGAAGTGCACATGCAGATAAACAAGCTGAACTTTTGAGAAGACGACGGTGAAGCCCTCTCCCAATTAGTATTGGTGGCGTTATTTTGCAATGGCTAGTGAACCAAAACCAGGGCGTCCCATTTCCGTGTTAACGAAGGCTCCTGCAATGTGGTTTGTCCTTCCTCAAAATATGCTATCATCAAAGAAGTATTAGTTTTCTTTTGGGCTCATTAAGAAGTCTAATTAAGTTGGTAACCTTCTTTTTCTCAGCTTCTTTTTAGTCCTAGATATGGTAGTTGTATTTTGAAGTTTTTAGGTACTTGATTTAATTTTGTCCTTAATATTATACCTAGACTAACATACCTTTCTTTTATGTATTGGATTTGTCGAAAACATGCGAAAGTGTGGATATGCATACTTTGACCGATTGACACTGCAACCATGGTTGTTAAGGTAATTATTTTTTATAGGACCGATGGAATAATTGATTATTAGTAAACTATGTATTTAGTAATTTCATGTTTGGTGTGTCTTTTAGTAATAATTAATTTTTAAATAAATTGATATATTGCTGCATCACGACGGTAAAACAAATAAGTCTAAAACAATTTACTTACACAAGATAAATAAATTAATAAGCCTAAAAAATATTTTTCTTAATTAATTGTGCTACTAATTACGAGCGCAAAATGACTTATATGTGTGGCCTAAAACAATTTGCATAAGCAAACTATATAAATTAACGAGCTTAAAATTATAATCTAATTTCTTAGGTTATCACCAAAAAATGTATTTAAAAAAAATAAATTATGAGTAACCTAGTATAATTTATGTGCTCAAAATAAATAAAATAATTAAACATTGATTATAATTTACCTAATTACTGGATAATAGGTTATTAATGTAAATACCAAAACTAAATTTTATTATCTAATTAAGCACTAGAACTATATTTCATTACCTAAATTGTAAACAATACAAAGACCTAACACCTAATAAATAAATGAACTAAAATAATAAATAACTATTACCTAAATAAAATCACCTAACTATTAATTTTTTCTTTTTGATGAATCCTAGGCTAAAGCCCAAAAGAGAAAAACAAACAGAACATAAAAACAAATTAACTAGGAACTACTCTGATCATTGTGACCTCTCATTATATCCACTAGTACTAAAATTTGCAAATTAGTTAGACAACATAAGAGGATCTCTTCTCATTCTTTAAGGAAACACAATACTTGGCAAGTTAGTCTAACACATTTAGTCCCCTCGCAATAGGTGTGACAAATCAAGATAAACTAGTCTCACTTTAAAAAAGTTCTAATTACTTAGAAGAAAACATGATCGAATCCTGTATATCCATTATCCTTCTAAGGACCTTACACCATAGAATGTGGCCACACTCCAAAATCACCTTTCCATAATTAAGAGACCATGCCATCATCAGACCTTCATGCACCACCCTAAAGTTTAGCTTTTATTGCATTGCACTTGCCCAGATTCTTAGCAAACCTATGGATCCATTCACCACAACACCCTTTTAAAAACTCTCCACACCTCAATTAAGATGTATTAGATTTCCTAGTGCTTTCAATATTTAGCTTAATCCATTATGCTAAAAGAGGATTCTAAAAGAAAAAGGAAAAGGAAAATAGGGTCAAAAGGTGACTCAACAAAGATAAAATTTTAAAATTGACTATTTGGCACTAGGTTATACAAAGAATGCCTTTATCAAATTTTTGCATGCATGTACAAATGTAATATAAAAGAGAATCAAAGGAAGTTCTAGAGAAATAATTCTATAAAAAACTTACACACAGGAAGGAAAGAAAATATTATAAATTTTTAACAAAAGACTCAAAATTTTACAAGGTAAGTCATGCTACTAAAAATTCAATCCACCATTTCAAAATTGATCACTATATTAATTAATTTCAAGCAAAATTTGATGTAGAAATTTTCATTTATATTATTTTTTACTATTTTATGATTGTTAGATTATTACATATGCATAATTTTATGGAATTGACCTTATTACAAAATTAGGTGATGATTTTCTAGTATTTTTGAATTGTTTAGTTTATATTGAACTTTTATATTGTTTTAATTTTTAGCTATAATTGGAGTTTTAGACATCTAAATCGGGTGATATTTACATATTTGGAAAGTTAAGAAGTAGTTCTAAAACTCTTATGTTTTGATTAAAGTTTAGTTCAACTGTTTGGAAGGTTAAATTTTGCCATGAAATTGACTCAGTCATGATTTTTAGGCTATATCTAGAGTTCTAAGAGTCTAATTGAGGTGTAACCAGTGTCCAAAATTTGGTAAGACCTAACCCAACAACTTTAACGTTTAGAGTTTTATGAAACTATGTTGTTTTAGTAGTCAAACTTGAGTTGGAATATAAATTACAAAATTTTGCTATAGTAAACATTGTTAGTAATTTTATTTTTAAATTAGGTTATAGGCTTCCAATTTACGTAAGGCCACATTCCTTGTAACCCTAATAGACAACAACACTTTTTTCTTTGTTTTCTCTTGCAAACAACATAAGTGGCTAATTCTTTTTGTTAGCTCAAGGGATTAGTACTTTAATCTTGGTTTAGATTTTGAGACTTTGATTATTAATTTAATTTACTCTTAATTCATTTATATCTTACTTCTCTATCTTACTCTTGTTTTATGATTGTTTTGATTGATTAGCTAATTAAGCCTATTTGTTGATTACTTTTTATAATCTATAATTATATAATTGATTGTAATTAATTCTTGCATGTAATTTAATTACTTTTAGTCATAATCACCAGCAATTAGGTGTTTGATTTTCACTTATAAAATTATAATCACTAAGAAGAATTAGATGATAAATCAATAGTTTCTCACATGTCAGATGGTTAATTTAGTCTTGGCTATTCATGAATTAATTGCTTTTACTAGTTAATTAGGGATTGACATCAATCTTGAGTTAATTAGTATTAGGTGGTTAAGTTTCAATATTAATTAGGGGGATACAGTTGGATGTCTGAGTAATTATTGTTGGTGTATGCCCTGAGAGTAATTTGTATAAGCATACATTGTATTATATTTTCATTATTTATATGAGGCACTTTCATATTATTATTTCTCTGCATTAAATAAATATATATGGTAATTTGTTCTTAGAGTAATCATTTCTTAAATAATACTTTTAAATGTCCCTAATCAAGTATCATTGTGAAAGGGATAACAATGATGCATAGAGACTAGTATGTTGGTTGATTGATATGAGATATTAAGTCAACACATAGGTACATGTTAAAGAACAATTGTACTGGACTGACTCGCCATGAGATTGCTACATGGATCATCTTATGAGTGTCATAAGCAACTCTCATAGTGATAGTGACGCATATGGTCTTTTAACTTGAAGTCACCATAGTTTCTAACATAGTTAATTATGTGCTTTAACATTGTCTAATGTTAACTTTAACAGGTTGACTTGAAGACAGTGATTGGGTATACTACTAATTATGTAGAGGAATATAAGTGATGTAGATGAGTTTTTATCCCTCCTTCTAAAGGAGTGATATCTATGGGCCCCTTGATTGAGTCAACATGTGATGTTGATCTCATTTGCTTCTTTTTGGGTCAACTCATGAATCAAGAAACACAGAGATCGAATTATAAAGGGGATGACACTTTCCATGCCTTGAGTTCGATCTAGATATCTAGGATAAAAGGGGACTTGATTGCGTAGTCACTGAAAGGTTATGT
This sequence comes from Sindora glabra, assembly GCA_020226215.1. Classification (NCBI taxonomy): domain Eukaryota; kingdom Viridiplantae; phylum Streptophyta; class Magnoliopsida; order Fabales; family Fabaceae; genus Sindora; species Sindora glabra. Next base: position 21,637,250 of record CM035233.1, on the reverse strand, counting down.
CAGATCGCTGACATTCTCATTACTTAGGTAGCAATGATACATTGCTAGATGCCGCTTATTGTTTATGATTCTAAAATATGATTTTAGGATCATTGCCAACGTGATGGGAACCTATTAGGTCACACACAAAGAACGAATCAAAATTGGAATTGGAGCAACATAATTAGAAATTCTAGTTGGACTATAATTTCTAATTAATGAAAGGACCAATTAGATTAGGCTCTTTTGTTAATGTTATATTGCTTAGGGGCCAATTATTAATTAAGTCATAATATTGGACCTAATTAATAATCAGTCCATAATACTCACCTCTCATTAGGGTTTTAATGGGTGTCTATATATATATAAGATGCTATTCATGCTCAGATGGATCAATAGATAATCAGGGAGGTGTTTTGAGAGAAAAGAAAATAGGAGACCCTAAACACCCTAGTTTGCTAGCACAAACTTGAGAGGAGAGAAATTCCATCCAACCTATCATTTGGCTGGAAATTTTGAGATCGTTCTGTGTGGATACCATAGAGGTGTAGCCATATTAAATGTTGTACTGGTGATTTGATCTTCTAGTTTCTATTCTGGTTTGTGATTTAGAGAGCAGATTGGATTGGAAAACGGACAGAAGCAAATCGGATTTGCTGTGTAGCAGACAGAAGATTTTTTGCTGAAAGGTATAAACCCTGATCCCTAATCTATGGCATTCTAAATTCACATGGATCCTTGGTGAAAATCATACAAAATTTTTATTCTGCTGTGCATGTATGATACACGATTTTCCAGCAATTATAACTAAGTAATTGAATGATGAGTAATCTTGTTGATGTTAATGATACATCCATAACTGGAATGTGAAATTCCTTGGATTTAACTTTTATATTCCATTTTACTTTACTTTGATTTTATGTCCTTTTTATTCCATTTCAAATGCCTTTGAAAACCACCCTTTTTTCACATTCTGTTTTCATCGATTAACTTTTATTCCTTTGGATTCAACTTGGACTTACACTATCTATGTGTTAGAGCAAGTTCAATATTAATTTTTGGCGTAAAGTGAGGCACATCAAAGTTTTAGCATCATTGTTAGGGAATAGATTATGCAATTGGTATTTATTTTTCTTTGTTTTCAGCTCTTTTTTGTTTAATTTTTAACATTTTTTAGGTTTGTTAATGGTGTTGGTAACAAAATTCATTATGGAATTTCAAGACTAAACTTCTTAATCTAGATTTTTTGGCATTTTAAGTAAGATCAAGGTTATGCCCTAACATTGGCATTTTCTAGCCAAAAAATATCATTTAATTAATATTTTTTATTTTTTAGTAATTTCTTTCTAATTTCTGATTTTCTCTTTTCATTTAATCTTTGTTCCTTTTAATGTATGAATTGTTCCTCGCATGATTTTAGCTTGAATTTTGATTCTAAAAGTGTGAGGAACTTTTTAACATTAATAAGTTATAATTAAAAAAATATAAAGCTTTTTATGGTGGTTTAATAAGGTACCAGCATTTGAAATTGAGTCACAACTTTTTAAGCTAATCTCTCTTGTTAGTTAATTAGCTATGCAGCAATTGAAAGGCTCTCAAATTTGTGTGAAAAGATTTTATACCTACCAAAACACTATTGTGTTCTACATTCTTATTCTTACAACCTAAGTTAGCAAGATAATTTAATTTTCAACTATGGCAACTAAATAGGTCACAGTCAATATCAGTTTTCTCCTCAAGAATATCTACCAATACATCAATCTTAAACTTTAAAGATGAAACTTGAGGAAATTATTAAGGATCTGACCAAAATTACCTTAGAATTTTAATAGTGTTTGACTAAAAATACTTTAGAATTTTAACAAAATTTGACTAAATTCTAATAAAAGATAAAGGCCAATATTCTTAGATTAAGAACAAAAATTAGCTAACTTGCCAATAAAGTAAGCAAATTAATTGAAAATGCTAGTGACATATTGTTAAGAAATGGGAAAGAAATTAAAGCCCCCAACCTACCTCAACTAGATTTAGCAAGTGAAAAACTAAAAGAAAAAAAGTTTAAAAAGTTTGGTATTAAAAAAGGTGGAAGTCAATATGCTTCAAAAGTAGATTGATGAAAAAAAAAAACAAGCAAATGATGAATCTAAAGTGTTTGATGGCACACCTACTAGTTAATTTCATAGTGTAAGATAATTTTGAATTCCAAAGTAAGAATGATCTGAGGTTGACACTTAACAAAGGGTTGATAGATGTATCAATTTTAAAAGTGAATCCCCTGTATGACCACTTGAAGTGTGTATCATTAGAACCATATAAGGCCATTGGTTAGGAATTAAAGCTATATTGAAGGAAAGCAACTAATATCTAGCTAAAGATTTTAAAGAAAAACACTTCTCAGAAGACATTCTAAGCATTTAGATTTGCATTCTCTTATACTTTTCATTTATTTTACTTATCTATAAGTTTTCTTGATATTAATATGGTTTATATTAAAGATAATGTAAATTTTAAGTGTAAGGGAGAGAATTCTATGAATTTTTTTATTTTTTCCCTTTAAGAGTGTTTTTTTTTTAATTTTTCATATTTCCTTTTGAACTTTTTGAAAAATAAAACCAAAAAAAGTGTGCTTTTAATTATTTTTGCAATCTTTCAAGTCATTTAAGTTGCTTTCATTAATAGGGACTTTACATTTTTCATAAGTAGGGAGAAACTAAACTTGATAGTTTTATAACATTATTGAATGAATTATTTTATTTCTTAAAATTAATCAGTGTAGTGATAGAATTTGAATTAATAGTTAAATTTTTTATAACATGTCTTGCCACATAAGATTTTGAACCCTTTTGTTGAAAATTTATGTTTTCCTTTCTTATAGGCAATAGTGTTCTTCCATGATTTGTTCTCTTAGAACTTATTTTGATTTTTTTTTTTTGAAATTATATTTGCACATGCATACACAACTATAATAAGGGCATTCTTTGTAAAAACTAGTGCCAAATAGCCAACCTTGAAAAACTATCTTTTTTTTGTGCTTTTAAACCTAATTGCCTTTTATTTGTCATTTAGACCATTAAGATATTTTTTAACAAAAAATAAGTGTATTTATCTAATCTTAGGAATTAATAATACATTTGAAATATTTGTAAAATAGGTTTTTGAATAAGTATAAGGTATATGGATTTTGAAAAATATCATCAACTTTAAATTTAAGGTTTAGTTAAAAAAAAAAGAAAAAGAATGATTAAAAAAAGGAAAATTTTTAAAAAAAAATAGAATAAGGTAAAAAGATTAATTTAGAAAGAAAATAATAAGAAATAATTTAATAAGTATTTGGAATTTAAAGTAAGGTGTTGTGTTAAAGTTGTAATTGGTCATGATTTACTGATATATGTATGTTTCAAGTGCTCTAATGATTTCTTTAATTTTACCCTTTCAAATCTTTAATTTTTCTTCAATTTCTCCTTAGTTACATTTTAACCTTGAATAAAGTTATTTTGATTTTTGTTGTGCATGTTATTAAAGTAGTGAAAATTAGATGATAAGCAAGCTTATGATAAAGCAATTTCATGGAAAAAGGAAAGTGAATTATGTGAGAGTCTACTGATTTGATCTATCCTTTTTAAATAAAATTGCTATATTGTTTAATTTTGAGTTTGCCATGATTTTTTTTAATGATGTGTTATGATTTTTGATTGCTTTGATTGCCTTCTTCCTTGTGAATTTTGTGATTTTGAATTCATTGAAAAATTAGTATTTTGTTCTTTTATTTGCAGAGGTTATGATTTGCAAAAAAGTTTTAAATAAAGTTGTATTTGTTTGAAATAGTGCAAAGGTCAAGTATAGGGGAATTTAATGTACCAAATTTTATCTATATTATTTTTTCTTATTTTATACATTTTAAAATGTTACATATATTTAATTTTATGAAATTGGTCTTGTTATGTGATTGGGTATTAATTATTCAATATTTTTGAATTGTTCAATTAATGCTAGATTTTTATATTATTTTAAGTTTTAGACTATAACTTGAGTTTTGGATGTCCAAATTTAGTAATTTTTACATTATTGAAAAGCTAAGAAAAAGTTTTAAAACTTTTATATTTTGGCTAATGCCCAATTCAAATGTTTGGAATGTTAAATTTGGTTGTGAAATTTAAGCTTTATTTTTGTCCTAGTTGATCAAGTCACAATTTTTAAGTTATATCTAGAGATATAGGTGCACAATTTAGATAAAGCTAGTGCCTAAAGTTAAATAAGACCCGACCCAGTAACTTTCATGCTTGGAGTTTAGTAAAACTATGCCATTTTAATAGTCAAAACTTGAGCTAGAAATTAAATTACAAAACATTATTGTAATAAAAACTAATAGTAATTAAATTTGCAAATTACTTTATAGGCTTCCAATTTATGCAAGGCCCTATTTATTATAACTTTAAAAGACATATCTATTTAATCCATTAGGTTTTCTAGGTAGGAAAATCAAATTTAACTTAGTTTTATACATCTAAAGGCATTCACTCTTTCTAGATAACAACATTTTTCTCCTTGTTTTTCTCTTATAACCATCCACCATGAATAGTTGGTTCTTTTTTGTCAATTTAATGGATTAATACTCCAATTTTAATTTGAATTTTAAGACTTTAATTATTAAGTTAATTTACTTTTAATTTATTTATCTCTTGGTTCTTTTTTCTACTCTCATTTTATGATTATTTTCAGTGGTTAGCTAATTAGACTTGTTAGTTAATTTATCTTTATAATCCATAGCTATATGATTGATTGCAATTAATTCTCACATTCATTATTTTTTATCATAATCAATGACAATTAAGTGTTCAATTTTTGCTTGCAATATTATAATCATTTAGGAGAATCAGAGGATAAATTAGTTTCTTATGTGTGGGATTATTAATTTAATCTTAACTATTCATGAATTAATTGCTTTTGCTAATTGACTTGGGATTAGTATCAATCTTAAGTTAAATAGCATTAGGTGGTTAATTTGCAATATTAATTGAGGGTTATTATGGGGCATCCAAGTAATCCATAGCTAAGTAGTTGAATCGAGAGTAATCTTGTTGATGTTAATTATAAATTTATAATTGAAGTATGAAATTCCTTGGATTGGGTTTTTATATTCTATTTTACTCTACTTTGATTTTTTTTATTAGTTCATTTAAGTTGCCTTTGAAAACCACCCTATTTTTGTATTCTTGTTTTCTTCGATTGATTTCCATTCCCTTAGATTTAAGCTCAACTCACCCTATCTATGTGTTAAAGTAGATTTATTATTAATTTTACATTTGCATGCATATAAAAATATAATCTAAAAAAAATTAAAATGAGTTCTAGAAAAACAAATTTTATAAAAAAAAATCACACATGTGAAGGAAAGAGAATAATATAAGTTTTCAACAAATTTTATTGGATTTGTTTTTTAATTCAAAGAATTTTTATTCCTTTCTACATATCCATACATATACGTGGGTCGTTGATTCTGCATTGTATAAAAAAAATTATATAATATTTTTCTAATTTTTTACAATACTATTTTAAAGTTTAAAGGGTTCAAATCATTCTATCGACATGAGTGTTCTATATCAAAAAAAATTCCAACTATTCTTTTAAAACCATTTCTATTAATAGTAAAAATAGTAGAAAGAGTACCGCGCTGCATCTCAACTTCAAACTGCTTAGTTTTAACCATATTAATGGTCCTAGATTATTGGTGGATAGAAAATCAAATTTACCAATGAATCACGAAATGCTATAGTTCTTAAATATGATTTCTCATAAGGTAACGTCATGTTAGGAAAAATTCAATCCATCATTTACTAATTAATTTCATAAAGTAAAATAATTCATTTCATCATATTATGAAATCATCAAGTTAAATTTCTTCCTCCTTATGAAAAATGTAAAGTCTCCATTAATAGAAAATAATTAAAATAACTTTAAAAATAAGTAAAAAGCATATTTTTTTTTTGCAAAACTAAAAAGCACAAAAGGGAATATGAAAAGTTAAAACCAAATACAAAAGAAATCTTGTAATTCACTCTCCCTATGCTTAAAATTTATATTATCTACAATGTAAAGCATATAAATATCAAGAAAACTTATAGACAAGCAAAAGAAAAGAAAAAGGTAAGAAAATGCAAATATAAAGGCTTGGGTTACCTTTTACAAAGCACTTTTCTTTAACATCTTTAGTTAGATATGTCTATAACTCCTTCAGTGAAAGCTTTAATTTATAAGGTATTGCTTCAAATGTCTCTAATGAAATACATTTCAAGCAGACATACTTCCAAAATTGGTCATGCATTAAATTTTTGTTAAATACCAACATTAAATCATTCTTTCTTTCAATTTTAAATTCATCATGCATTATAAAGTCAATTAAGTTAATAAGAAAAATAGAATAAATTTTAGAACAATCTTTCAAAACCTAGGAAACATTGAGTTTATCAATCACTTCTTCATGCACGTCAATTTTTTTCCGTTATTTTTCTTTATCAACCTCATTTTGGGACATATTAACTCTTACCTCAATAAGAGTCTCTAATATATCTTCTTCTTCTTCTTCTTCCTCGTCTTTCTTAGTAATTTCAAAGCTATTGAAAAAAATAAAAAATAGAAAAATTAACAAAAATAATAAAATTAAGTGTAGATTGTACTTCAATGCCAAAATCTCGAATCTTTATTTCTTTTAGTTGTTCACTTGTTAGGCAAGAGGTAGAAAGTAGTTAATTTGCATATTGAATTTCTGATCTATTTATTATGGTTGCAAGTTCTCCCATCTAATGCTTTATACTCTTAATGTTTGCTTTAGTTTCCTATTGAAATTGCTAGAATTATTGTAAATTATTTGAAGTTTCTTGTTATAATTAGACAACATTGGCAATTAAAGTTTTGATAAGATCTTCTAAAGATGTATATAGTTTGGGAGCAAGATCAACTAGTGGTCCAGGTGGGGTAAGAGGTTGATATTGACTGTGATTTATTTGCTTGCCATAGTTGAAAATTCAATGATCTTGCAAAGCTAGGTTATAGGAATTGGAATATAAAGCATAACAACATTGGGATAAGCTCAAAAAATTTCTAATGTATATTTGTGAGTCTTGCGATTACTATATAACTAATTGACTGATAAAAGAGGTTAGCCTAAAAAGTTAATTGCTCAATTTCAAATGCAGGTACCTCATTAAAACTATCATAACAAGCCATGTATATATTAAGTATGACCTCTCAATTTTTTAAAGTTCCTCATTTTATTAGGATTAAAATTCAAATTAAAATCATGGGAAGAATAATCCATATGCTAAGAGGAATAAAAATTGGATAAATAAAATAAAAGTAGAAATTATAAAAAATATTAAAAATTTGAAAAATAGTACTAAACAATATTTTTTGGTTGAAAAATACTAAGGTCAAGAATTCCCTGATCTTGCTAAGAATGTGAAAAAACCTTAGACTAAAAAGCTTTGTCCCTAAATTTCATAATGAATTTTGTTATTTAGTACCACCAATAAGCCAACAAAAAAACTAAAAGTTGACTAAAAAAGAGTTAAAAATCAAGAAAAATAAACACTAATTGCATAATCTATTCCTTGGCAATGACGCTAAGATTTGGATGTGTATCATTTTACACCAAAAATTAATACCAAACATGCTTTTACATGTAGATATGGTGAGTCCAAGTTAAGCCCAAAGGTATTAGTTAAATAAGTGAAAAACAGAATGTAAAAATAAAGGGTTTTCAAAAGTAATCTAAATGAAACAATAAAAATAAAATTAAAGTAACTTAAAACAGAATATAAATGCTCAATTCAAGGAATTTTACACTCCAATTATAGATTTATTATCGACATAAACAAGGTTACCCCTAATTTAATTACTTAGCTATAAATTAGCTAAACACCCTACAATAACTGCCAATTAATATTGCAAATTAATGACCTAATACCAATTAACTCAAGATTAACATCAATATCTAATCAACTAGAAAAAGCAATTAATTTATGAATAACCAAGACTAAATTAACAATCCTATTAATAAGAAACTACCAATTTATCTTCTAATTCTCCTAAGTGATTATAATTTTACATGCAAAAATTAAACACCTAATTGCTACTAATTATGACTAAAAATAACTATGCTACACATAAGAATTAATTGCAATAAACCATATAGCTACAAATTATAAAGAGTAATAAACTATTAATCCTAATTAATTAATCACTTAAAACAATCATAACACAAGAGTAGAATAGGGAAACAAGAGATAGATAATCTCAAGAAAATGAATTTAAATAAAAATATCCAAATCCAAACTAAAATTGGAATGATAATCCCTTAAATTAGCAAGAAGAATTAGTCATTCATGGTGGTTGTAAGAGAAAACAAGGAGAAGAGTATTGCTCTCTAAAATGGAAATTCATTGCTTTTGCAGATATAAAATCCTCTTAAATTTGATTTCTTAAGTTAAAAAATCTAATAGGCCAAATAGTCTTTTAGGGTTGCAAATAATGGTACTTTAATTAACAATTTAAATTAATAATAATGTTTATTGTAGTAAAATATCATAATTTAGCTTCTAACTCAAGTTTGACCATTAAAATGGTGTAATTTCACAAAAATCCAAACAAGAAAAAGGCTAGATCTTATCTAATTTTAAGCACTAGTTTCACCTCAATTGAACACTTAGAGCTCTAGATGTTGCTTAAAAATCATGACTATGTCATCTAGGTCAAATATTAAACTTCATAGTTATGACCAAATTTAACTTTCCAAAACTCTAAACTAGGCTTCAGCCAAATTATTAAATTTTTAGAACTTTTTCTTAACTTTCCAATGATGTAAAGAATACCTAATTTGAAAATATAAAACTTATGTTATAATAAAAAAACCTAAAGCATTGTAAAACTCCAACATTAACTGATCAATTCAAAAATATTAGAAAATCATCATCCAATCACATAATAAGGTCAATTTTATTAAAATAAGATATGTAAAATACTAAGAAACATAAAATAAGAGAAAAGAATATAGATAATATCTTGCACAATACACTCCTTTACACTTCAAAAACTTCTTTGATAAGCTTATGAATTGAAGAGCTTAGGATATCCCAATTAGATTGATAAAAATGACTTGATTAGCCTAAATGCTAATTAATATGATAAATGAATGAGTGGTCAACCATGCAAAAGCTATATACTAAGCAAATCACACCACTATGAATGATACAATTAGTCTAGTTAACCATGCCATTATGAATGGAGTGGTTTGTTGGATGATTTGCACAATGATGTGATCTATGCATACGGTAAAAAAATTAAAATTATGTCATGCTAATATAAAATAAGTTAGTTTAAAAAATAGTTTGAAAAAGGTAAGGTAAAAAAAATTTTCCATTAAAAATATAATTGTCAAGAAGTCAAAACTAAAGTTATATTTAGGGCATGTAGCTAATAATTAATAAGTTAAATAATAATTAATAATTAATAGACTAATTAATCAAATTAGAAGTGTAGATTAAAATTAGTTATTGAATTAACTAAAAAATATAAAATGACTTAAAAGAACATGTTAATACATAAATTAATTTTTGTTTTAAGATCACATTATATTAATGTAATCAAAATATTCTAAATAAGACTATAATCTAAAATTTAATTAATTATATTTTATGATATTATATATATTTATTATTTATTTATTTATCATTTAAAATAGGAATATACTTATTTAAAATTTAATTAAATTATTTTATGGCATTGCATATTTATTTATATTGAAGTAATCACAGATCAAATATTTATTTACATATATATGATATAAACTATCATTTAATTAAAAGAAGAGAAAAAATTTTTAAAAAAATTTCAATTATAACCTATGAGTTATTGCATGAAGCTTATCAAATTATAACTTATTATTTTTTTCAAAGTTTAATATGTTATAAGTTAGATTATTTGATGCATGAAACATACCCAAAATCTTCACAAGTGTTTCATCTTGCTTTTTGGCATGACTATAATCTAATAGTTGGTTTCAAGGTGTGCTTGCCAATGTAAAGGTTACTGTAGGATTTCCACTTTAGCTATTTTATGTAAATGTCTTGGTATCTTACTTCTTAAGGTGTATCTTAATGAACTCTTTAATATTCTTCTAAGAGATTTAGGTTAGGTTGGCCTTTATTCAGATTTTATACTAGTTGCTTTAATGACTCTAATCAATCACTTTTAGGTTAATAGATTATTCTAAGTTATGTCAATATGTATGTTAGTTTTTATATGTTAGTATTAATTTTTAATATTAATGCTTATAATTATATTTACTTTTATTTTTGAAGTATGACTGTCTATATTTTATATATATTTTTAAAAAAATTGGTTTTAATTATTTCTTAAATTTCTTACTTCTTTATTATATAATGTTTCAATCTTTATATTTAATTTTTTAGTAATTATATTATTTATTTTTATTTATGGTATGTTAAATTTATTGTTGATATGTAATTAGTTTTTAGATGTTGTTTAGTTAGAATGTCATGAGATTGGATTAGGTTATTATCATAGGCACATTTTTATGCATGCATCTATGATTACCACACTAAAAACTTGCTTTTTAGGACAAGCTTAGAATTTATCATTATGGGTTAAAAATAGAAGACCAATGCTATCTATACCTTATCTTGATTTTCTTCTCTTTTATGACCAGATTTCATAGCAAAAAACATATAAAGCATAGCAAATTAAATTTTTCATATCCAATCTCACCATTCTTTAAATCACAACCCTCTAATTGTTGCCTTTAATATTTCTCCCCTATTTCATCAATTATTTTATCCTTTCCACTTCACCAAGTTCATTCTTTTTTATGGAGGATAAGCGATGATATAGCTTTGTTATAATTTACTTTAGGTGCTAGTAAATTGGTTTTTTTTCCTCTAGTTTATTTTTTCCTACAAGGTGATAATTTCAAGCAAATGTGGCCTTATTTCAATTTCTCCATTGTTGATTGCTTAATTTGTCATAATGATGGAAGAATAAATGCTTATTTTACACTTGAAATTGGTAAAAATCCAATAGATTACTAGTTAGGTAACGAACTTTTTCTATAATTCTATATAGTTAAAAATACTATAAATTTCCTTTGAGAATTGATTGCTTATTGGATTAATTTGAAACTAGCTTATGGATTGGGTTGCTCTACTTGTGTAAGGACTTGATTGTCTTTGACTAACTTTATTATAGTAAGTTTTGAATTTAGATAATAATAATTTAGACTGGATTAAAGCTTAGTTGAAGGAATCTAGAATCCTTTACTAAATCAGCAATATTTCTGATTTGGTGTTTGTTTGATTACTTGCTTATTTTTGTATTAGTGAATTATATTGAGTTAAAAGATAAAGGTTATTGGGTTAGTGTTGAACAACAATTTGGCAAACTTTTAACATCCCTTTATAAGTATAATTTTAATATGGTTAATGGAATGATGAATTTAGGATTCAAGAAGGGATTTTCCATCACAAAGCATAAATTCTAAGATTAGCAAAAAAAAGTGATTGTAGAAAGAAAAGAAGTTAAAGCACCTTGCAAGTTTTGAGGTTAAGAATTCCAAAATTGGAGCAATTTGAGAATGGCTACCTTTATAAGATGGCATTGAATTAACATGATGTGGTTAAGGCCCAATGTAGTGATTATCTATTTCTTGTTATTTTGCTAATTATATTATAGAAAAGATATCACAAAGAGTTGATTAATGAAACTTTATTCAAAAAAGGGAAAGAAAAAGTTGTTAATTACAAACCTAAAATTTAGGAATTAAGAATAAGAAATAAAGCACTAAATTAACAAGTTAGAAGTTTTAATGCTAAATTTAATAAGCTTGAATATGATGTAAAGCCTCTTTAGTCTTAGAATGCATAAGTTTAACATCAAGTGGAAACCCTTTATCATCCTTTTAATGATAATTTGAAGAAATTAGTTACAATTGAGCGATTTAAGGTTTTTATTCCATCTAATAAAGGACATACTATATTAATTCTATTTAAGAAAAAAAATTAGGAAGGCTTGTATAACTTGTGATTAGGTTGAGCATTTTGACATATAATGTGCTGATAATAAAATTTTGTAATGCCTCAATAGAAAATAAAGTCTAATACATGATTACATAGTAAAATAGCACAAAGGAATACATGCATATGCATTATAAAGAAATAATGGTAGTGGGTTGGTGTAAATATATGCATGTGTATATGATCATTCATACATGGGCATGTGAGGGTGAATTTTATTAGACAAGCCTATTAAGGGGTTTAACTATTATGATTTTGAGGAATAATCCTATTTTTATAGAACTCAACAAACTAATTGTATTTTGGTCATAACTTGATGTAGAAATATTTGATTTGTGAATTATCAATAGGCTAGAAAAGTATATATATGAGGCTATAAACCATATAAATTTTATAATTTAATTCCTAGCTAATTAATATCACTTTTTGAAAGAGAGATAAATTTTGGATGAAATTATACTGACTAGCCCATAGTAATGAGGCCATAACTTTGTCTAAGAAGGCCTAATAAGCAAATGATTAAGGCTAGTAGAAAGTAGATACAAATGGCTTTCTTGTGTAGAAGTTTCATAAAATAAGTCATAGTATATAAAAAAAATACATTGATTTTCCTAAAAGACTCATGTAATAGCATAAACAAAATGGGAATTTGGTGATTGGATTAGGAGCCCATTCATTACATCTAATTTAGTAATACTAAGAACCTAATCTCTAAAGACTTAAGGAAATTTGTGGGCTTTTGTGATATAAATTTTTGCAATGGTTAAGCATTGTGCCTAGTGGAATTTTAAATTTATTTATCACTTATTTATTTACCAATTTATTAATTATTTTACTTTAATAGTTTATTTTAAGTCCTTGGAAATTTAAAGGAATGAAAAATAGTGAATTGTCAAAATAATCAATATTGTAAGTAGTCAAAGAAATGAATTGTAGGAAAACTATAATAAAAAAAAGTTTATCATATTAATAGATAATACCATTTACCCTACCGTTCTCTCATTTTTCACATTTTTTCTTTAACATTCTCTCAAGCCCTAAATCCTTGTCCAAGAAAAGTTTTATCATTTCTTTCCAACTTTCATCTTATCAAGGTAAGATATTTCCATGCTTTTAATCTCTAACAAGTTTTATAGTTTGATTTCTTATTCTTCTTTTTTCATAAGAGCACCAAATTAGGCTGCATGAGAAGGGTTTAATGGAATTGGAAATTTAACTTGAAATTTCTTATTTTGATGGAATAGGGGCTAAAATCTTCTTAATCACCAATTCCATTCTTCCTCCTAAGCCTTGTGAGTAATACTCTAGGTAAACTTTAACTTAAATCCATCCTTTGTGTTAAAAATGATATCTATAAAGTTTTTAATAAGTAAGTATGAAATGATGATTTATGCCTCAAAATTGGAGTTTAATTGATAGGTGTTATGGTTTAAAAGTGGTAGTTGTGAGTTTTGAAGGTTTGATGATAACATTGTATGATAATATAAGATTCAGTAGTTGAAAGTGGTGAATTAGTAGTGATTTTGCTAGAAAATATGCAATTCACAAAGTGATTATCAATTATATAATTGACTATATTCAATAGAATTACTCTTTAAACTAGCATAATCGACTATATAGCAATTGTCAACTATATATAATTAACTATGTTTAGTAAAGTTACTCTCTAGACTAGCATAGTCACTTATATAAGCCAAGATTGCTCTTAAGACAAATATAGTCAACTATGTTTGGCTAGAATTGCTCTTTAAACTCTTTTAGTCTATGTATAGTTAATTATGGAAGTCAAAGTTACTCTTTGGACACTTATAGTTAACTATTGTCTTAATCCTTTTGAAATTTAATGTTATCATAACATCATAGGAGTATATAACAAGGATCTATAGCTTCTATATGCATAATGAGGAGTAAGATGAGTAAATAAATGTACTTTTGTATGTAAAGTAAAAGGAATTATATGATTCAGTTCTAATTTAATAAGAAAACTTGGTATTTGGATTTTATATCTTATTTAAGTTAAACTATTTATGACCTTCTATATGCTTATATAAGGAAAAAAGTTAAATATAATTTGATTCAATCATGCTAAGTGAAACCTAAAACCTTATATTTTAGTTTCATGTTTGATTTAATAAGCCGTCTATTGCTATTGTATTTATGTGTGTAAGAATGTTACGTAAGTACTTATATTAAGGAATTAAAATTGACATGTTAAATTAGGAATTATTATTATTGTTGTGATTAATTTGCTTGTGTTTAACCATATGAATGAAATGCTAACCAAGGCACTTATGTGTGTGTATGCACATTATGACAATGATAACTGTTCTTATGATATATAAATATGTACATATTACATGAAGTATTATATACTAATTGTATGCTAATTGAGGGATGGTTAATTTGTATAAATAAGAATGTGGTTATGGTGCTATGAGTGAAGTGCTAAGAATGGCACTTGATTACAATTGATATATTATGTAATGAATGAGTTGTGATCGTGGTAAGACGATAATACTATTATTATAGCTTTTTGCACCAAATTCATGTGCTTATTATAAGGGAATAAGATTGACCCTAAATGGACAAATTTAAAGTTGTAAGGGATAAGATTGAAGGGAGTTATGAGGAGATTTACTTAATTATTATACTTTGAGTTATATGAATTGCTTGAATGACCTTTATATGATTGGTACATAGAACTATGGATATAATTTAACTACATATGGAATTGAGATCCTATCTTTAATATTGTCACTTTGCCATTAATTAGGGTGGTCCATATAATGAACACATAAGCATATACTTCTAACGTATCTCGAAAGGTTAACAAGTAAAGTTGAATCCATTCCATGAAATGTAACCTCACTTGTGGAAGAATTACTAGTCTAGTATAGTTTAAATTATGAATAATTGAATTTTTATTTAATTTCTTGAAATTCAATTTCCTTATTTTTATTTAGAATATTACTTGCTGAGTTCTAAGGAAACTTTCTTTTTTTCTTTAGGAATTTTCTTCCCTTAGGTGCCTAGTTGCTATCGAAAGGATTAGAAGTAGGCTTGCTTAAGAAATTAGGCACCAAGCATTAAGATAGTTGGAATAATCTTGTATAAAAGTTTTAACTTGGAAAACCATATACTCCTTTGAAAGCAAAGCTTGATTGTATTTAAAATACTACATCAAATGTGTTTAAGGAAAGGTTGTTAGGTAGTCACTTATAATGACTCCTTACATTTGTCATATGCCTTAAGGGTAGATCATGGTATTAAGCTTATAAAAAGGCCCATTTATTGCCTAAGAAGTGTAGTAGTTGAATGGGCCACTTTTGTACTCCTAAATGACTTTAAAATATGGTTAAAGAAAGAGAGTGTGAAAAATAAGTAAGGAAGACATAATGATGACTTTAGGACTAATGAGAGTAAAGCTAGGGAATAAATAATAATAACCTAGAAATGAAAGAGTCAATTCATAAAGCATAGAAAAGATAGAGCAATGATTACCCTTATTGGATAAATAATAATAACTTATAATGATTATCTTTCCTCCCTCATTTTGCGTGATACCTATATTCACACAACATAAAAATCTCCTTTCTTATCTCAAGCAAAGAACCTAAAGCTACCATAGTGCTAAGGATGGGTTCAAGCTTTATTCTAGTTGCAAGAACACTCACACCTTTTAGTATTCCTTTTGATTTTCAATTTAAGTTGGTTAGTGATAATGGGTTTTTTTTTATTTTTATAAGTTTTGCTCTCCATTTCAAAGAAAATAAGCACACCAAGGTAAATGACCCTCCCTCTCTGATCCATATGAATTTCCTTATCCATCCTCAAACACCTTGTATAAGTTAAATAAGAGATTAAAAAAAAAAAGAATCTAAGGTTACATGTATATGAAACATATGGATTATGGGCATGCATGTTTTGCCTTGGAAGTGTAACAAGGGAATAATTAGGTATCAAGTATAAAGGTAAACAAATTTTGAATAGAAGAAATTTACTAAAGTAGTAAAGTAAGATTTATGTAAAATTGCAACGATTTTCTCTTTTGCATATGCGTGTTATGTTAGGTAGAAGAGGAAATAAAAGGAAATATTTAAAAATTTTGTATTAGAACAATTAAAAGAATAAAAACTAATTAAACAAGAAGGCGTGGGTTTGGTAATCCCCACTTTACAACCATGATATTATCTAGTAAATATGAGTTAAAGAAAGATGAACTAATTAGCCAAGAATGATTTATACCTTTGGAATCTTGTTCAATGTTGTTTGGAATGTCAAATTCTACTTATCCATATTTTTATGAACCATTGAATTTTGAGTTTTGGAATTAAGATTGACTTACATGTTTACACCAAATGAAAGATGGAAGAATGAAGGGTAAGTATCAATCATTGAAATATTTAGATAATATTTATGAAATTGGAAAGTTAATACATGAGGAATTGAGGGAGAGAGCCTTGTAGCAAGCTTGCTTACCCCAATTGCCATAAAATGGTACATTTTTAAATTAAATTCATGGTTATGAAGTATATGAATTATAAATGAAAATAATTAAGATATTTCAATCATGCAAAGTTTATAGAAATATGTAAAAAAATGTGAAAGAGTATATGTGATGTATATGAATTATGTGAAATATGTGAAGTATGTGGATTATAGTGTGAAAGATGCAAAAATGTGAGACATGAAATGAGTTTCTATATGGTGGTGTGTGAATGGAGGGTGAAAATGGCCATATGTTATTCCATGGAATAATTGTATTATATAAATATTAATAAAGGGATGAATAAGGCTAGATCCAAAGAAATAAGATGGGATAAGATGGATAAGACTAGCTTTAAAAAAAATAAGGATGAATTATTGAAATTGTAAATTATCAAAATTATGAATTGTTATGATTATTTGTAAATTATTGAAATTGTGAATTGTAATAATTATTTGTGGATTATTGAAACTTGAATTATTACTATTAATGAAATATTAAAATTATGATAGGTTTTGATCATTTGTAAATTATTGGATTTGCAAATTATTACTAATATGAATGAATTTTCAAAATTATGAATTATTATGATTATTTGTAAAATATTGAAATTGTGAGTTCTTATGGCTATCTATGATCCCTTAAAATTCATGAATAATTGCAAATTTATGACACTACGAAAGTGTACTAAAGTTATAGATACACCTATACTTGTAACGGCCTAATACGATTAAAGATATGTATAATGCTTGGTGAGAGGCTCACCCACCAAGCCTATAAAGATTTGTTCCATTTATTTAATGGTTTTTTAGTAATTGGTACCTAGTGCTAGAATGGTGATGTATAATAACTAGTGGTGATTACAATGTTGCATTCATTTAATTTGCATACATTTTTGCCATAAAATGCTTATAGATCCATATGAGTGCATTTTGATGTAAAATGTACAACATGAATATGTAATTGGACCTAATATTTCTTAACTAATTAAGATGCGAGATTCCTACTTATAATTGCTCTTTTGACTTTATAGATGTAGTCTCATTAATTAGGCTAGTCCTCGAAGTTTTGTTATATGGATGACATAGCCTCCCATATACAAAAGTTTGTTATTATGGCTATTGACTCTACTATGCCTTACAATATGGTATGTTCCTAAACTTTAGTAGCTTTAACTTTGAAACAATAAACTTATGAGAAAATTTTTATTTGCCCACATCAAAATGTTAAAATTAACAATTAAAATAACATTCAAAAGATTGAAATTAGGTAAGAGCATTACAAAATTGTTCTAATACAACCTTAGTTGCTACATTTCAACTATATCCATATTATATGTGAAGTCCTAAAGGACCTATTTTTGGGTGATAGTTTAGCTAGACCTACATCATATGATTTTCAAACTACACATGCTACCATGTTCCAACCTAATGTACATGAGTTATCTTCCACATTTCTTTTCTATTTGGATTCTCATGATATTGGAGAATCAATTTCATAAGAGGGTGGTCAACTAGTGTTGGATAGTGTAAGCTACAATCCAAAATGGTATTGGATTTTTAGTTGTCCTTTATTATAAACATGGAAAATGATGCGTTATAAAATCCACATGAGGTCCACGAAAAACATTTAAAGAGAACCCTAAAAAATTCAACACAAAATTTTCAAGCATATTTATGGGCACATAGTGTCTTGTGTTATTCTTTACCATAGGCATGGAAAATTTGTAGTCCATGAAAATATTACTGTCAATCAAAGTTAATAGGATTATACAACCCAAGGCCAACCATCAAGAAAATGTATATATATTTAGCTAATTCTTTTCATCTTGTATCTTATTTGTACTCATGGGTTCTTAATTATCTTTCCTAGTTTATGGTTAAATATGTCTTTCTTGTACTATATCCATTGTTAAATGTGTGTGACAAAAAGGGAATTTCATGGTGATATAAAACACAATCAACTACTCTTTTTCTGATAACAATTTGTTAGTTATTGTGTATTTCTAGTTTCTCTCTGTGTATGTAGAGAGAGCGTTGAAATTTACGTAATCAAAAGTTATGTTCCATCTTTTTTTTTTAACTTTCATTTTTGAGGAAAGTTTATATTTTCTTTTATTTGTCACTTTAGAAATCTAATGAATCATTAATTACTTTTTTTCAATTCTATCCTAGCAATGAATAGGAGAAAGAATAATTGAAAGAAGAAAATATAGTAATAAAAAAGAGAGATAGAAGATAATTTTAAAATTTTAAATTGAATTTTAATAGAATTGAAGCTTTTTAATGATTTTCTTAATTTATGTACTAAAATCTTAAATGATTAATAAAAAAAACAAAAGGAATATATGCTTTTGCACACATATCTATGCCTAGAAAATCTAGGCATGAATTTCTAGATATCATTAGGATTGGATTTAAGTGCAACGTTGTCGGGCAATTGTTGCTAGAACTTTGAAAATTTTTCTTGATACTATAGTGTAGGATGTATATTTTGCCCGGATTAAAACTTTGAAGTTGTCTCCTTGATAATAACTTATACGGAAGATTTTGATTTTCTTAATAAACAAAAGTCATATATAGTAAAAATATAATACTATTTTTCTTCAATTTGTTTTACAAATTGTTATTCATTGTATATTTGTTAAAGTTTAATTAAAATTATTCTCATTTCTTAATTGGTTTTCACAAATTTGTATTTTCTTACGTGTAAAAATAAGTGTACCTAAATATTTATAGTTAAGCATATATGATTAGCAAATAAAAAGTTGTTAATCTAAAATTAAATGTATGTTTGTATTAAGTGATTTGTCATTTCTATTATGATAAAAAAAAATAATTTGCTTCATCAAATAAGACTGAAAATTAAAAAAAAATCCTCGCACTTTTGAAAATAATATTTTTAAAAATGAAAATATATTAATAGATGCATAAAAATAATTTAAGATTCAATCCATATCTCATTGCTTAACCTTTAAATTTTTTTAAAAAGAAGGATTTTCTTATATAAATAAATAAGACTATATTTAAATAAAATATTTTATTTAAGAATAATTAAATTTAAAATAATAAATATCATATATTTAATTTATTTCAATTCAAATATGTTGCCTCCATTACTTCCACCCTTGATTAATATCATCCTTTAGTCTTTTTCTGTGAAAAATGTGCTTTTGATTTTTTTAATTTTTAAAAAATTTACAATCTTAATCTATAGTTTAATTCTTTCAAGGTTTTTTTTTTCTCCTTTTAATGGAGATGGTCACTTGATATCTAGCTTAGTATTCTACTCGCATGATTTATATTTTCATTTTTTTAACAAAGAGATATTTTTAATTTTTTAATTGTTATTGAAATTTTAATTTTACCTCTTAAAATTTATCTAAAATAAATTTAAAAAATAAATTTACTTTAAATAAAATTTAGGAGATAAAATTAAAATTTTAGTGAAAGCTAAGGATAAAAATGTTTTTTTTATTATAAAAATATAGTTTATGTGAATAATATCAGATAGTAAGTTGAACATCATACCATATGAGCACTTTCGTTTGATAACTCAATGAAATTAGACTATTGAATAATAACAATAAAAATATTAATGGGTGAAAATTATTGGAGCAACATATTGTTATTGGTATTTACACACACACACACAAATTTGTTATCAATAATTTTACCAGCAAATACCGTTTAATATAACCTGTTTTTTTCTTTAAATTAACCGTTTATCGCATATTATCTAAATTCCACACTGATGAATCTTATTTTGTGAGATATCATTTAGAGTTTTATTTCTACTATTGCCTTGTTTTTCCTTCTCATTTGTTGAAGCAAAAATATTGGAGCTGGTAATAGGTCGAGATACTTGACCAGATTATATTCAAATGCAAAATGGGCATATTTATAACCGAATAATTTTAAATTTCACAATCGACGTTATATTCTATAAAAATTGCATCTACATGTAAAATTATTTATTTTATTTTGTTTTGGTACGGAATTGCATATTCGCTTCAGTGTTACGCATATACCTCGTGGGTTCTGAAATTTTACACAAGTCAGAGCGAGAGAGGATGGGGTCTGTGCTGTCTAACTTTTTCGGAGTCGATGCTTCAGCTGCAGAGTCTTCATCGGCGGCGGCGGAGGGATCTGGAGTGCTGTCGTTTCACTCATCGGCAAGATGGCAGCTCCATTTCAATGAACTCAAAGATTCCTCTCAGCTTGTACAGATTCAATCTTTCCTTATTTCTGCATAATTTCTTTAAATTTCGGAATAATTTAGTATTTAATATATGTTTTTCCGATCTGAATTTTGCTGGATTTCTTATTGTGAGAAGATCGTGATCGATTTCTCGGCATCGTGGTGTGGACCTTGCAAATTCATAGAGCCAGCTGTTCACGCCATGGCTGAAAAATTCACCGACGTTCAGTTTGTCAAGCTCGATGTTGACGAATTATCGGTAATTTATTTCACTTAGTTTCAATTTTTAGTGAAAATTTGCAATTTTTTTATGAAAAGAGGACTGATATTTTTGGATTCGAAATGAATTGCAGGATGTGGCACAGGAATTTCAGGTGCAGGCGATGCCAACGTTTGTGCTGGTGAAGAAAGGGAAGGAGATTGATAGGGTGGTTGGTGCAAAGAAGGATGAGCTTGAGAAGAAGATTGAGAAGAACAGAGCAGTTCTAGCTGCTAATTAAAACTGTGTTTGGTTCTCTCTCTAATTCAGTTTGGGAAAAGTGTTTCTATGATTACAACCACAAGGATTTGACCCCTTTGGATTGTAATCTGTGTTCCTTGGATGCTAGATATCCAAACCAATTAGCTAATTTGTTTTGGTTTAAAGTTAGTCTATTTTATGATGCAAAATGGAAGGGAAATCATACCTATATTATTATATATTTGGCTATCTTTTTGTTGTTCATTTATTTATTTTTGCTTTCGATTATGTTGAGGTTGATTAAAGATGGAGTTGATTATTGTTTAGACAACGAAAATAGTATGTCAGAATTTAGTTCCAACTTGTAAAAGCAAATACTTCCCTTATAATTTGTGCTATGCATAGCACAAAAGATAAGATCATTAGCATCATTCGTCTCACTGCTTTAAAACGGTTGGTCCTATTTTATGGGGTGTATTTTATGGCACCTTTATATTTTCCGAGTTTTGGAGCCCAGGTAGGTGGACCAATGATAGTATGTATTGATAGTAACGACTTACCAAGAGGTCTCGAGCAACTATAAATGGTGATTTTGATTGAGGACTTGATTCATGAGTTGATAGATATGGCAGAAAAATGTGGAGTTTGTTTGGTCATGGGCTGGTAAAATCTTGCAAGTTGTTTAAAATATGGTTTTTGTTCACGGTCTGATAGATTCTTGCAAGTTACATTAAAAAATGGTGAGCACTACCCGTGTCCGAAAAGGGATGTTTGTTTATCGCATTCCCTTTCATGGATTATGTTGGTCTTGGCAACTCACATCCAAGAGACAAGTGAATTGCATATTATTGAAATTTTTTAAAAAAAATTCTTTTTGAAAACACTTTGATTTTAAGAAGTTATAAGAATAATTTTAATTCAACTAATTCCAAAAGAGCTTTATGAAGAAGTTTGTACTCAAAATATGATAATTCAATGAATTAATAAAAATAAGCTTACTCAATCAAGCATAAATAAATTATAAAGAGATAATCACAAGATTATTCAATTAAGAGGTTTGCACATAATATATGACAATTCAATACATTTGTGCAAAACAATTCATTCAATTATGCATAAATAAAAAACAAGAATCCAATGCATAAATTGATGTCTCTTTTAATTATTAAACTAACAAGATCAACATTAAATTATAATTCATTTAACAATTTCATTAACTATGCATAGACAAAATAATCATGAAGCATATGCATAAATAAGTGATCATAAATGGATTTCTTTTCAGTTATTCAATCATTCAAGCATCATTATCAATATGGGAGTATTTGTCTTTCAACCATTCAATTACTCAAGTGATAAGCATTATAGCACAATGCATTCAACAAATAGCAATAACAAAAATAGAGTATATAATCAGCAAAATAGAGCAATTTGCAAAAACAATAAAGAGATAGGGTACAAAGATCAAGTACAAAAATTTATAGTGGTTCCTCTCTTGGATATCCTCACCAAAGTGTATATCCACACTCCAAACTCTCCAAGCTTATGTATCAATCTACTATCCCTTCAAGTTTCAATTAGTACTTGAAGAAGCCTTACAATTCCTTACTCTTCCTTAAGCTAAACTCTCTTTACAAGGGATACCTCATTCTTTACAGGATTTTCCAAGGGATACCATGCCCTTTACAATTAGGAAATGATAAAAGATAAAGAATAATTCATACAAACTCTCTTAAAAAGTGGATGAAACAGATGAAGCTCTTAAAATAGAAGAATTTCACAAAGTATAGCTCAATTCATGATTTGATAAAAGAAGGTGTAAAATGATGTTAACAAATAAAGTTTAGGCTCTCTCTAGATTGTATTTTATGTTTCTTAGCTTATATAAGAAGCCTATGGAGTAATATAGCCATTTGGGATTGTTAGAGATGAAAACTAGCCATTATTCGCACACCAAAACAATCGAAATCGATTGGTGAATCGATTCAGGATGTCCAAGGTGTTCTCTGAATATCTAGAATCGATTGGTGAATTGATTTATCCAGACAGAAATGCAGACTAAACTTTAAAAGGTCATAACTTCTTCATTGTAAGTCTGTTTTAAGCAAATAACTTATCATTGGAAAGCTAATTGAGTCAATTTCAAATGGGACTAGTTTCATGCTCATATATAATGTTATTTTTTATATATATTCAAAACAATGAGCCAAGGTCAGAATTAATGAATTTGTAAAAAATATAATTTTAAAACTCAGCTTATATAATCCATAACTCTTGCATATCTTGGTCATTTTAAACAAATGACCTATCTATGGAAAGCTAGTTAAGTCTATTCTCATATAAAAATAAGTTCATGCTCATATCATTTTTAGTTTTCAATATATAATCAAAACAATGAGCATACGATAGAAATGATTGAAATGCAGAAAACTGATTTCTAGACTCATTTTGAAAGAATCATAACTTTTTTATATATTGATCATTTTAAACAAATGATATGTCCATGGAAATCTCTTTAAGTATATTTTCATATGGAAAAGGTTTGACAATCAAATTATGAGTATTTTATGGGATATGATTAAAATAGTGATTAAAAGTCAAAATTAAAAAATATTAAAACCTTGTATCTCATTAGTCTTTGAAATGTCCCCCTGAGCTGTCTTGTAAAAGCATGATTATGGGCTATCTTTTTAAAGTATTTTGATCAAGTTAAGATTATAAAAATATGTTTGAGCTCTATATCATGAAATACTCTATTTTACAAGAAAGTTTAAGCTTAAAGTGAGATACTATACTAATGAAGTTTCTTGGCTTTTTATGATGCTTCCAAGCTTTCAAAACTTTGATCTTCTCATCTTGCAATGCTTGGATTACATCTTCTTTCTTGTATCTTTTCCTTGTTCACTTTTGAGTTGAGCATGACAAGATCTTTGATTGCTTCACTTCAATGCTCACTCTTCTTCTTTTTGGACTTTCTTATATAATAGACATAAACTTTACAAATTATATAGTTAGTCCAATCTCATATATCAAGATAGTTATATGTATGATTCATATAAAATAAATTAGCACAAGAGCATGCATAATCATCCTTTCATATATCTTAATTAATTATATGCTTAGTAATGATTGTCTACAAAATAGCTCTTTTAGCATATAATTAAGTATTACTATTACAATCATAATCTAGCATGTCTATTAAAGGTTTTTTTAGCATTTTAGTACAAAATATGCAACACTATTATAACATTCATATATCATCATACATAGACAAGAACAAGTATAATCATCATATCATATATATGCATTAATCATAATGTATTATGTCTATTAAAGCTTATACAATATATCATTTTAGCACAAGACATACAATGCTTTGTAACACCTATTTATCATCATTAAAACTCAATATATAAAACTTAAGGTTAACAAATTAAAATTTAAAAGGGACTTATATATGGATGTAATCCATCATGTGTGGAAGAAAATAAAATCTTTAAGGAATATTATGTGTTATTTAAATTAAGGATTTTTGGTGTAACATCCATTATTTTAAATTAAAAGTTATTTTTTCATTATTATGATATTATTTATTATTTTATTTGTCATATATATATATATATATATATATATATATAGTATTTTATTTATATAAACAAAATGATATTTGCTTTCTAATGATATTTGTTTTTTCCTATGGAATTTGTTTTCTAAGAAAATTGATAGAGCCCAAAATGGGCTAACATTACGGTCTATTTTTTCTACAAAGGAAAATATTGGTTAGAGTCAACGCATGTTAGTTCAAGTGGTTAAGAGTTCGGTATCCTTCTAAAGTTTCATATTCAAACTTTATAGATAGAGAAAATATGTGTTGAGAGAATTTTTCACCTTCAATTGGAATCCCCTCACTTGATTTCACTTTAGTTGAGGGATCACCATAACTTGTTAGTTACCTTAAGCTAAATGAAAAATAATATTGGTTAGAGTCAAGATTTTAACAACTGTTAGATAAAATAGATAATATTAATTTGATATACACACATCATGCTATCATAAAAGTGTTTTTGAACTCTTAAACTTTAACAGTACTAAAAGAAAAGCCCTTACTTCTTACAATAACAAATATCTCGATAATAAAAAAAATTCTAACTCCAAATACTTAAAATATTTGTCCTAAATTTCAATATATATATATATACCTATTTAGGATTTATTCTATATTTTAGAGTTTAGAGTGTGAAATCAAGCATAAGTGCCTATATTAGCATCGTTCTTTTCATAGTTAATTGCTATCAAAGTGTTAAGTATAAGGTTAGGATGGCGATTCATATTTATGTATCAAATTTGTATCATGTCAAAAATTAATAACAATCCAAATAAGACCAACTCAATCCTGACTTAAATAATAATTATGTTATGTCGAATCAACATGTTTATTAAATGTATCAAAATAGGTCAATCTGTTTAACCCATTTCATAATTTTAATTAATAATGTTTATATTATAAATTTATTTATTATATTTAATTACATATTATTCTTAACAAAAAATATTTTAATCATTAATAGAATATTTCTTTAAATTTTTATTAACATTTTATTATAGCATGAATTTTATATTTTAATTATATGTAATTATTTATAATTTAATTATTAGTTATTTCTTAAATAATATTTTTAAAATTTTAATATAAATTTTTAAATGGATTAACGTGTTATCCTATTTACAATTTTAACCCGACCCATTTATTATTTATGTTAAGCAAGTCAATCTATTTATAACTTAAATCTATATAAAATCAACTTGAACCCGTGTAAAGGTTGTGTTTGTGTTAAATTATCATATTACATAAAAAATTATCATCTCTATTATCATGTCATTGCAATTTAATGGACCTTTATACCCCAAAACCTCTTAGAAATATAAGTATAATGGTTTGTTTCAATGGTGAAAAATAGAGGGATGGAAAAGAGTTGAGAGGTTATATGTTATTTATTTATTTTGGTTTGGAAGTTTTGTTTAAGGAGGAAAAAAATAATGAGAATTCATGGTTAACCTTTCAAAGCATCTGACCCTTAAATATTTTATATTCCTCCAAATAAGGAGTTTTGGAAGGTTAATCCTATTTTATTCTTTAATTTATATTTATATTCTTAACATTTCATTATAATTCATATTTAAATAAAAAATAAATTATTTATAGTTCTTTAAAAAGTACTTAACATATGAAAAATACATATTATAATTTTCAACTTTTTTATAATAATAAAAATAAAATTATTTTTTCGTTAATAATAATTAGACCTACAATTATGAGTCATTTATTTATCAATATACATTTATCCTTATGTTGATTTATCCATTTTAGTGTTCGAGTGAATGTAGTTTGAATCATTATTGACTTTTTCAAATAAAGATCATATTAGGTCAACTTACACTAATTTTTTCATAATTTTTTTAAGTAAAAATTATGATACTATTTTTTTATAATATTATTATAAAATAGAATTGTAATATTATTTTATGTTGTTTTATTGTATCACTTTTTGGAGAGAGCTTTTTTAAAAAAATTAAATTGTAAAAAAACACATTAATAGATTAACTTTTATAAGAAATGGTAAATTTGTTGTAAAAAAATTACATACTAATTAGTTATATATTATAATTAAAACCTCCATTATCTTTGTATTATTTTAGGCATTCAAATAAAAGGTAAGGAAATTATGAATTAATCCTTCATTCTCCCTCTTTCCTTCCATCAATTCTTTTTTTATTTTTTTCTTTCCTTTCCCTTTTAACACTAAAACATACCACAAGAATCAAGTTAGGTTAGCATTTAAGCTTAGTTGTTTGATATTGATTCCCTTAGTTCATGCCTTCTTAAGTTTGAGTAAGAGCATCCACTCAATTGAAAGCTAATCTTAATCTTTCTTAGTTTAAGTTGTATAGTTTTTTAGTAGCTTTATTACATATTATATTTTGCTATTTTATATCTTATATATAAAATTGAATTTGCCCATGAGGAATATTTGGACATCATTTGGCTATGAGAAAATCCTAATTTAGGCTCTCCTTCTATCTTTCCCCATTCTAAGATCTTCAATTTGTAAGCCAACCTTTTAAGAGATTTTGCTTTAATTCTATCTTGTTTCATCTCATCCTATCGAGAATGGTGCATGCTAATTTTTTTATCAAGAATACAGTATTCCTTGAGAATCTTTGGGTAGGATTTATAACTTTTTTTTTTGTAAAGAAATAGGGTCCTAAGACCTAAAAAGAAAAAAGAATAAACTATTTAATAACAATCTCCTGAGTCTTGGAGACTCTTAAAGTATTAGCAAGAACTTTTATGAAAACTTTAGCAAAGGAGCATGAAATAAATAAGTTCCTAACTCCAAAGAAATGCTAAAATTACTCATCTCATCTGCACAAGCATTCTTTCCCTAAAAAGCAAGGATATTGTCATTCTTCTCTTAGTTAGAGTGTATTTGAAAATGTCACTTTAATATTCAATAGATTCATATTTAAAATTACTTTTTTGTTTGATGCATAATTTTTAAAATTAGGTTGATTATTGAACTAGACAAATTGTTGTTTTACCGATTCACTAATTTAACTATTAATTTACTAATTGAATTGATTTTAAATTAAAATATAAATTATATATATGTATATATATTTATATATATATTAAAAAATATTGCATATATATATATATATATATATATATATATATATATATATATATGTATGTATACATCAATATTGTATATTTATAAAAACAAGTTATGATAAAATTAAAAAAGTAATACAATATAAGTTAATGATATAAACAAACAAGTGATTTAATTACTTATTTATTTGTTCAACTACATTAATATAAGCAATTCATTATATTAAGTTATATATATGCAAACAAATTATTGGTTTACAGATTCACTGAATCAATTACTAATTCACTGATTGAATTAGTTTTGAATTAAAAATATAAATTATATATATGTATATATATTTATATATTAAAAAATATTAATTATATATATATATATGCATACATATATATATATATATATATATATATATATATATATATATATATAAACATGTGTATACATTAATATTATATATTTATAGTAATAAGTCATGACAAAATTAAAAAAAATATAATATAAGTTAATGATATAAACAAATAAGTGATAAAATACAAGTAATATATCAATAATTTATGTTAGAAATATTAAAAGAAATAACATAAATTCAATAGATCTAAAATTGTAACAATATTACATCTTAATTTTTTAAAAGATATAAAAAAAATTTACAACAAATTAGTTTGTCGATCTGGTTTACTGATTTTGACTGGTTCATACTGATTTTAGCCAGTTCATACCAATTTTGATCGATTTACACTAGTTTATATGTATTTTCAATTCAATGTCCCTAATTGAACCAATTCGCCTATCTATTAGTCCAACTAGCCAATTTAATCTAATTTTTAAAACTATGGTTTGATATGTTAAGATTTAATATTAGATTAAGCAGAAATTTGCTAAATTCTTTCCATAACAACTACCTAGTTGAATATGTTCAATAACTAACTCTATTATAATGAGATTTTGTTTGATGAAATATCCAACTTTTTCTCTATTTCCTTGGATTAGACTTGTATGTGAGTTATCCACCTTGATAGACTCAACCCTAAAAGATATAAAGTTTGAGATTATTTTTTTATGACTTAAATATTAATTGGTTTTTCTTTTCACAATTCGATTAATATTCAGGTTGATCTTAGGCTATGATTATATGTATCAGATTAGCTTGACCCAACCTAATTACATAAATTTATTTTTATTAATATAATTATATATTACAAAAAAAGTTATATTTAATTAATTTTAGTATAAAAATACTTAATTTGATATAATTAAATAGTTTGTATATTTAAATATCTTATTATCTATTTAATATATATTTTTAATATAAAAATTAATTTGTTGCTTAAAACAATTACGAAATAAAAGCAATTGAACTTTCAAACTAGGCCTTAGGCCATGTATTATTTTAATTGGGTTAGGCCAAATCAAATTATGTAAAAATTAAATATGCCAAGCTTGGGTGAGCCATTGTATTTTTTACAATTATACATAAAATGCTCTACTTAAAACCTAATGACCTGACCCATGAACATTTCTACCTAAGATTTTGTGTATAAAATATTTGAATTATAATAAAGGATAATTTTAAAAATATATAAAATTTTAATATTTTTTAATATTAACGCGATATGCCTCATGGTGGAATCTATGGGAAGTGAGCAATTTCATGCTTCCTTGGAAATGTTAGTAAGTATGAATAGAAAGAAAATAGAATTGGCATTCATCATTTTCTATGGTGTAATTGGAACATAAAAAATGATTTGCATTCCTAAAGTTTAAATTCAAGAATTAGTTATGTGTAGGGAAGACATTAACACCTTATAATATCTGCTCAAAAATCGATTGCTCATTCATTTTAATTTTATCTTTTGAATTGAATTATGATAATCTTTATTATATTATACATGTATTTTTCTAAAAATGTAGTTTTAATTTTAATTAATTTGTTGATTCAATTATCAAATCTATCCATCTTCATGATAAGATTTAAACAAAATAAAATGTATTAATAATGTTAAGTATTGTCATGAACGTACTTGCAATCAAATTACTTAATTTTAATATATCATAAGTATAAATTTTATTATTTTTGAAATAATTTTATTTTATTATTTTTGAGAGATTTTTATTTTATTATCTTTGAAAAAAATTTATTATGTTATTTTTGAAATATTTTTATCTTATCATTTCAGAAAGGTTTTTATTTTATTATTTCTAAAGGATATTTAATGAAATGATTGAAATTTGATAATATAAAAAAATTTATTTTAAATCATCTTATTTATTTATTTAAAAATTATTGTATCGATAAATTTTTTAGTTTAGAATTCTAAATTTATCCAACTTCATGACTAAATCTATAAAATAATTGCTCAAAAAATTAAAATTATATTTATTGTACTTGTAATTAATTTTAATATTATTTCATCATCATAAAATTTTAACTTATAAAAATTTTATAAAAAAATATAGGTTTCAATAAAATTGTTTCAAATCAAAATTTTAATGAAAGTAAATTTATATTAGTAAAAGTAAAATTTTCAGTAAATTTAATCAACATCACATAAAATAAAATAAGATGGAAAACATTTCGATTAATGAAAGTCAAAATCACAATAATATTTGTAATTTAAAATAAAGAAAACATAAAAAATTATTAATTGAAAAATAACTAGAAGGGTGGGATGGATATAGTGTAGTGATGTGCCATCCCATCACCTTTTATAAAAAAAAATACTCTTTTTTTAACTTCATTTTATAATAATATTTTTTAAGAAAGATAGAAATGCAATATAAATTATGAGTGCACATACAATTTCAATAAAATGAAATAAATTAAAATACATTATATACAAAAATGATAAATATAAGATAATTTTTATATATAATAATATTAAGATTTTTTAATTTAATTAGATCATTTGATTTAACATTAAAAATATATTTTACCTCGAGAATATTAAAATACACTGAACTTTTAGATTACTTTAATCCATAAGCATGGCACAAAAATAACACTTTAATGTCACATGTCAAACAAACAAAACATTAAATTTGAGAAAAAATGAAATAGAATAAAATTTAAAACAAAACAAAATAAAGAAAATAAAAAATAAAATAAAAATAAAATTAAAAAAGGGATGGGATGGTAACAATTTAAAAGCCATCCC
The DNA here is from genome assembly GCA_020226215.1 of Sindora glabra. Lineage (NCBI taxonomy): Eukaryota > Viridiplantae > Streptophyta > Magnoliopsida > Fabales > Fabaceae > Sindora > Sindora glabra. The sequence goes on along the minus strand of CM035233.1, from coordinate 21,606,216 downwards.
ATCCCTATCCTTTTTTTCAAAAAAAAAAAAATCTTCTCTATTTCTTATAATTGCTACACATTTGCTTTCTCTCTCTCTCTCTCTCTCTCTCTTCTTTTCTTCTTACATCTATCAAACTATTTCTTCATTTTCTTTCTCATTTGTAACTTCAATCTATTTTTTTTTTTTGCTTCTTCCTTCTAATCTTTATACTTCTTATTTTTTTATTCTTCTTCTTTTCTAAGTATTTCAATTTTCTTTTATCTATCTTCAGCATTCCTTTTTTATTTTCTCGCCTTTTTTTCCTGAATTTTTTGAATACCTTTCCTCATTTTTCTCCTTTTTCTAAAATTTTTTTGATCTTTTTCTCCTAAATATTTTTAAATCAATTTTTTTCAATTCCTTCTATTTTGAAATTTTCTAATCTTCCTCTCCTCTCATTTCCCCTTTATAAATGAGTTTGCCTTTATTTTTATTAATGAAGTTTTAGTAATTACATCTGTATTTAACCTATATTTGATTTATATTTCATCTAAGTATTGTTGGTAGGCCAAGAATTCAACAAAACCTTATTATTTTTTAACATTGACTATTGCCATATGCTTAGTATTGCTATGCAAATTTTCTTCATTTAGATAATTCGAAATCATTTCATCTCATTATGAAGATGAAGATAAGCTAGCAATGAGTTCATGATTGGTGAAGTTTACTATATAATTGAGTATGAGGGAGGTACAATATAGAAGACATGAAAATTGTTAGTAGCTCCTTATTTGCTATTTTTATCCTATAATTTTTAAAAAATTATTATTTTTATTTTAAAAATTTTTTAATGTGCTTTATTTTTTAATATTTATTTTATTTATATTATTTAAAAAAAATTAAATGTCAATAATTACCTTTTTTACTCATCTTTCTAGAATTAAGAGGTAAGTAAAGGCATTAATACATAATAACATTTAGAACTACACTAGTTTAGTATAACAAACAAGAATGATTATGAACTCACAGCATTATTTAGAACCATTTAGGGGTTTTGTTTAGCAATGACTTCTTCATGGCAATGGCTAATAGTAATAGTAGCATAATTACAATTGATACAACAATCAACACTATCCAATCATTCACAATATTGCTAAAAAAGTATCAACCATACATGAAAAATAATTTAGAATGCAAGCTTAGCCTCCCTTAGTGGAGCTTAAATTAATGAGGAGAAAATGGCTAACCTGAATTGATGTAGGCTCAATTCATTATGACTAGATTCAATTTAATAGCAAGGGAGAAAAAAATAATAATAATAACTTAGGTGTCATGTGGGCATGTCACTGGTGAGAGAAAATTATTGCGAAGCATCTTTACATAAATTTATTATAAAAATTATTCATAACATATAAGTTCAATTAAATAATAATCACAAAAAAATTATTTACTAAGTAATTTTCAAAGGGAATGATGGAGAATACCTTGTTAATCTAATCTTAACCATAAGTAACTATCATGCTACCATGAATCACAAATCATTGCGCATGTTAAAGCTATAGCATGAAGTATAACAGCCAAAATATACAATTTTTCATATTGTAATGTTTGTTCTTCAAATTCCCATTAGATCAATAAGCCTTCAAATTATTGCAACATCATTATTTTGGCATAAAGTAGCATAATGACGAATTGAATCAAGGAAAAGATGAAGATGGCTAGTAAGAAATCAAATAGATAAAAGAATTAGATGATGGAAGCTGATAAAAGGAAAAGGAATGGTGATAGGGAAGTTAATAAAAAATTGAAGAGAGGTAGAGAAACTAAATGATAAAGGTTGACAGAAGGTAAGGCAATAGTGATGATGAGGCTTGATTAAAGGAATTGAAGAGAAAGAATTAGAGAAGTTAAGTGATAGAGATTGAAAAAAGATAAAGAGAATAAAGGTGAGGAAGGTTAGATTGGAGGCATAAAAATGGAAAGGGATTGAGAGAAATAATGTTGAAAAAGAAAGGAATTTTTCAATGTATAGGGACCATGGTATTAAGTAAAAGACAAAAGGAAGAGTAGGTACAATTCGAACTATCGACATCGAGTTAACAAGGTTAACAATTTGCTTCATAGGTCCAACCCAATTTAACTAGGCTTAAAAATAAATAAAATAAGTTAACTAATTCTGATTTAATAATTGAATTGAGACAAGTTTGACCTAACTTAATTCAAATTAAAGGATTGAGATTATCACGAACTTGACCCTACTTTAATGGATTTGATTTAATAAAGAAAATGTGATGAGTTTGACCTAACTTGATTAGCTTGATTGGAAATACAAAAAAAAATGATTTGGATAAATGTCTCAACTTAATTAAATTTGATTTAACAATGAAGAGGAAATAACTTGGATTAATCAACATTAGCATAGAAAGGTAAATGACCTAAATTGACATAGGCTTAACTCAACTTGATTAAGTTCAATTTAACAATGAAAAAGTAAATAACCAGGATTGACATAGATTCAACTTGACTTAATCAAGTTCGATTTAACCAAAAAAGAGGATCACCCAGATTAATACAAGCTCAAATTAACTTAATTAAATTTAACATAACAAAAAAATAAATAACCTAAATTGATATAGGTTTGACTCAACTTGATCAAGTTTGATTTAACGAAAAACTAAATGACCTAGATTGATATAAGCTCGACTCAACTTAATTTAGTTCGATTTAACAATAGAAAAGAAAATAACCTAGATTGACACGAGCTCGACTTAACTTAATTAGGCTCAATTTAATGATAAAAAGAAAAATGACCTGAATTGACAAAGGTTGACTTTACTTACTTGAGTTCAATTCAATAATAAAAATGAAAATGACCTGGATTGACAGAACCTCGACTTAACTTGATTGAGTTCGATTTAACAAGGTAAAGGAAAATGACCTAATAGGCTTGACCCAATTTGATTAAATTAAATTTTAACAATGCCAAAAGTAAATGGCCTAGATTGACATAGGCTTGACCTAATTTGATTAAGTTTGATTTAATGATAAAAAAGAAAATAACCAGGATTAACACAAACTTGATTGAGTTTAATTTAATGATAAAAAGGAAAGTAACTCAGATTGATACAGGCTTAACTTGATTTGATTGAGTTTGATTTAACAATAAAAAGGAAAATGAGTTGAATTGATATAAGCTCAATTTAACTTGATTGAATTTGATTTAACAATGAAAAGGAAAATGATATGGATTAACATAAGCTTAACTTGACTTGATTAAGTTCTATTTAATAATAAAAAAGAAAATGACTTGGACTGACATAAGCTCACTCAATTCGATTGAATTTGATTTAATAATGAAAAGGAAAAGAACCTAGATTGACATAAGCTTAACTTAACTTAATTGACTTTGATTTAATAATAAAAATGAAAATAACCTGGATTGATAAAGACTTGACTTAATTGAATTTGATTTAAAGAAAAAGTAAATGATCTAAATTGACATAGGCTCGACCTAACTTGATTGAGTTTAAGTTAACAAAAAGGTAAATGACCTGGATTGCATAAACTCAACTTAACTTAATTGAGTTTGATTTAACAATAAGAAAAGTAAGTGACCTAGATTGATGCAGACTTGACTTAACTTAATTGAGTTTAATTTAACAATGTAGTAAATAACCTGAATTAACATAAGCTTAACCTAAATTGATTGAGTTCGATTTAATAATATGAAATGTAAATGACTTAGATTGACACGGGCTTAACTCAACTTGATTAAGTTTGATTTAATCGTGAAAAGGGATTGACGTAGGCTTTACCTAACTTGATTGAGTTTAATTTGACAATAAAAGTAAATGACCTGAATCGACCAAGTTTGATTTAGAAAGGTAAACTATGCAAACATGACTTGATACAAGAATGTAATGCATGTAATAATAACTTGGTTGTCTCTTAGAAGAGTTTCTTATTTCATTCTTTTTAGGAACTTTCTCCCAAGAAGGTTATGTTTAGATAATGCTAAGTTTTGCCATTTCCTTTATCCACATTTCGTCTTTGTTTAGCTTAAATTTTCCATCAACATTGCCCTCTATTTATAGTAGAATTGAGATAAATCCATTGCTTAGTTCAACCATATTTGCATTATTGATTTCATTCAGACATGTTTAAATGGGCATGATGTCTTGTGGTGTTCCAATACACACTTATCATATGAAAATGCATGATATTTACATAATAAAGGAGAGAGAGACATAATAATGAATATTATCATTGCAACAAATAGTTGGAACAAAGAATTGTTAAGCATGGATGACAATAAATATCATTTGCAATAGGGTTCATAAGGGATTCTAGCCTTTTGATAATATGTTTTAGAACAATAATATCAGTTACTCCTTATATATGATTTGATGACCACAAATTAAGAAACTAATCATGATGAGCTTTATCCGAAAAGGCCTTCTTCATATTATATGATCATTTTAGCAAATGTTCTCATTAATCCTTTTTTTTATAGAGTTAATGATGACATAATGTAGATAATTTTTCTTTCAATAAGATTCAATTGATCATACTGAGTCTAAATCCACTTAGTTTTTCCTAATAATGATAACTTGACCCAAATAAGCCTAATTTCATAAAATATGAACAATTCAAATTAATTGAGCTTTAAGAAATCCTTAAAAGTTAATAATGAGGTAATTGAAGAAATGGAAACTGGTTTCATAAAACTTATCCATGCTTAGTTTTGCACATGCTAGTAGACATAAAAACTTTAATTTTCACTGAAGTTAAGAATACAAAGTCACAAGCAAGAAAATCATTACAATGTAAAGAGATCATAGCATTCATGAATCAACAATACTTATTATCTAGAATCATAAAGTATAATAACTTTATTTGAGAAAGAAAGAACTAAATAAACAATATCACATAAGTTATACTTTCAATCTCTCAAATGTTTAAGGGTAAGTGTTTCAATTAAATTCAACGTATTAAAAATTATACTATCATAGGCTTACTTAAATTCTCAATCTCTATTACCTAATTCACATGCACAAAATAAATTAAAAGTTTATTAATGGTTATAATGGGGTCAAGGTAAATGGAAGGTAATAATATGGAAAGAAAGGTTATCAACTAAAGAGATTAAAAGAGTATTAATGGATGGATCTAAACAGCAAATGATTAAGAAGTCATACAATTAGAATTATAGTTGTTCTAATGATAAATCATCCTTTCCTCATTTTATTTTTTATTTTTCTTATTTTTCCTTTCTATTTCTTTTTTAAATAAACTCTTCTTTTTCAAGTATTTGATATACTTTCATACTTATTTAGGAACTCAACCTTTCATTGATTCGACACTCTCTTAGCCTTTAAGGTTGTGTAGAATATTTCTTCTTCTTCTTCTTCTTCTTCTTCTTCTTCTTCTTCTTTTCTTTAAGAATGCAATGAGCTAAAAACAAGAAAAGGTAAATTAGGCACAAAAGGGGTACTTAATGAAAATGCAAAAATTGACTATTTAGGTACAAGTGGTTTATTCAAAAAAAATATCTTAATCATATTTGTTCATGCATGTGAAAAATGTAATCTCAATAAGAATTAAAGTAAGTTATGAAGTGACAACATAATAGGTGAATTTGTCACATAAGAAAGATAGTTAAAATTAATCAAATAGGCTTAAGGTCTCACAATTGAAGGCTACCAAAATTGATTCTTTTAATTTCATGTTTATTGCCAAACTTATCAATTCAAAGAAGTATGATAATTGTTCAATCACACTATAAAACTTTCAAACCTAATTAATTTATACTAAAGACTCATATAATTCTTAAAATCAATGGAAAGCACCTAAATAAGTAAGAAGATCTAGAACACTTAAAATAGAATTCTAAAAAAAAGACCCTCTCTTTTTTTTTAATAAGGATAAATCATAAAAAAAATATATTATTAACGGGATGCATATCAAGAGCTATGAATAATTCTTTATTCAGCCATCCTTTATACATACAACAAAACTAATGGTTTTACTAAATTTTTTTTTAAAATGAGGATAAATTATAAAGAAACACTTGTTACTAGTGAGATGCATATCAAAAGCTAAGAATAACTCTTTACTCAACCATTGTTTACACACATAACAAAACTAATGGTTTTACTAATAAGTTTTTTATATTATTCCTCCTCCCAATCTAATTTAAACAATGTTCCCAATGTCTTTATAGACGAGGAAAGAAGTAGAAAAGAAAAATAAAAACATAATAACAAAAATGGAATAAAAAAATTAGAAGTAAAATCATGAGAGTAAAGAAAGTTACAATCGAAGAGCGGTGTTTGATTTATGCTTTAGGTTTGCTAATCTACCTATTTCATTAAAGGATCAAGTTTAGGTGTACAAATTTGTAATTAATTAATTAGTTGATTAGTAATTGAGGCAAACATTATGGTGCAATGAGTCACTGGGAAAATAAATCTCTGTTTCACAGCTTGATCTAAGAAAGATAATAAACTATCATAAAAATTATTAATATTTAATAATTATAATAATTTTTATGAAAGTTTAGTTTATCCTAATATAAAATGTTACAAATTCCTTCTAACATTTCTAGACCACTAGGTAATGCAATAAAGGCTTGGGATTATAAAGCATGATCCAAAATACTCGTACAAGCTCGAAACTTTTAAGTTAGTACCCAAGGCATAGTTAGTGATGATCTTGCCATTTAAATCCTTCAAAGTAATATTCAAGACTTTGCTTCCTCTAATAATTGTAGTTACTATCACAGATTCCCTTAAACCTAGGATTCATTCCCTATACACAAGGTTGGATTCCTTTCTTATACACAAGGTTGATATTTCTAACAATTAACACTTTACCAAGCTCATTTGTCACTTTCACAAATTCATTTTCCTTTCTTAGATTAGATTCACTAAAGACATAGATTGATTTAAGGACTACTTTTTCTTCTACCTTAGGACAAGCATATGTGCATTGACAAGTGTGAATATGCATATTTATATAGTAAAAATAAGTGTTAAAAAGATCATGCAAATTAACTATAGTTAAAAAATTTTGAATTCAAAGAGTTAGGGGCAACAATTTTAGAAAATGATAGGAAAAGTGTATAGAAAAAGTAAAAAAAAATCATGAAAATTAATTATTGTTAGAAAATTTAAAATTTGAAGAGGAAAAAATTCAAAAGTAGATATTAGGTGCAATAATTTTAGAAAATAACATGGAAAAAGTGAAGACAACTATGTAGTTAAAAAGTAACTAAAAAGTTAAAAAAAAAATGCATATGAACATGAATAGTAGTTGTGATTTTGGCTCATCTTCCTTTGGTTTTACATCCAATAACAGCTTAAATACCTTCTATGAGTCAAGGATTTGCTTGCTATCTAATTTTCTTATAAATTAACAAACAAGGTATTTTAACATAAGATTCGAGAGACTATAATACTTCTTTTCCTTGTTAAATAGATCCAGTAAATCAAGAAGAATATTATGAACTTGTCTACTAGGATGCACCTCATGAGTTTGAAGAATATCATCCGGCTTTTTACTTAGTCCATCATTTATGAACTTGTCCACTAGGATGTGTCTCAAGAGTTTGAAGAATATCATCCAATAGCTCTTTATTCAATTCATCCTTTATAAAATGAAATTTGTTTTCTTGATTTTGGGAAACCATTTTGGTGCTCTTGTAGTATGTATTACATGTCCAACATGCACACTTATAGCAAACTTCCATTCTTTTAACTCTTTGCTTCTTAGCACAAGAACTTTTTCACATTCTTGCATTTGTTTAACAAATGAACTATAACACTAACCTTCTATATGTACCTTATCTTTAGTGATCCAATGCATATCTTCAAGAAGGTACAGATGCATGAGTACTTTTATTCTTTCCAGTTGACATCTATAGATTTTCCTAAGCAAATCTTAGGGAAGAGTAAGGAACCTAATTTTGAGTTTTATGAAAGTTTCCTCCATATCTTTTATAGTCCCTCCTTGGAAGCGAGTTTGATATGAATAAAAGCAAGGTTCCTCTTCTAAGATAAGTTATTTTAATAGGTGAATGCATGAATACTTAAGCTGTTCATTCCACTTAAGATTAAAAAGTAACTTTACGGGTTCTTTCCAACAACTTATAATCATTGACTTCAATTTTTCTTAAGTGTGTAGTACTAATCTTTGAAATTTACAATCAACTAGTAGTGAGTTCATATGATATAAATGACCTTTAGTGGTATCTACATATGATGAAATGATAAATGTAAACTTCCAACGAATAAAAATAACAATCATATTCAGTTGGGCAAGGATAAAACATGGGATAAGCCATTCAAGTTTTATTTTTCGAATGAAGGCAAGCCACATAGTTTAACTAATATATGGCTTAATCATCATTTTTAGGTAAACTTGTATATCTTAGATAAAAGATTATTCATAGAAGAGTTCCCTCATGTGTTCTACAAGGATTTTTCCTAGGCTTGAAATTTTCTATCATATGATAGACTTCTTTTAAATAAGGTAGTTTTAAGTTTATTCTAATCTGTGCCTAATTTTGCTTTTATAATACCTAATTGATAAAAAGTTCGTAGATTGCCCTTACTATCACCACGATAGGCTTCTAATCCTCACTCATGATAGGTTGCAGACGGAAAAGGTTCAAATCGAATAGGGGTGTTTCACTAGCTTGCACGGAAACTGGTAGTCTCACAAAGATATCATTACTTTGCCTTCTAACTAATCTTAAAAGGTAATGTATAGCTTGGGTAGAAAGCTTGTGATATGTGTGTAGGATCCATAATGTATAGTGTGTGAGAAGGAACATCAACCATTTCAAAATCTTCACATAACTAATTTATCGTCAAATAAATAAAGATAACCATGATGCAATAAACAAGATAAACACACATGTAAAGAAAATATTAAACTAACATAAACTAAGAAATTTCAAAGTTAAGATAGAAAAGAAGAAACATAATGGCCTAACCTAAATTTATCCTAGTGAAGTCACCAAGCTGTGACGATATGCCCCATAGCAGAATTTGTAGGAGGCCAACAATTTTCTGCCTCCTCGAAAATATTGGTAAGTACGAATAAAAAGAAAATGAAGTCACTACCAATCATTTTTTATAATGTGATTAGCACATTAAAAATGTTTTGCATTCTTAGAGTTCAGATTTAGGAGTTAGTTATATGTAGGGAAGCTATTAGCATCTCATAACATCCATTCAAAGCATGGTTATCCACTTATTCTAATTCTATATTTTGAATTGAACCATAATGATCCTTATTATATTATACATGTGTTTTTCTAAAAATATAGTTTTAGTTTTAATTAATTTGTTAATTTGGTTGTCAAATTTGTCCAACTTTATGATAGGATTTGAACAAAATAAAATGTTTCAATAATATTAAGTACCATCATGATCATACTTATAATCAGATTACTTAATTTCAATATATCATAGGAAAAAATCTTATTATTTTTGATAGAATTTTATTTTATTATCTTTGAAAATTTTTATTTTATTATTTCTAAAGGATATTTAATAAAATAAATGTAATATAATAATATTAAAAAAATTATTCTAAATAATATTATTTATTTATTTAAAAAGTATTGTATTAATAAATTTTCTAATTTAGAATACCAAATTTATCCAATTTCATGATCAAATTTGAATAAGAATTTATTTAGATAAATTTGAATTATAACTTCAATATTATTTCATAATTTTAAAGTGTTAAATTTATCCAACTTTATGGTTAAATTAGACAAATAATTGCTCAAGAAAATTGAAATCATATTTATTGCATTTGTAATTAATTTCAAAATTATTCCGTAACTACAAAATTTTAAATTATAAAAAAATTATAAAAAAATAGGTGTCAATAAAATTGTTTCAAATATAAATTTTAATGATATTAAATTTGTATAAGTAAAAGTAAATTTTTTAGGAAATTTAATCAACATTACATAAAGCCAAATAAGATGGAGAACATTTAAATTAATGAAAGTCAAACTTACAACAATATTTCTAATTTAAAATAAAGAAAACACAAAAAAATATTAATTAAAAAAACTAGATGGGTGCGATGGATATAGTGTAGTGTTGTCCTATCCCATCAGCTTTTATAAAAAAAATTCTTTTTTTTAAATTTACTTTATAATAATATTTTTTTTAAAAAGTAAAAACATAATACAAATTATGAGTGCATATACAATTTCAATAGAATGAAATAAATTAAAATATGTTATGTATGAAAATTATAAATCTAAGATAATTTTTATATGTAATAATATTAAAATTTTTAATTTAATCGGCTGACTCAATTTAAAGTTAAAAATATCGTTCACCTTAATAATATTAAAATAGATTAAATTTTCAAACTACTTTAATTTATTTAACCATAAGAATTGCATAAAAGTAACACTTTAACTCACATGTCAAACAAACAAAATATTGAATTAAAATAATGAAATAATGTAAAAACTAAAACAAAACAAAATAAAAAAAATAAAAAAATAAAAGTAAAAAAAAGTATCTTCTCTCTCCCCCTTCTCTCTTATAATTGCTACCCATTTACTCTCTCTCTCTTTCTCTACTTCTTTTCTTCTTATGTCCATCAAACTATTTCCTCTTCTTCTTTCTCATCTACAAATTCAACCTCTCTTTTCTTCTTCTTCATTCTAATATTTATACTTCTTATTTTTTTATTCTTCTTATCTAACTATTTCTCTTTTCTTTTGTTTGTCTTCAACATTTCTTTTTTATTTGCTCGCCTCTTTTCTTCCTAAATTTTTCAAATAACTTTCATCCTTTTTTCTTTTTTTTTTGAAAATTTTTTATCTTCCTTTCCTAATTTTTTTAAATCTCTTTATTTTTAATTCGTTCTATTTTGAAAATTTTCAATCTTTCTCTCCTTCTCTCATTTTCCCTTCATAAATGAGTTTTCATTGATTTTTATAAATGAAACTTCAGTAATTATATTTGCATTTAACCTACATTTAATTTACAGTTCACTTAAGCATTGTTGACAAATCAAGAATTCAATAAAACCTTATTGTTTTTCAACATTAACTATTGTTATATGCTTATTACTATCATACAAATTTTCTTCATTTGAACAATTCAAAATCATTATATCTCTTTGTTAGGATGGAGATAGATTGGCAATGAGTCTATGATTGATAGAATTTACTATATAACTGAGTAAAATATGGTAAGTGGATATGAAGGAGGTACAATGTAAAAGAAATGCAAATTATTAGCAGCTCCTCATCTACTATTCTCTTCCTGTAAATATTTTTAAAATTTTTTATTATTTTTATTTTTTAAAAATTTTTAATGTATTTTATTTTTTAATATTTATTTTATTTGTATTTTTTTGGACAAAATTATGTGTTAACAAAGATTATTAACAAATTTTGGTGTTTAAAGTAATAAATTATATGAATGATATAATTTTGAACTAGTACTTAATAATTTAGCATTCAAAATTCAATGTTTAGTTTTAATTATAATTTTTAAAATCAAACTAGTCATTAAGCCAGATAAGTCATTGATTTGTTAGTTTACTAATTTAATCACTAATTCACTGGCAAAAATAATTTTAAATTAAAAGTATATATCTTATATATGCATATATTTATATACGTTAAAAATATTAATTATACATACATACATATTGTATATTTATAATAATGAGTCATAATAAAAAAAATTATACAATATAAGTTAATAATATAAACAAATAAATAATAAAATATAAGTAATATATCAATAATTTATGTTAAAAATATTAAAAGAAATAACATAAATTTAATTAATCTAAAATTATAAAAGTATTTTAGCTAAATTACTAAAATTTATATTCTTTTACAAAATATATAAAAAAATTTACAATGAATCAAATATGCTTATCCGATTCAATGATTTTCACCTATTTACATCAATTTTAACTTGCTCACATACATTTTTTGTTCAATACCCTTAACCAAATTGGCTCATTGATGGGTTTATTAGTTTTACCAACTAGTCTAATTCAATTTTTAAAACTATAGTTTTTATGCCAAAAATTCTCATATTAATATCAAACTAACCCTAACTTGGGATCTTCTCAAGATTTTTTAATAATTAGCTTAATTTTAAGATTGAATAATTATAAATCTTGTAATTAAATTTTTTAAGCTTGTTATATTTTGTTCTGGCTAATACCTCTCTTTGTTTTTTTTTTTTTTGGTGATAATATTTCATACTTCTATTTTGTTAAATTATATTTTAAGTTCTTATAATTTCTTATTTTTTTAAATGAGTCCTTATAATTTTAAATTTTCAAATTAGATACTTATACTTTTATTTAATTTCTAATTAGACCCCTACCATTACTCTACCATTAATTTTAAATGATATAGTAAATGGTTTACTGATTGGATTTAAAATATGTCAATTTAAAGTTACCACATAAGTATAGAAAATGTAATTTAGGTCCTCATACTTTCACAAATTTTTCAATAGATCCTTATATTTTTTTTAAAATTTTGAATTAGATCCATACTAAATAGAAGAAAGAAGAGAAAAAAATAACAAAATATAATAATTAAATTTAAATTTTAAATTCATTATACATCGAGGTAGACTAAACATATATTAAATAATTTAAATAATATTTTCAATAAACTATTAATAATTTGGAGTTCGATTAATTAAAATTACTACATCATTTAAGAAAATTTAAGTTTAGAGTTTGTTATAAATTAAAATGAGATAATTATAATTAAGTAATTCTTATAAATAATGTACTAAAATTTATAAATAAGAATACATAACTTATTTATTTTTAACATAGATATATCATTTTTCAATTATGTTGACAACTTCAACACTTGGCCTATCTAGTACTAATGTGACAATTACAAATAAGTTTCAAGGAGAAAATTGGTTTTGCATTCTTAAGTATCTAATGTAAGGTGAATATAATATTTTATAATATCCTTCCCACTACTTGTAGAAATTGCATGTGTGAACAAATATATTATATTTGTCTCATTTTTCCAATACTTTATACCCTATGATCCGATTGATAAAATTTGAAAGAAAGGAAAAAATTAGAAGCAAAAAAAAAATTCTCTTTCCTTATTTAGATGAAAATGAAATAAGAAGAAAATAATTTTTCTTTATTTATTTAGATAAAAAAATGACAGAAAAAATTAAATTAAGTTGAATGACAAATTCAATTACCTTCAAATTAAATTCCAAACTAAGGAATCAAGTGAAAAATTATAGCAAATCAAAATTTCACTCATTTTTTACCTATATATGCTAAGAAAGTATTTTGGTGGGTTCTACACTTTTTTCCCTCTTCCATCCATTTTTTGTTTTACAATCATGTAAAAGAAATTTTCATTTTTTACTCATTTGAAAATATTCATTTTCTAAAAAAAAATAAACACAACTTTAGAGATTATTCATTTTTTAATTGCTATTTGTAATTATATGTTTGAAGTACTTCTCAAATATTGTTGAAATATAGTTGTCATCTCTTACAAAATTATCTTTAATTCATGTTGACATATTTAGAAAAAGGATTTATAGTATACTTCTAATTAAAAGCTACTAAAAATTGTAAGTATTCAATTGAAAATTTTGATGTGCTTAAATTAAAAGAATTATAAAATCAAAAGAACTTGAAAGATAATTTGATCCTTTTTTTTCAAAAATGAAATTAGTGTTAATACTATTTATGAAAATAATCAATTTGCACACATAAATGTAGTAAGTGAATTTCATCGATATTGATCTAAATATAAAAACTACCAAAAGAGTTGATTATATGAAATTATTTATAGATAAAATACTCTAAATCCTTGCTTGTAGGTTCTGTTGTCAGTAGTGATTAAAGGTAAAAACAACATATAACTAAAAAATTGGTTAGACCTACTAGGCATGCATAATAAATGAATAAATTATTTGGCATGAAAAAGTATATAATGTTATCAAATTAAATAATAAAAATAATTATTTTTCTAATATTTTAACTTATAAAATTATTTTACTATTTGACATAAAAATAAATAAATTATATAATCTTATTTAAAAGTTTCAGTGCACTATTTATCTGGATTACTTGACATATATTTGGCTTACTTTAATTTATGGTAAAATCTAAATTTTAATTTTATTAATTGGTACAATATTTTTAATTAATTAGATTCTAAATTATTAATAGTTTATTGAAAATATTATATTATTTAGATTATTTAATATGTATTTAGTGTCCCTCAATATTAATGATACTAAATTTAAATTTTAAATTTAATTATTATACTTTATTATTTTTCTTTATTTCTTTTCTCTTTTTTGAACATTCATCAGGGGCCTAATTTAAAATTTTAAGGAAGTATAAGGATTTATTCAAAAAATTTATGAAAGTATAAGGACCTAGATTGCATTTGCTATGCTTATATGGCAATTGAATTAGCAAATTTTAAGCCTAATTAACAAAATGTTTACCACCTCATTTAAAATTGATGGTAAACTAACAGTAAGAATTCAATTAAAAATTAAATAAAAGTATAAATACTTGATTTTAAACTTTTAAACTATAGGGACCTATTTGAAAAAAAATTAAAGGACTTAGAGTATAATTTAATCTTTAGTTTTTGAAGAGATCACTCTGCTTTTGAAAGTTAACGTTTGAAATAAATGCATTAAAGTATCATGGTCAAATTCCCTTCTCTTAAGTTGAGAATTCTTTATAACATGTAATGTACAAGATTTATATTTTATTTTAAACAAATGATAATTTCTTGCCAAGACAAGTACAAAAAAAGCAATATTTTGCAATTTCATTAACAATCTTAAAAGTTATTTATTTAAAAAAGGATTTCTAATAAAAAATATTATAAATATAAAAAAATCCTTAAAAATTTCTAAATCTACTCAAAATAGACTTTTAACTTAAAGGTTGGGAATTTCAAACAAAATGTGACTTAAAAATACTATAAGTTTAAATATAATCAATTGTTAACGCAAAATTTTTACATTATTAAACATGTCATTGAAAGATCAAAAACAATAATGAAGGTGAGATAATATTTTAATGGTGTGATAGTACATATATGAGTAATAGTGGAAAATTCCTATTGTAATTAATAGTTTGCATTGAGACTTGCATCCAGTATAAGTAAATTTAAGGGAAAGTAAGCCTAGTTTGTAAACTAAATTTAGGTAATTGCACGGATGGATTGAATATTACCTTGTGAAATTGAATCAATTAACTTTATTTTTCAATGTTTTTAAATTTTTTTGGTCAAGCAAAAGTTCATTTTTGCACATTCTCATTATCATTAAAGTTGCAATTATGCAAATAATTGTATGATAGGTCTATGAGGGGGTTTGGATATACTTATAAATTCAAACTTATTTATCAAAGAGGTGAAAAATAAAATTACAAGTATGATTTTTCCACAACTATTACATAATTATTTTTTGTAATTTTGTAATTAGTGATAAAACGTATCAAATTGAATTTTGATAAGTCTACTCTGACTAGCAATATGTTAGCTAAGAGACTTGTAGTGTATTTCTATAATGAAGTGTATTGAATAGTAGTCGTTAGTCCTAAACAAGGGAAGGTCACAAGTATTTATAAATTAGGGACTTATACCAAAAGGTATGATTCTAGGTTCACATTGAGAGATTAAAAAATCTCCATGATTTTTGTGTGATTCTAACTAATGGAAGAATGTCAAGTGTCCAAGTTCTAAAACTATTAAAAGTGTTGTCTATTGTTTGTGCATACAAGATTTTATACCCTAAATGACCAAAGCTCCATAAGTTATGTAGAAAAGGTCTTCCACTAGCTAAACAGTTAAGAGACAAGATACGATATGCAAACAAGGTCCTTCATAAGTAAAGGGACCAAGGCTTTGTAGGCTAGGCAACCACCATAGCTAATTGGCAAGATTCAATCCATTATCGCTATCATTTGCTCCTTTTCCATTTATTATCACCTTGTTTTGCAAATCAAGACCATTATTACTTCTAATAGTAATAATGGTTCCATTTTTCAAATGGATTAAGATTGTATATTTTGCTTGTTTTTGTCTATTGATCTAGATTAAGTTTTTACCTATTAAAAATATTATTTTTCAATCATTTAATTTCTCAATGTTTTTAGTTCCTTTTTTTTTATTTCGCCAACTCCTCATTATGCTCTTTGGTCTTGATTTATAATGCCTACACTTGTTGCCATCCCTTGATCCATTGTTCACTACTTGATTTTTGGCATCTTCTTATCTTCCTCCTTCTAGTTAAAGTTTATGAAACATGTCAATAGATTTGCATTAAAGAAACATAAACTGATGTTAAGATTTATACTGATGTAGTGTAAAGCAAACTTACTACAAAAGAGTTCAATCCAAATCAATCTTGTTGTGTCCAAATTCATGAATGTAGGTATAACACTAATTTTGCTTTCGATAAATATCCAAACAAATGAACCTTTTAATGAATCATCATCACACGAGCAATTTGCCAAATCACAAATGCGGGAAAAATTTTGTCATGAATGCATGATCTGAATGAGGAACCATGAATGTCGTCTAAAAAGGCAGGGTCTTTTTAGTATCTATATGAGTAGTTAGAAATTTTAATCAAGTAAGATGGAGTCGTTCTAAATGGACTCTCATAATCAACCTACAATGTTGGCTATCTAATAGGCAAAAAAAAAGGTTTCTTGATATCAGTTAGATTTCTATCTCACTAACTAATTGATTGATATTAGTGAGATTATTTTATTCTATCTAATTGATTTATCTTAGATAAAACTTAACATGATTTTTAACTAGAATTACTTTAAGAACAAAAATAGTTAGGTTTTGATTATTAACTAAGCCCAATAATGATTCTGGCTAATAATCAACCCACCTTTAGTGTTAACTAAGTAAAGCCTAATCATGTTACGCTACTACTTAGTGAAACCTAATCATATTTGGCTTATCCTAATTAAAAGCTCTAATTTAAGTGAGAGTTTCTAATTACACTATGACTCTAATATTTGCTTTATTCTTTGTGTGTGACCTTATAAGTTTTTATTATATTGATAGTGATCCTAAAATCCTATTTTAGTTTCACAAATAGTATATGTCATTTAGTAATACATCAATGCCACCTAAGTAATGAAAATGTCAGTAAATTAATATAAACTTTTTCCTTGACTAATGTTTTATGTAGTTTAATCTTTTTTATTTAGATATCCAGATTGACATCAAAGCATGAAATATGTTATCTTCTTTATAGTTCAATCTATGTGTTTCTTTGATTTTTGAGTAAGTTAACTCAAAACAAATGAATCAATATCACATTTCAATTCATTTAAGCATGACCATAATTTTTTGTAATCTCACTTAATCAAAAGCTTTGTAATTGTCACTTCCCCAATTTATGAAGGAAAAAATCCCATCTAATTCACTGATATCCATCTGCATGATTTGTGGCATATCTAATTACCATTTTTTAGGCCAACCCTATGTTAGGATTGGGAGCCAAACAATTGTAGCAGAATATTAACTGATCCAACCAATAATCCACGCGAAACGATTAGATTAGGATAAGGGTTTTGTCATTACCTTTTACAAATGATTCAAAACTCGTTCGTTGATTACCTTTTCAACTTGCTCTCGGTCGAAACTCTGAGGTATCCACATGAACCAACAAATCACCAGTGAACATCCTATAACCACTAATTGGAATTCTCCTCCTTTACCTCATAACTATGACTCTTCAAAAGTTATGGTCAAAGAGGGCTACTAAGGTTTTCTATGTGCTATTAGATGTGTGAATTATTATTAAATTGATAGCCGATAAGCCTATTTAAAGTGTATAAAAATTTTAATTAATTAGGCTTTGTTCCATGTATAATTATGGTCTTATAATTATAACATGGAATTCCCATATACTATGCCTAAATAATTTAGTCCATCAATTCTAAATCCACTAGGTTCTAAGTATGCAATCCTACAAGCTCTCATTACATTGACAATGATCATAAGCCATATTACAAATCATAAATAATAAGCGGTGTCTAGCAATACATCATTGTTACCCAAGTAATGAGAAAGTTAGTGATTTGATCAAACCTATACATGTGATCATTATTTATAACTTTTTGTCCTAGACATCTAAATTGAGCATAAGACATGGACCGTGTCATTCCTATATAAACTATTTCAAAGGTTTCTTGATTTCCTAAGGAAGCTAACTAAGACAAATGTAATTGACATTACATATCAATCTATTTGGGCATGGCCATGCATTTTTCTCAATCTTACTTAATCAAGGGACCCACGAATGTCACTCTTGTTATATAGGGGGACAAATTCCATCTTGATCACACAAATCCCTCCACATGATATGTGACACATTTAATAACTACTCTTGCATTTACTTAACCATGAGTGACATAGAGTAGTATCAAAATGTAAAACTCACATGTAAGGAACCTTGGCGATCTAAAGTTAAAGGATAATATTAATGATAACTACTCATGACACTCATATAACGATTCATATAGTGTTCTTAAAATGGGTCAGTCTAATACATAAATTTTCTAACTTGTGCTCATGTGTAGACTTAATATCTCATATAAGTAACCACACATGCTAGTCTTAACATATTAATACAACCTAATCCATAATGATATATGACTAAGGACATTTAAGAATACAATTATTCTAGGGTTATTATTATAATTAAATATATTACGTAGAAAATATATGTATAAATATAATAATTAGAATTGCCTTTGAAATAACATGATTCAAATTTGTAATCATTCATATAATTGATTTTAGGGCATATACACCAACACCCAATTATAGGCGACATTAAATGACAACGAAGTATATAACTCCTCATGTAAAGAATCATAGTGATTTTAAGTTAAATGATCATGTAGATCATTATTACTATGAAAATTTCTTATGACATTCACATAATGATGTATATGGTATTCTCATGGCAAGTCTATCTAGTACATTCATTCTCTAATATGTACTTATGTGTTGACTTAATATTTCATATCAATGACCAATGAAATTTGGTCATCAGCCAATGTACAAACTAGTATATGCATTATTGTTATCCTATTTTGCAATAATACTTAACTATGAACATTTAAGAATAGTATTAACTATTTTAGGGATAAATATCATATTTATTTATATTACCCAGATATAATATTAAATATAATAATTAAAATGCCTTGATATACATAATGAAAAACATAATACAATTTACACTAATACAATCATTCTATGATTGGCCTTTAAAACATACACTAAAAGTTTTTGCTTTGCTTATGCTAGTTTCCTACCCTTTTTCTTATCCATTTGACTCTCTTGTTTTCATTTAAAGGTCTATTAGTTTTTTGTTCCATATTTTCTAACCAAAGTCATTCATCCATTTAGTGACACCTCTTTAGATACTACCAACATTTCATCTTCCTCTGATTTAGGCAAGTTTTCTTCTCACCCCTTTCTAAATCCAGAGCCTTTATTTTAGTAATGGATAAGTGAGCTTGTAATTCAAATAAGTCAGACCATGCTAGGTTAATCCATTTTCACTAACTTAAGTTAAATTAAATAACCTCAAAACTTTAAACCTAAGTTACATCTTGCAAATGGATAGACCAAAGGTTCTTAGATTCACTTTGCAACATTTGTTACCTTAATGCATCTAATTAAAAATTAATATGCTTTATTACATGTAAGGATGATAAAAGAGTATGTAGCTATAACTTCTCGTCATTCCTTATGTTTTATGGTGGATGTATGATAAAATTAAGATGGTAACTCCTTTCTACCCCTTTCAACAGGAGGTTTTATATGGTATGAACCAATGTTTGACCCAATTTACTTCTAACACATAGGTGACACTAACCTATTTTAAAGTCATTGTTGTAAGCCTAGTTACAAACCTACTTTAGAGAACTTCCTATTTTTTCTCTTTTTGTAATAAAAAAAGGGAGATTGGATGTATTTTTTTTAAAAAAGCTCAAACTATCCACAAGGAGTTAAAAACTAGTATTAAATATTAGAAGAATACCTTTTTAAGTTAATGTAACTTAAGATGTTCCTTTTTTTTAGTTAGTGATAATCAAACCCTAATCCCATCCTATCCAATGGGAAGAAAGGGTACAACCACCTAAAATCCATTATCTAGATTCATACTCCAAGGAAGACCAAGATTTGATACTTTATCTTTTAAATTCGAGTCTTCTAGATGTTTAATTCCTTTTAAGTATGTTCTATAATCATTATACCTCTATTTTGCTTATTTTATGTTTTTCTAACTAGCTTGATTAGCTTTAGTGTTTGGCTTGAAAAGGCAAAGTTCTTCAAAGATATGACATGTGTTAATGAGGCTCACTTTGAGTAAATAAAGGGAAAATATTTATGGAGGAAAACCCTTGCCCAAAAAGGTATTGATAGGTCTATTAATGGTTAATATTTTGTCAAAAAGAAAGACATAACAAGAGGTAGTCCATACTATTGAATCCATTCTTCCTTCTTCCTCATCAATTACTTCTAAGCATACTGCTCTTATAAATATAGAAGAGGTCAAAGTTCCAAAAGACAATGTTGAGCTTAAGATAGATTAAAATAAAAGGAGATTAGTGAAGCAGATAGAAAAGATAAAAGTTTTAATTATTAATATTTCTTTGAATGCTACCTTCTTATTTTTATTCTACTCATTGCATAAGGAACTTCACCATGAATGAAAAGTTTAAAGAGTATATGTTAAGGGTTAAATTTGTTGGAATCGGGAGCCAAACAAACGTAGCGAAATTAACTGATCCTAGTTAAGGATCCATGTGAAACAATTGGATCAAGATAGGGATTTGATTATCTTTTACAAACACTTTAGAGGTTTAATCCCTGATCACCCTTTTCGACTTGCTTCCAATTGAAGATTCCGAGGTATCCATACAAACTTGTGAATAACCAACAAATGTCTTATGTGCACTGATTGGAATTCACTTCTTTTTCTTTCATAGTGCTAGCTACGCCCTTTGAGGGTTCAAAGGGATTGCTAGGTTTTTCTGTATTTGTAGGATGTGTGAATAATTCTTATTATGACCTATCAAGCCTATTTAAATAGGTACACAAAAAATCCTAACTAATTGGACTTTGTTCCATGTATAATTATAGACTTGTTATTGGGCTTTATAATTATAATGTGGAATTCCCATATATTAAGCCCAAATAATTTGGTTTATCAATTCCAAATCCACTAGGTCCTAAGTGTGCGACCCTACAAGCTCTCATTACATTGATAATGATCATAAATCATATTAATAATCATAAACAACAAACGGTGTCTAGCAATACATCATTGTTACCTAAGTAATGAGAAAGTCAGTGATTTGACTGAACCTTTATATGTGATCATCATTTATGTCCTTTTATCCAAAATATCTAAATTGAGCACGAAACATGGACTGTGTCATTCCCGTATAGCCTAATTTAAAAGTTTCTTGATTCCTAAGTAAGATGACTAAAGCAAATGGAATTAACATTCCATGTCAATTCATCTGAGCATGGCCATGTATTTTTTTTTTCTCAGCTTTACTTAATCAATGAGCTTACAGATGTTACTCTTGTTATATAAGAAGGACAAATTTCATCTTGATCACACAAATCCCTCTGCATGATATGTGACATATCCAATAACTTACATTACTTTCACTCAACCATAAGTGACATAGATTAGTATCAAAAATGAAACTCACATGCAGGAAACCTTAGCGATCTCAGGTTAAAGGACTATATTAATGATGATCACTAAAAATTACTCATGAGACTCATATAATAATTTATGTAGTGTTCTTAGAATAGGTCGGTCCAGTATACAAGTTCTCTAACTTGTATTCATGTGTAGACTTAATATCTCATATAAGTCACCACACATACTAGTCTTAACATATCAAAGCAACCCAACCCATAATGATATATGATTAAGGACATTTAAGAATATAGTTATTCTAAGGTTATTATCATAATTAAATATATGATACAAATAATATATGTATAAATATGATAATTGGATTTGCTATTAAAATAACATGATTTAAATTTACAATCATTTATATGATTAGTTTTAGGGCATATATACCAACAAAGTTAACCATAGATAACTTGGATTCATTATAATATAAAGGAATATACCTATCTTCCTTTATGAATGATTATATATTGTTGTTAAAAGATCATGAGGATTACGAATCAAATAAGGGGTGTTAAGTTTGGTCAAATGGCCATTTATCACTTGTGTTAGGGTTTTTTAATGTGCTTTCTCTTCACCTAGTCTTTGTTGGGAATTCAAATTATCATACGCAGCAAAAATTTAAAATTTGATCAAAATTCTACTAAGGATCCATGCAAAAGACATAAATCAATGATTAGGATTTTACCTATTAAGGCACTTGTATTTCTACTGATCAAAACTTGAGAAAACGGATGAATTAAACGTTGACTGGAAGGTACAGCATCTCTACGGTATCCACACGGAGTGAACAATGACCTCTCACCCTCCACAAATCTGCTAGGATGCATTTCTCTCTCTAGGATTAGAATTGGGTGTTTTTTGAGTGATTTAGGATTTTATGGAAGCTTATGAGCGTGTCTAAAGTGTTGCCTTCAAGTTCCCTTTTATAAAACTTAAGCAAGCCACAATCCTAGTCTTACTAGGATAATGCCTTCAAAAAATCCTAATCACACTTAACAACTTATCTTATTCTTATCCTAGAGATAAGCCTTATCTATTAATTATCTAATATTAGATAATAATATTATCTCATAATATAAATATCTTAACATTTAGATAATTACATATAGTTATTAAATATTAAAATAATATTATTTCATAATATATTTATCTAATATCTGATAACATAATTATTTGATATTACTTTAATATCACATAATATTATATATATATATATATATATATTACATGAACAACATATTATTATTCTTAAAAATAATATATATGTACAAAAATAAGTTCAATTAATTAGATATTAATATAATTAAAGTCTAATTAATTATTGTCTTATTCTTACTCCTTTTGTGTGACTTTGTAGGTTCTTACTACGTTGACAATGACTCATTATTGAGTCATAAACAATGAGCGGTATCTAGCAATACATCACTGCCACTCAAGTAGTAAGAATGTTTGTAATTCGACATCCACCTAATACATTATTAACGTTTTGCATCATAATCCCTTTTGTAATAATATCCAAATTGAACTGGAGGCATGGAATGTGTCATCCTTGTCAAAGTTCAATTTTTATTTCTTGATATTGAGTAGACTTCAAAATAAATTATCAATATCACATATTGATCCATTTAAGCATGGTCATGCATTTCTAAATCTCACTCAATCAAAGAGCCCAAGGATATACCTCTTTTTTTTATAAGAATAACAAAATCCCATCTACATCACTCATTTCCCTCTGCATGATTTGTGACACACCCAATCAACATCCTGCTCGTCATCTTGATTAAAGGTGATGTAGGACGACATCAAAGTAAGTAACTCTTCATGTGGGGAACCATAGTGACTTCAAGTTAAAGGACTATGCGTATTTGTGATCATATGAGAATAACTAATGACATATTTATCCATGCAATATTCTCATAGTGGGTCAATCCAGTACATTGTTCACTAATAATCTACTCATGTAGTGACTTGATATCACATATCCATGATTTATAATCATCAGTCACTATACATGCTAGTCTCAATATATTATTACTATCCTTTTCGTAATAATACTTGATTAGGGGCATTTTAGGAATAGAAAAACTATTCCAAGGATAATTATTATATTTAAGTTATAATTTGTGCAAAATAAAATAAAATAAAATATAATAATTATATTGTCAAAACAAAACATAATATATTATGTAATATTACAATCATCTCTATAATTAGTTCCTAGAACACACACCAACAATCTTAACTACCTAAAAGAAAGAACTTTCTAAATTTAAAGGTATTAATTTAGACATTACTACCAGTCTTCAAGGTAATTTGGATAATGTTTTTAATAAAGTTTAAGTTTGCTAGGAGAATTTGAAGGATGTTAAGAATAAGGTGGTTGATTTGAAGAAAGAAATTAAGGCATTTCATTTGGAAAAAGAAAAAATAGAACCTCTAGCTGATTAACTAAAAATGGAGAAAGATGTTTAAAATATAATCTTTTTAGGAAGAAAATTAGGATTTCATTAAGAAAAAGAACTAAAACAAGTTAAGGCTACTTATTAAGAAACTCAAAGGAACTTGGTGATCTAAAGGCAAACTTATATAACATGTATCTTCGTGCATTTTCTAAAGCTAAAAAGCAGGTGCTTTACTTAATTCCTAGGGTACCATTTGACTTTTCATAAGTATCTAATGAGAAGGAAATGTCTAAGATCTATTCCTTGAAAGAAGTTGCAACTCTTTAAGGCATTCTATAGGTCTATGTGCCTTTATTTTTTTTCTTTGTAATGTTGTTCAAATATTTATGATATTTTGTAATTGTTTTTAAATATTATTTCACCAATAGTTTCTTCTACTTACTTTGAATGTTAATTTTGCTTCCAAAATGCCATTTTATGTTTCTTTTTATAGCGATTTGTGGAACAACTAAGGGACTAGCTTATGGCCAAGTGCCAAAGGTTTGAGTCTCAGCTTTGTAGATGGCTAAAAGGTCAGTTAAGGTAAGTACTAAGAAGACTAGCTTAAGCTTGACTTAACTGAAAGATCAGGTTGGGTGAATGTTGACAAGGCCTGAATTATCTAACTATAATTTGTAATTTTGTAACTAATGACAAAATTTATTGAATTGGATTTATTTATTTATTTTTGATACATTAATTATAAAAATGTTTTAAAGTTAGATTGTCCAAAGTAATATTTAAATTTATTATCACTAGATCATATCTAATTTGTTCAAATGGACTTTATTATTTTTTAAATAAAATATTTTTATTGACTTATTATTTTATAATTATAAATACAAGTAAATAAGATTATTCATAAAAAAAAAGTTTCTTGTCAAAACAAAAGAGCTAAAATGTCTTTTTTTTTTTGTAATTGTAAGAGTAACTAATCTACTTGACTTGATTTAAAAAAAACAATGAAAATAAAATGTCTTTTTATTTATTCTTTACGGAAATAACTGTCTCTTTCTTTCTTTTTTTTTTTTTTCATTCTCCTTAATCAAATTAACAATGTAACTTTCACTCCCTTATATTCTCTCACGCACATTCTCTTATTAAAAAAATGAATTCCAAAGCCATGACATGTACATATATTTTTTTTTATGAATGAAATGGTAGCCAAATGGAGAAATTAGTCAAAAAATTAGAGCATTAACAAATTCTAGAGCCATGATATGTACATGTATATTTTTTTATGAATAAAATGGTGCCTAAGTGGAGTAATTACTTAAAAAAATTAGAGCATTAACAAATTCCTCCAATAAATATCTCTCTAGAATTTGAACACATTCATTAATACATAAAGTTTGTTTGGGTCAACATTCTTTTCGCTAAACCAAACCGTTTTGGTAAATCCACATATAATTTAAAATGTATTATAAAAATAATACTGACATAGCATAAAAGTAAAAAAAAAGAAATAAGAAAATTAGTTTTTATTATTTCTATATATATGTAACTCTTTTATAATTTTCAATATTTATAAATTTCTTAAGCACCAAGTGATAACTATCATAATTAGTAATGATAATTATCTCTATTGATAATTATCTATTATTGGTTATAATCAAATATCGAGAAAATTTAAATTGCAATAACTAATAGATAAATCAAACATATTTTATAGGCATCCATATAAATAAATATTTATATCATTCCCTTTTAAATGTCCATTTTATAAAGAATATACCTCATTAAAACCTTTGTTAGGAAAAACTAAAAGGATAAAAATTATAGTGAAGGAAAAAGAATATATTATTCATGTAGCAAATAATCTACCTTACTAAAACCTTGTCAAGAATACCTAATGGGAAAAACCATGGCTAAGGTAAAAAGAGTGCATATGAATTTAACTCCCTTATTGAGAATATTACTGAAGATTAAAGTTAATGTCTTTGCTAGTAATTCAACTAGGGATCACTTGAGCAAACTTGTTATTGTGATCAATTATCAAAATCTTTTTGTAATATAAAAATAGGTTTTATCCTTTGATATAATTCCTTCTAATTAAGCTTTAAGACATAACATTACCTTTATATAAATTTATTGAAATTTCTTTCTTGAAATTCAAGAGAATTAATTCTTCACTTATTATATACATGTTGTAGAAACCGCAAATATAATTTATCTTACTACAAAGTATGATATAGATGTGTCATCATATATAGTAATATGAGATTAAACTTTATATGGATTAAACATCTTGTATCTATATAACTAAATAGTTATGAGTAAAGATTTATACAAATAAAATAATCTTATATCATTATTCAACAAAGATATCTAAAATATATGTTTAGTACTATTCTAACATCTTCTAGAAAAAGAACCATATTTTACTAATAAATATTTTGAAATGCTATATCAAGACATGCATAATTAACAATTACACTAAGATATAGCAGCTCAAGATAATGAAATTTTTCATTATTTTTCGGAGTTCAAATTAGATCCTTATTAGTACTAAATAATTGAACAATTATTAGGACACCCAATGGATATGATTTATCCATGTAAAAGGATCTTTCTATTTTAATTAATAAACAAATATTTCATTATTTAAATGATTGATCTGTAGGATAGAATAAAACTCAATTTTTTTAAATCTTTCATCTCAAACTCTTTTTTTGAATACTTTGTCATATTTAAAAGCTCTTTGTAAGTTTCAATAATATTCAAATTATCAATTATGCAACAATTCACATTCATACATCAATAAAAGGGATTATATATATGTATATATATATATATATATATATATATATATATATATATATATATATATATATATATATATATCCAACAAATATTCACTAGGATGATTTCAACACATCCACCTAAACTTATATGAAAATCTTTATGATTGAATTGAATATATTTCTTAAATATTTAAATTACAAGCTTCAGGCATCTAAAATCCTTTTAGGATTATAATATCATTATCAATTGTTAAATGTGAAATAAAACATAATTAAATCCATCAAAGACATATCAAGTTTTGATATATTACTAGAAAAATTTTATCCACCATGCAAAAGTAAATATTTCTCAAAGCTAATTACAATCTTTGTAAAAACCCTTGTGTTATAGATCATACTTTATTTTTGCAAATAAAATTTTCTTATTATCTTAGCACAATTATATATTTGTACCTTATTAACTTCATACCTTCAAGGTATTTTATTGGCTTAATACCTTTTAAGTGTTTCTTTACTTTATAAGTAAATTCAAACTTTACATATCTGAATTTTTTTCCTTTCTCTTTCACTAATAAATATCATCATTCTATAAACACAAGATCCTCACTAGTTATTATTTTAATACTTTGTTAGCACTATTTTGTATATAAGAGTAAATGTTGTTAACAACTATTCCTTTTTAGTTCCATCTTTCTCATTGGAGACATAATCAATTGAACTCTCTTTAATTCATAAATTTTAATTACCTAAACTTTTTTCAAAAATTTATCTTTAATTATGTCTTTCTTTTCAAAAATATTTAATTCTTTAATAATGTCATTCATTTGCTCCTTTTTCATTTTGAGAATATTTGTATTTGAAATTAATAAGTCTATTATACTTAAAGCATGTTCACAAATCAATTATTATTGAAAAACATATTACCATGCTTAAGTATTAATTTGAATAGAAGCATTTGTAGTTGACATATTTATTTATTTTAGCCAATAATATATCTTGAAATTTTCTATATTTTATAAATCAATCATCTTATGAACTTCTGGTTCATATCACATTATGTGAGAATCAATATGATTATATTCTACATTACTTTTATAGCTATATATTTTCTCCCCTTAATTTTAGGAATATAGTTTCACATATGAAATCATATTATTTATCATTTTTCAAGATTAATGTGTAGTATGGTAAAGTAAAAACATATTGCACATTCAAATCAAAGCCAATTATAAATAGAAAATATAAATTTTTAGCTTGATAAGTATAAGTATTACAACATGTAAAGTTGCATATCCCTTAAAATGATAAAAGGAATCTTATTCTCTTGAACAATGATAAAACTAATGACTTGAGATATTGAAATTATTCTAACCAAATCATTATATATATAAACATACTTTAGGATGTTTAGCAATTATTCCCATTAGAATATGATAATCATTAAAAGTTTTAGATATAAATCTACTAGCATTATCAAGACATATTATTTTAATTACATAATTAGGAGATTGTGCTCAGAGTCAAATTATTTGAGCTAGTAATCTTACAAACATCTACTTGTGGATTGATAATAAATTCATATGTGAATAAAATCATAAAATACTCAAATAGTCCACATAATGAACAAATCAACATATGTCACCTTATATTTAATTCAATAATATTAGGAATCTAATCCTAACTTTAGCTAGTGATGGCCTTAATGCCTTGTAAACAAATTGTCTTGAGAACAAGTAGTACATGAAAATCATATTGAAGAACCTTCTAGTTCTTCAGTGAATAACCTTATAAATTTTCAATGAAATTTCATATTATTATTGATCAAGAATGGTTTATCTGATCATGCTATATAATAAAAATATTTTGGTCAGTAAACTTTTAGTTCACATTTCTTTTAATTATCTTTGTATATGTATACTACATATCAAAAGAAAATGGTAGTTACTTTTCCAACACTTTTTTCTCACTTAATATACCATTGTAATATAAATATATTTAATATCTTTTTTATCTCAATGCAATATCTATGTCATTACATATTTCTAAAACTTAGTAAATATCTTTGAGATATAGTTGACAATAATGCATCCATAAGCACTGTATATTTCTTAGTAAAATTATATTAACTCTTTAGGAGTTTTCAATCAATTTGTACTACCTGATATTATATTTAACATAATTTTCACCTATCATTAATTGAAAAAATTATTTTTTACTATTAATAAGGTGTCACGCATTGTTACAATATTCATCATAAACAAATATTTAATATTAATTTAATAAAATACAAAATTAGTCACTATTACTACCAATCAAATTATCAAGTCTTTCTTTGGAATGTGCTAAGAAATTTGCCACATTGAAATATATTATATCATAAGAATTATGGTTGAAAGTATTACTCTCATCAATATAATTGGCCTCCTGTACCATCTCAGTAACATATACTTTTAGAACTTCCAATGGCCTTTCACATCATATTAATAGCATATACTTTCAAAACATTTGGAGTTCTTATTATATAAGCCTTTCTCATTAAATTCTCCAACTTTTTGTGG
The DNA here is from genome assembly GCA_020226215.1 of Sindora glabra. Classification (NCBI taxonomy): domain Eukaryota; kingdom Viridiplantae; phylum Streptophyta; class Magnoliopsida; order Fabales; family Fabaceae; genus Sindora; species Sindora glabra. The sequence goes on along the minus strand of CM035233.1, from coordinate 21,576,709 downwards.
TAAAAACTAATCTTGTGGTTACTTGTACTATTCTTATAACCATCATGATTGCATAAATTAATATCTCATTTTCCATATATACAACCATAATTGCAACCTTGTCCACATCTAAGCATTTTAATCTTCAAACCATTCACTTTTGAAAATGTAGTAAAACTAGTTGGGCAAGTTTCATATTTTTCATTAGAAACTCGTTATTGTATTTAGTTACAATAAGACATAAATAAAGAAATAACTTCATGATGATGAAAGAGAAAAAAAAAGCATATGATACAATTGATAAAGAAGAAAAAGGAAACGAGAATAATAGATGAAATTTTGTTTCATCAATTCCATTCATCTCTCTTTCAAAATTAATTCAAAGGAGAAGAAATTTTTTTTAACTTTTAAAATATTCCATTTTTAATCTCTTACAAAAATGGTGACAAAAGAAGATTATTAGTTTTTTATTATATTACTTTATGCTTGAAAACATTAGCTCATTTACACACAAAAATATTAATTTAAAGTATTCACTTAAAAGCAAATTGAAGATATGGCATGTTTTGTTTTTCTTATGATTGGCCATACCATGTAGTTACCACAAATGAAAGCCACTTAAATTTAAAAGACATCCAAATACATGTTAACCTTTAGGAAAATGTCAATACTATAAAAGTTTCATCTTTAGAGCATGAATCAAACATATGAATAAAGGAGAATTCAATTCATTTAAAGAAAGCCATACTTTAATAGTTAAGAAATTGCATGACATATGAATACAAGAGGCCTTTCTTATTCAAGCAATATAACTAATTTGAGGGCAATGACTCATTTCTGTACACACAATCAGTATGACTTCATCAACTCCTTCTAAAATGAATATATCAACCACAACTGAAATAGAAGTTACTTACTCATATTTATTCAATCCTCCAATTGGTTTTGTATATTAGGAACAAGTTCCTAAAAGAATGAGTAATATAACCATGGCCACATATAATCCACAAAATAAAGGATAAGCATGTCACATATGATTTACCAACAAATATAGGATTTTAAATTTAAAAAATTTAGAAAATAAAAGAAAAAACCTTTTTCTTCAAACTCAAACTCAAACTGGAAGTATTTTGTACTAATAACATGTTTTGGAAATAAAGGTAGAATAGCTATAATAAGAGGAGAAGTTTTTCTTATTCTCGAATATATAAAACTCTTTTATAACCTTTAGTATTTATAAACCTCCTAAGTACCAAAAGATAACTATCACAATTAGTAATGGTAATTATTTCTAATTGATAATTATCTATAATATTAAGTAAATCTTAATTACAACAACTAAGATAAATTAAAAATAATTTATGGACACCCATAAAATAAATATTTATAATAAAATGTAGGTTAAGCATTTTTGCGATAATATGGCCAAGTACTTAAAAAAGGAAGGAAAAAAACCTACTCGAGATTATCACATATAAGTAAAGGTGTCAAAATAAGTTAAGTTTAACGTGTTGGTTTAAGACTAATATAATTTTGCTTGACTTGAGATTGAGATTGGTACAAGTACGGAAAATAATAATAGTAATAAAGGACTGGGATTAGTTAGCCTAACATGGTAAAAAATTGAAACTAGTAAGTATTAACTAATTGGATTATTAGGTTAACCCATTAACTTTATAATAATAGTAAGTAATAAATAAATAATTTATTATTTAATATTTAATTTTTATATAGATATTAAAATAATAATTTTAGTATATTAAAATTATATGTTAATATATATAATATTAAAATTATATATATGAGTAACATAAAATAATTTTTAATATTAAAATTAATAAATTTATATATTTAATATTGTTAATATATATTATTTAATTTTATCAAAATAAATAATTATATTAAAATTTGAATTAGCAATTTAATATTAAGATTTTGAATTATTTAAAAAATTTAAATAAATAATTTTCACATTAATTTCAAATATTATATATATATATATAATATAATACATTATTATTTATTTTTTATTATTATATATAAATTATTATAATTATTTTTATTAATATATTATATATAATTATTTATATATATAATAAGATATAAATTATTAAATATATTTATTTTTATATATAATAACTTGAACTTAATCAATATATATTTAATACTATAAATTTATTTTATTAAATAAAATAAATATATAAAATAATTATATAATATAATATAAATATATAATATATAATATATAATATATATTTATTCTATAATATAAAATAATTATATAATATAAAATTATTAATTAATATAAAATTTAAATTATTTTATTAAATGTATATATTATTAAATTTAAATTCACAAATTTATTAGATTTTAATATTATATATTTATTTTATTAAATATATATTTAATAATATTTATTTTCATATATAATATATATGATAATAATGGATTTTAATTAATTAATGGTGTAAAATTAATAATAAATAAATGATTAATATGGTAATAATAATAAAATTTAAGTAGTTATAAAAACCGACCTGATAAATATTGACTTTGGATTGAAATTAGGTCTGGTACTATAGCAACCTGATATGAACTCAACTTGGTGAAATAGTAATCTAGCCTAGGACTAGTTCAACATATAATTTTTGCTTTTTAAATTAGCCTGGTAGGGTTAGGGTTAACTTGTTTTGATAGATTTACACATAAGTGAGATTTTTCTATTTTGGTATTTAATTCATGGAATCTTTTTTAAATTCTTAGGAATGTTTTAGAGGAATATAAGATTCTCATATTTGGTCTAAATTTTAAAAAAATATCCCTAAAAATGTGAATATTTACAACAATATTTTTAGCCCAATATTCCCTTAAAATATTCTCATAAGAAGAATGGGTATCCTATATTTCTATGATATGAGAATGTTTAATTATATATAAAAAAACTATTTTACCTATCTCATCACTTACCGCAATTAACTACCACATATTACCAATACCACAATCCACTATTACCCATTGCTAGTGACTACCACTGATCGTCACCCATTTTCAGTTATCATTATCAACCATTACTTACTACCGATAACCACCTTCCACTATAACTCATTTCTGGTGACCACCATTGATAACTACCCATTATTGTTAATTATTATTAACCACCATTTATCATCGATGATTGTCTTGACCACTAGGCCACAAGTCACTATCATCCATCACCACCTGTTAGTAAGTCAATTGAAAAAGGATAATTTAAGGAATCACTAGGGTACATCCTGATTTATCTCACTATATTGCATTATTTTTAGTAAATCAATAATAATCTAATTTTGGTGTGTTGTAATGCACATGTTAGTGTCCTTTAGAGATATCAAAGAATCCATTTAACAATAGCTCAATGTTCCTTCCTTAAATTGGACAAGAAGTAATTCATAACACCAACGGCATATGTAATATTAGGTTGAGTACATATCATAGCATTCATGAGGCTACCTATTGCAAATGAATTTGCAATCTTTTTCATTTCACCCTTTTCATTCTCATTTATTGGACTTTGATTCATACTCAACTTGAAATGTTCGATAAATGGCATGCTTACTAACTTAGCTATATGCATGTTAAATTTTTCAAGTACTTTTTCAATATATTTTTCTTAGGACAACCATAATAGCTTCTTTGATCTACCTCAAGTAATTTTCATTCTAAGTATTTATCTTATTGGACCTAAATCTTTCACAACCAAAAACTTGCTCAAGGCTTCTTTTTAGAGCAACCATTTTCTTATAATCATGTTCAATGATTAACATGTCATCTATATAAGGTAGAAGTATAATGAAATCGTCATCATCAGCATACCTCTTTACAAATACACAATGGTCAATGAGAGTTTTCTTCAGCTATGTTTTGTCATAAACGAATCAAACTTCTTAAACCATTGTCTTAGTGCTTACATTAGACCATAGAAACTTTTCTTTAATCGATATACTAGGTTTTCTTTGTGGATTCTATGATGCTCCATGTAAATCTCTTCTTCTAGATCACCATGTGGAAATATTGTCTTGACGTTAAGTTGTTTAACCTTTATTATGACCTAACCTTAGTTATGATTAGTGTGGAACCCGTTATTCGGTCTCCACTAGTCTAATCCATCTCTTTATTATTATTGCTAAATATTAGTATAAAATTATACCTTAATGAGAATAAGCCATACATATGGATGAAAAATATTTCATTCATTAAAATGAATTTATAATAAAAAAGAAGTTAGACATACTTATAATCCTCCAAGTTAAGAATAAGTTAATCTAACTAGTCTAAAAAAATTCGTAACTTATATTCCCCTCCTTTTGACCTATACAAAATAAGGCTCACAATTATTAATTTTATTAAAATATCTTATACTGCTACTAGCCAAACTAAAAAGCTTCTAAAAGGTTTAACTTTAGGGGAATAATGGAGACTCATTCTATGTATCTGTAATTAAAACACAAAGAAGCCAGTCTAGGATTTAATCAGTAAAATATCCTAATATAAATAAAGTTTAAGAAGGGAAGGATCAATCTAATCATTACTAACCAGGATTACCCTCATTTATTCTCAACAGTCAACTTCAAACCTATCAATTATAAGTGTTAGTAATTATTACTTGATTGATAATAAGGAATAAGGCTTATATGCCACATTGTTAAACTATCACATTTCAAATAACATTCATAATCAATTATCACATAAAAAAAAATAATCCTTCTTGTGACTCATAATTATCTTTATCCCTTCACAAACCTAACATTGTCCTTACAAGGTCAACCTTATCCCTTCATAAATGGTTATTAGATCTGGTTTTCTGCATAATATCTCATCAATTCCCCTATGCCACTTTCCTTAATCATTGCCATTCATTTCTATCTAATCATCATAGTTTATTTCATTCACATTTTATAAAAATAAATTAAACATTTTCATGCCTATATGCATGTCCTTATAACATTAATTCATTATTTTATTACATAACACATACATTTTAACATAAAAACTTATCTTATTGCTCGATATGTGTAAAAAAACATATTGCTATAAATAGAAGGATGATAGTCAACTATATACTCTGTTAGAGGCTACCTAAGAATATCTTCTTAAGGAATTGTCAACTATACATGCAACTATTGATCTTTTGGGGACCAATCGTAGTCAACTATGAGCCTATAAGCAATAAGTCATAGTTAACTATGGATATTCACAGGTGAAATGCAATCCAAGTCCATATACTCGACTACGGTCATCTAGAGAGCGAGTTCTTTTTATCATAGTTGATTATATAGTTAATTGACTATAACCTTCCAAAGGTTTAAGTTTTCATTAGTAATCAACTATAGTCATCTAAAAAGTAGCTCTTCTGTTGTAGTTAACTACTATTTGAATTTTTACAAATCTCAACTTGAGAAAATACTATTCATGTACCATAAATACTATCCAATCCTATTTAATACATAACTAATTATCACTAACCCATCAATGCACATTTATAACATTGTACCCATGTTATTTTCAACATCAAACTTAATTTAATCATCACTAATCAACACATTTTATGCATAATAAGCCAATAATCTAAAATCTTAGGAAAATTAACAATTTTCAACTTAACCTTTAAATTAAGGTTAGGATGTTCACTCACCTAACATAGAGATCTAAAAACTACGATCAAAGGTTAATGGCTCTTAATCATCTAAAATCATAGAATTTAAAGTTAGGGTTTATTTCTCCCCCTTTCTAGCTCAATACATAAATCCTTTCAACTCAAAGGAAATATTCAAAAAACATTTGATATTAATGGAAAGTTAGGTGATCTTATCCTAATTTGATGAGAAATTTAATGAAATTTACTGCCTTTCTAGCTTGATCACAACTAGGGAATGAAAGGAAGAGAAGACAAGATGGGATGATAGATAGGAATTTAAGGGAAATAGGGAGTAGAAAAAAGGTGTTGAAGTTTTAAAGGAATAAGAGTAAAGGTATTTTGGGAATTATACTCCAAACCTCTTCTATACTCATATACTCACTTTAAACACTTACAATCTTTAAGCATTTTATTTTATTTATCTTTTACCAACTCAATCATACTATTTCCTCATTTCAAACCCACCTAAACAATTAATTATTATTTATCAAAAATTTTATTTCATACTTCCTTATATAAATTTACCATATTCACCCAACAATAATTTAGAAAACATTTAAATTTTTAGAAGGTTATAACAACCTTCAAGTCTATACTGGTAACTAAACCAAGTATAACTCACATGGATAATATCTTTACTACTAAATAGAATATTTCTTTAAAGTTAATGCCTTTCTTCCAGTTAAACCTTTTCACAACTGGTGAGCCTTTTACCTTGGTCTTGGACTATTCTTTTCAAATTTAAGCCTATATATTTATTTATTTTTCAAGGCTCTTCTTCTTTTAAGTAGCTTTAAATTATCATGAGTACAATTCTCATAATGGCTTTGAAACCCATTCTACCTTATGACTATCAGCCACAATTTCTTCAAAACTTTAAGGTTCTTCCTCATCAGCAATAATCACATACTTAAATAGTATATCCAATTGAGGGTCATCTCTCCATAGTCAACCCTAGTCAAATCATATTAACTATGACTTTTCTAAGGATTCTAGTTTAGTTGACTTATCTCTAATTGAATTGACTCTTTTAAGTTTCTTTCTTTGTCACTTTGCACCATAGTAAGAGAAATAAGATTATCATTACCAATACCTTCTATTAAGACCTTTTCTAAATTATCACATGCCATAGAGATCGAATAAAGATCAAAATGAATGACTTTGGATTTAGGCCTTTCCAACCATGTAATATCTTTAAGAGTTTAGTCTTCAAACATTACAATGTCTTAACTTTTAACAATTTTCTTATTGATCAAATCTTATAATCGATACACTAACTCGTTTCTTAGCAAGCTAAAATAGATGCATTTTTTAGTTTTTGCATTAATTTTAGCTTACTATCTTTAGGAATCTAGGCAAATGTTAGACATTTAAACACTTATAAGTGATTGTATAAAACCTTTTTTTTGGACTAAACCTCTTCTAGGATATCTCCATCCAAAGGAAATGATGGTGAAAAGTTAATGATATTGACAATAATCATCAAGGCCTTATGCCAAAATGACTTAAGTAGCTTGGAATGGGATAACATGCATCAAACCCTTTCCTTAATATTTGCATTCATTCTTTTAGTAACTTCATTTGGTTGCAATATTTTAGGCAATGTCTTTTAAAGTTTGATACCACAAGTCTTGCAATATGCTTCAAAAGGACCTCAATATCCCCTCCACTTTCAACTCATATGCATTTTGATTTCTAATTGGTCCCACATTCTATTTTGGCATGGAACTCTTTGAATGCTTAAGTGGCTAGTCTTTTAATTTCAACTAAGTCACCCAAACTTTTCTTGAGTAGTCATTAATGAAAGTAACAAAATATAATGTGCCAACAAGTAATTTTTCAATTATAAAATAGACATTAGTATGTAATAAATCAAGAATATGCTTTCTCCTAATAGGTTAACTAGATTTATGAAATGCAATTGTATGGTTTGCCAGCTAAACAATCAATATAGGGCTTAAATGTTTTACCTGTAATATCGAGGAAGAATTGTTTCTGAGCAAGGATATATAGCCTTTTCTCACTCATGTGCCCAAATCTCCTATGCCACGACTTTCATTATTATTGGTAACATTTACCTCCCCTTTACACAACTTACCTTGCATCATGTATAACAAAACTTCTTTTCTTCCTCGAGCTATAATTAAGCTTCCTTTGGCAAGCTTCCATTTACCTTCATTATAGTAATTTACAAACCAGCATTATAAGCTTCCTAGCTAAGATAAGATTTAGGCACATATTTAGGACATGTCTCACATCTTTTAATGTAAGCTTGCAACCTATGCTTATTGTCAAAGTAATGTTACCTATGCTAGTAGTCTTACTACTAACTTAATTTCTTATTTTGATAGTACCAAAGTCTCCACTTTAGTAGGATGAGAAGAAATTTCCATATAGAGTGATGTGGAAGGAAATACCCTAATCAATAATCCATGAATTGTCATTATAAGTAAGATTTAGTAATTGTGCTCTCCAAAGAGAAAGATATTGTCATTTTTGGCAATCACAACAATTATACTCTTGTTTTCTTCTTCCTTTTACTTGATCTTATCTCGTTTAACTTTCCCTTCTTTTTTATCTCTTTTGAAATAACAACAACTAGCCTTCTTATGGCTAGTTTTCCATGATAATAACATATGATCTTAGAGCGAGATTTGGATCTCCATTGGATTTCTCATAACCTTGACCTTTACTTCTTCCTTTTGTTTCACTTCTACCTTGATTCTTAATAACATTAGGCTCAAATTGCCTAGAGATTCCATGTTCTTTTCCCCTTGTTTCTTCATTTAATAAGCTATTATTGATGTTATTTACAGTAAGTTTTCCTTCTAGAGTTGAATTTGTTTAGAGTGATAACAAGTATGTCCCAATTCTTTAATAATGAACTCAAAACTAGTACTACTTACAATTCATCATCAATTTTCATTTTAGTTTTTGACAAATGATTCACAAGACCTTTGAAGTTATTTAAGTACTCTATCATATTTTAACCTTACTTGTACTCTAACTTCACCAACTGCCTCAATAGATGAGCTTTGTTATGAGGTGTCTTCTTTTGAATCATGGATTCAAGCTTCATCCATAATTTATAAGTGTTCGTGTAGGTGGACACTGCTCGAACAAGCTTTGATCAATGCATTTTCAAATTATCACTACTACTTTTCAATTTAAGAGTATCCATTCACTATCATGTTTTTCTTCTAACTTCTCCTTATTAAGAATCAACTTATGCGATTCTTCACAGTATAGGCGGTCCTTCATCATCAACTTCTAATAGAAATAATTATTTATAGTTAGCTTGAACATGTCACCATCGGGAGTGATAGAATCCTCTGTCTTAAATCACAAGAAGATGACTTTCTTTAATTTAAGCTCTAATTTAACTAAAGCTTTAATACCATTATTGGGAAGGTAAAGTTCAAGAATCGCAAATACTAACCATTTTTCCTCCTTGCGTAATTTAAAATAGGCAAGATAGTAGATGGATGGAGACACATAATTTTTAATGTGAAAAACCTTCTAAATCAAAGGGAAAAAAATCACAAGATCTTAGTTTAATAAAATCTTGCACCATAATAAAATTTAGATTACAATTTATCTTCCACAGTACAAACTAGAGACTACTCATAATATATCACCCAAATTAATTATTAATTAATTATTTTTATATTAAAGTTTTATATTAAGGAGAAAAATATTTAGCAGGGCAAATAAAATGAATAAAATAATATATAAGGTGTAAAGTAATAAGAAAAATAGAATACATAATAAGTTAATTAATTAAAATATAATAAATTATTTAAAAAAATTTATGATAAAAAATAATATGATATATTTATATTATTTTAAAATATTAATGTTTGAACTTTAAAATCCTCCCAATTCAAATATATTTCTTTCAACATGTAGTACTTCAAAAATAATATAAAAATATTATCAAATTTTAAATAAATAAATTTAATTTTAATATTCAAACATATACAAATAATAATCTCAATTTTCTATACTACAATTTTAATTTATTTAAAATAAAATATATAATATTATATCTATACTATTCAATAATATTAATATTTGAATTACAAGTAACATAAGTTAGCATTAAAAATAGAAAAATATAAAATAGAACAAATAAAAAAAAAGGCTTGAACTAGTAAACAATGAGTTAAAAATAACATATATAATAAAATAAATTAATTTAATTAAAATTTTAATTATTTAAAACATTTTTATCATAAAAATTATACTATCATAAATTTAAATTACTTAGTAAGGTGAAAAACAAAATATGTAAATAATTAATTTAATTAATAATTTCTATGCAAAAATTAATCATCATTGTAAGCACCGCTATTAACCTTGAAAACGAATGGCTATAAACCACAGATAGAACATCATTTATTTTTAAAATATTTTAATGGCCTTAAAGGCTAATGGCGTTAGAACTTTCAAGCATAACAATTAAAAGTGAATGGGCTTAGATCTTTCAAGCATAATAATTAAAAGTGAATGGGCTTAAATCGGAGCCCAATTACAAATAATGTAATGTTTTAAATAAATTAAAATTGAAAATTTAAAAAATAAAATAAAATGAGGCAACAATGGGATGACACATCAGTACCGAAGGTACAATCCCACTATTATTATAGATAGATTCCATCTGCAGTACTCTGACTTGTAATGGAAGGCGTCCATCCTTTTCATCAAATGCACCAGTGCAATTTCTAAATTTTTCGCAGTTGATAAGGTTTGTATTGAAACGGTAAAACCCAACCATCTTCCCATTATTTTATTTTATATTGTAAAATCGTGAAAACATTGTTTACATATACTTTTTACGATATTAAATTAAATTATCAATGAAAATACTTCATCTTTGATCTGATCTCAATCAGCAACACACAGCACTTGTGAGCTTAAGTCATGAACTGAAAAAAAAAAAAAAAAAAAACTAAAGGAAATCAACCTAAATTTGAAGTTCTATTGAGTAACTCAACTTACAATAATTTATAAATTAATAATATAAAATATATTCTATAAAATTAACTGCTAAACTTTTTAAAATTACAGAATGATATATATTAATAAAAATATAATTCAAACTATTTATTTATTTAAAAATTAAATTATATTAATACAATATATTTAAAAATAAAAATATATTTAATATTTAATATTTAATTATATTTATAAATTTAAAGGTTTATTTACCTACACAATTTTATTTTATTATTTTTAATAAAATAATTACGTAAATTATAATATTAACTACTTAAGATAATTTATTAAATAAAAACTTAGTTTTTTTCAATAAATTAATATACAAAACACTTATAAAAATTAACTTATGATCAAATCAATAAATTAAACTTATTGTTGCACAAAATAAACCTAAATCAACTCAACTTGCCTCATTGCAAACTAATATCAACTAATACCAAAGCAATATCCAAAATCAAAAAGCCAAATACATTGTTAGATAAAACTTTTAACTTCTAAGAGATTGAATATTTCCACTATTAATTATCTTTTTTTCAAATCTCAGAGAAAATAAATTTAAAAACATAAATTTCAAAGCATTAAATATAATCTAATCTAGTAAGGAAAACACTCAATCTTTCAAGAGATGGAAGCCCCCATAACATTTCCTTATGCAATAAACATTTTTCTAGCATGCAGAAGTAAACACAACATGCACCACAACTGCCAGCAACAATTTGGTACAAGCGAATGAACACTCAACTAATTGCTAGTATATGCCCAACAGATGCAGAAAGCAGAAGGGTCACAGTTCCAAAAAAACTGTCCTGAACCTCGTGGAGGACAAGATTTAGCTATAACTAGGAATAAAAATATAACCGCAAGCTTATTACATTCTTTATATTAACATGATAGCTTGCTGCTCTATCCATCCCACCAATCCTAGAGAGAAGTGTGTATATAGGTATACAAGAGGTATAGTGAAAAACAGTAGCATGATCTCACACGGTGTATGCTTGCTGAATTGTGTCAATGTCAAGGCCCTTCAGTCTGACTACCGACTCGACATGGCCTTTCAGCGTATGCAGTTCTCTCAGTCTGCAGGGAACAACATAAAGTCAAGGTAAGTGCACATACGGACCATTCAGGACATCATCATCTGGCACGGACAATTGTTTTATGGGACAATTCAATGATATACTTTACTAAATGATTTCGGACATAGAGATAATGAAATTTGTATTGATGAGGAACCAGGACTGGGGGCTAATGATGCAAATATGTGTGCATGCACATCCAATGCGCAGTCATAGCAGCTATGGGTTTTAATGGATTCATTATCAGAAAAGGCAATTTGAGAATAGTTGCAAACATGCAATAGGACAGGCATGGACAGCAAGAACTATTTCCAGAAACATGCCACTAACTGTAAATTGTGCATACCGTGCAATCTCAGCCCGTCTTTTAGCCTCTTCAGCCATCTGATTGAGTTCGGTGTAACTTGTCCGTTCGCTAAACATCTTGGTATCAGGTGGGTGAAGACCGTGAAGGGTCCTCTGTGCATGTGCCCATTTAAGCTCACGTTCTTCCTTACCAAAATCCTTTTTCCTTGTAAAAGCAATCTGCCAAACAAAGATAGCATTGTAGAAAGTCAAACAGCCAGTTCAAATATTAAAACTACTACTTATAATCAAGATGAAGTTCATACTCTTTGCTCAAGCATTAGATCCCAAGCCCTACCACTCAAGGCATATCGAACAACAAACTTGATAAAATCGAGTGGTATATAGAAGATAAGATTATAGAGCCACACAACACCAGCCCATCCCCATCCGATCCCTTCAATTGCGGCAAAACTCCAATTTGCATAGACAGCAATGATTGTAGCTATCTGTTCGTGAAGGAATATCGACAAGTAATGTAACTTACTCTTTATATTAGGTTAATACTACGGAGAAATGAACGATATCACTCACCAGCTGAGCAATAACAAATGCCGCTACGAGCAACAAACCAGGACGCTCAATGAAAGACCAACTCCGAGCCCGCGTGACAAATATGAGGGCCTGACTAATAGTACTGACTTGCAGATATATTGCTGACGCAAGCTTCCTGAAGTCATCTTCATCCTTTTGCTGAAGGCTTTTGACACCAAATGTACGCTGAGAATTGCACAAGCGTGAATGCAAGCAACTTGTTAAAATCAGACACACTAATATGTATGTAATGTTAAAGTCCAAAAATATAAGGGGAACACCTGGCAAATGGACATAACGAGCAGGACTACCATGCTACTTCTCATTACTAGTCATTAAAGTTTGAGGGATGATTAGCCTGGGCAGAATGATGGAAATGTTCATATGTACCAATTAATCCTTGACGGGGATGTTTTAAATAAAAGGCCGTATGGCATATTCCTTGATTGATTTAAGACAACTTGTGATATAATTTTGTTCACAAATAAATATTGTTGAGAAATTCAATGATAAGCATTTTAAGGGAAAAAAAGAAAAGGGAAAGGACAGAAGTACAGCCACATATCTAGTGCCAAACTAATTTGAAAAGAGCTGAAGTTATATGATCTTACAGGGAAGAAATCTGTTTTATATGCTGCCCAGAAGAAAATGACAGTCATCATAGCCAAATAACCTCCAAGAATAATGCCAGTGGTAAAAATCTCTGCCAGCTTCCAACTATCTGGATGAGGTGATGGCTTCACCCGGTCTTTGGATATTGTCATTATGGTCCCTGTCATGTGCAGCTTATCTTGTAAATCATTTATCAAAAATAAATGGAAGAAATTAAGAAAGCTTCTGGCATTTGAAAAACCACAATTAAGCAAGACCTTTAATTTATAGTTTTCAGTTGAATAGAAATGAGAAACAACACCATATACATAAACTGGTAGGCAATGGAGAGATCTAGGGAGCCATGGCTCCTTGCTAATTAACACAGGAATGTAATTTAGCACGGGAAAAAAGATACACACCATCATTAAGAATGGCAATAATCAGCACCATGAAGGGTGGAAAATCAAATTGCCATATCAGAGCCAGTAACATGAAACCGAGCTGTAGAAGGATATCTGTATCAGTAAATTGTAATTTATTCCTACAAGAATGAAGGCTAGTTCAGAATAGGATATATAACTTACCACAATACGGATAGTGATGGAAACTGCATAAATCTGTAAAATGACAAGAAATCCATTAATCACAGGTAGAAAATATTGTAGTAACAATCATTATTGTTTAACTCAAATAGTAAAAACAGTAAAAGATGCATCACAACACTCATTGAGAAGAAATATGCAAAAGACTAACCAAATCAAATTTACAAATGACTCAACTGCTTTAATTCTGTGAATTCCACATTCTCATTCTCAATTAGTAAAATTTAGTACCATAGCAGCTCCCTGATGCAGAATGACTAACTCAAGATTCTTGATATCACCCCAACGTTCAAAGAGAGTATCAGTGAAATTTGAATTGAAGCTCACCGTGTAATTCTTCATCCTTTGGAATATTGCCCGGCTGGTCAGTACAGCACTAATGATGACACTAAGACCCGGTTCTGTCAGGACAATGTCAGAGGCACTACGTGCTGCATCAGTTGCATCAGCAACAGCTATGCCAATATCAGCCCTTTTAAGAGCAGGAGCATCATTAACCCCATCACCAGTCATTCCACATACATGTTTCCTAGCTTGTAGACGTTTTACAATCTCATATTTGTGCTCTGTACCAAACATATTCAACCAATCAAACAAGGCAACAAGAAGAAAAATGGTCCATGCATCCTATTTAACATTGTGAGCAGAAGAATCAATGTCATTGAATGTGGGAAAAATAATTTATAAATTTCCCAACAGAACCTTAAAAATATAGAAATATTTATACCAGGGAAAACACCAGCAAATCCATCAGCCTTTTCAATCAATTCATCAACTGGCAAAGCTGCAATTGCTTCATCCTTTTTTTCTCCCAACAAAGCTGATGAAGGGTACATATTGGTCCCCATTCCCAGGCGGCGTCCTGTTTCCTTTGCTATTGCCAATTGATCACCTAAAACAGATTGGTAGGCAAACAGATAACTGAACTGAGTCATGCACGTTAGGTGAACCACAAGAAACATACGCCAGACCCAGACATGGATGATGAAAATAAAATTCCATTCCCATATGTTGCAGGAACATAATGCAATTGGCCATGTATTTCATATGCACTGGGTTAGTATCTATTGTAAAGGTCAAAATTCTCGTGACACATGATATCTCCAAGATATGCTTCTTTAAAATGACTAAGTTCAATGAAAAGTTTTCATTTCATTGGACTAGCTAGATATTATGATCATCCACACTACAATCTCCATTGTGATATTTGGACATAAATAAGTCAATCATAGGCATGATGTGCTGAAAATTTGTGTAGCAAGCAGAGAAGCAGAGTATACTACAGTAGCTTTATTCTTTGACTTCAGGTTTTTTTCTCTTTTTGGATAAATGTCATGTAGGGGCACACACCTGTTATCATCTTAACATTTACTCCAAGATTCAAGGCCCTTCTAATTGTCTCAGCACTATCATGTCTAGGTGGGTCAAACAGTGGCATGAGGCCAATAAATTGCCAAGGACCTCCTGGGCTTTCTTTCCTTCCTTCGGGAACTTCCTGAGAGATTGAATGACACATAGTTTTAAAAAATCGAATTGACAACATATTTCCCTTCTTCCCATCTCCAAAGATGGAGCATAGACAACATTTACCTGGTAGGCTACTGCAAGAGATCTTAATCCTCGCTCTGCAAACTTATCAATGACAGCATGAACCCGATGCTCTATCTCTGATTTATTGCGTGCAAGGTTCAAGATCTGATGATCAAATAAAAAGTTCAAATATCTTTAACTGAGGCAGAACCACCAAATAACATGAATGAGGCTCATAGTTACACCTGCTCCGGTGCACCTTTGCTAACACGATGCATTCTACCTTCACCATCTATGTAAGTCAGAGCAGTCCGCTTATCAGTTGGATTGAAAGGAAGGAAGTGGACTTCTTGAATACCAGCTCTTGCCTTATTGATGGACAGACAATATAAGATACAACAACAAAAAACTATAGAATGAGAAAAGAATAAATATTAATAGTTCCTGTTAATTAACAAAAGGAAAGAAAGAAATAGCACAGTTATCCTTCAAACATCAAACACCATCAACAACTAAATGCCAGACAGCCAGAGCATGCATCCTACTTGCATTTACAACCTTAAATAAAAGATATACTATCACATCATTCCTACCGTTACCCAAAAAAAAATATATATATATATACTATCACCAATTTATATACCTCTTTCGGATCACCCAACATCCCTACAATAGCAGCATCTATTGCATCCTGGTTTTCCACTCTAGAGGCCCGAGCCGCCATGAGAACAACAGTATCAGGGTCAACTCCTTTAGCAAAAATCTACAGAAAATAAGAGGAGATAAACATGTATGCACTTATACTACTAAGGAAATTGAAGTTAGAACCAGACTGGAGTCATCTTCACCTCAACAAGAGTCTTGTCAATTGATAGCTTATTCAATGTCAAAGTTCCAGTTTTATCACTACACAATACATCCATGCCCGCCATTTCCTCTATTGCAGTCATTCTTTTAGTAATAGCACCCTGCAAAAATATGCAAGACATGGCACGTAAATACTGTGCCTAATAGATGACAACTTACAACTTTGAAAGACTACTCAAAGCTACCTGCTGAGCTAAGCGATGGGATCCAATTGCCATTGTAACAGACAAAACAGTAGGCATGGCAATGGGAATTCCTCCAATAAGAAGCACAAGAAGGTTATCAATTCCAGGACGGTATTTGCGATGCTGAATTGGGTACATGACGATGATTTCTACTATCATTCCCACAGAAATAGAACATATACAGAAATTCCCAATAGCAGTCAAGACCTGTTCAGGGAATTCAAACAGTTCTCAGAAAACATAAAATTAATATCAAATGGGCTTTTGTTGACATGAGAGCAGAATGCATATATTACAAGTCAATAAACAGACTGAAAAGAAATTTAAGCAGATATTAGATAAACACAGTTCTGGAAGAAGTTTATGCCAGATTCACTGTACCTTTTGAAAATGCCCCACTTGATTTGTGCTATCCACAAGGTGAGCTGCCTTGCCAAAGAATGTATGAACACCGGTGGCGATAACAACTGCTTCTATCTCCCCCTGTTTGCATGTAGAACCTGAATAAACACTGTCACCGGGGCCTTTTGTGACAGGAAGGGACTCGCCCGTAAGTGCAGACTGCAATCAAGAATTAAGCAATCAGCAGGTAGTAAAACACTGATTTCAACCTAAGTTAAACGCCAATGATGAAAGAGCACCTGATCAATCTTCAATGGATCACCATCAAGGAGACGAGCATCTGCTGGGATGATATCCCCCAACTTAACACTAATTATGTCACCAGGAACAAGTATACTTGCATCCTCCTCAATCCATTTTCCATCGCGGAAAACCTGATAATTTTATACAAGAACAAATTTCCCATATATTAATTATGATACCAAAAGCTCAGATAATATTTCATAAATTAGTGCTAACATCAATACCTTTGCTTTGGGTGCTAATCGGGCCATGAGAGCAGCAGCAGCATTGCCTGCATTGTTCTCCTCTATGAAACTTATTGTTGAATTGATAATTAGGAGTGTAATGATCCCAACAAAATCTTGCCAATCAGGAGGTTTTCCCTGCAGAATATGAAATAAATCTGAGTTAAAATTAGAACTTTGTGAAAACAGTATTAATAAACTTACAAGTTCTGCAACAATTCCAAAGACTTCTATTCCGTTAACATTCATCCAAAAAAAAAAAACTTTAAATTGGATTTGATTCCCTCTTGTTTTTCAATTTTCAAAAATAAATATTATATTTTTTTACACAGACAAAATAAATTAATGAATATGAAGAGAGAAAAGGAACTCACTCCTCCGTTAGCCAAAGCAATGGCCATGATTGCTGCAGCTTCCATGACCCAAGATAGAGGATTCCACATGAATCCTAAGAACTTCAACACCTTGCTCTCCTGTAAGATCAAAAATATAAAAGTAAGGAACGTCATAATAACTAAAAACCCAGAGAGAAAATATACCAGAATACCAAATCTAGCTCTTTTATTTGATTAAATTAGCACTCTTGAAATACCCCCATCCAAAATAAAAATTCATAATTACCACAATATTATCTGGTTAAAAAAAAAAGAAGCAAAATTTGAAAAATCAAAGATCATCTCTTGGTATCTGCAAGCCATCTTTCCCAAATAACCAAGAAAGGTGAAAACTTTTGCAGTCCAAGCAACAAGAGAATGGAAACAAGATATTGCATGAGAAGACCTTTTTCTCCTCGAGTTTGTTGTAGCCAAAAATCGCCAACCTCTCCTGAGCAGCCTCTGTTGTGAGTCCATTTTTATCACACCTCAGTGTCTGAAGAACCTCTTCCAGAGGCACGTTTTCCTGCAGCAACCGAACTCAGTCAAACTAATCAAAGAAAAACGGTAAAAAAAAAAAAATAGCCTTATCACACTGCCAGAAAATGGAAAAGGAAACAGAAAACATGCAGAAAGAAAATTTTCAAAATTCCAGCCCAAAAAAGAAAAAAACTCAGCCCGCTGGAATTCAGAAGTCCTCAGAAAACCCAGAATTGCATGGGAAAAGCAGAACTAGAAAAAAGCATAGAAAGACAAGAAACTGTTGAGAAATTCATGATAACATGACAAAACTTAATGAAGGGTGGTTGGTCTGATTCTGTACCAAATCAACAGCTTCTTTCACCACAGCATTCAAGGTTTCATCTTTATCAGCCATCTCAACCAAAACTTGTTTTCTTTATGTTGCAGATTAACAAATTCGTAACATCCGGATGATAATAAGACCACCTACCAGCCAGATAAGAGAAAAAATAGAGAGTAGCCAACCGGTGCTCTTTCTCTGTCTTTCTCTTGCATTCAGAAATATGGTTTAAATATATATAGTGACGTTTGGGCTGCTTTTTTTTTTTGTGTGTGTGTGTGTGTCATAAAATGTTGAACCTGCAGAGCTTTAATAGAGGAGAGAAGGATTGATGCCTCATGGTGCGGATGGAGAGGTCAAGGAAGACCTTGGCGTACTTGCAGGTACACTCTTCTTCCATTAAATTTCTCAAATTTTTCATCATTATCATTATTATCTTTACAATTTCCTTGCTTGTTTGGTTTTGCTTCTGTGCCTTAAAACAAGTTCTGGAAACTCCGACGCAAAATTCGGGTAATCTCTAATATTTCATATAAAATTTTACGATTCTTAGAAAAAATTTAAATGCATGTAAATTTTATTACAGAAGATTCTATTCTAATATACTCTAATGTAAAATTTTATACCTTATATCAGAAATAGATGGAGAAAAAAATAAAAAGATACAAAAATCTTGTATTAGGGGGATTCACGTTGTTAGAGACTTCATTTTACATTTGTCCTTTTATTCTTAATTAGAAAGATATGAAATTTTTTAAAGTTTTGTATATAATAAATATATAAAATTTATATAAAAATTTAATAGTTTTTAGATTTTTCTTAAAATTAATGAGAAATTTATAAAATGACTTTTTCAAGTTAAGTAACAAAGCATTTTGGACTTGTTTAGGAAATGACTTTTGGAATAACTATTGAGTAGTTTGAGTTTTTTTAGTTAATTAACTTATTAATAAACTGATTTTAGCATTCGGTAACTGTTAGCAAATTGATTTATAAAAATGATTAAATTACTTGTAATTAATTTTTATATTTTTAACTTTATCTTTCCTAAAAAAACTTAAAGCATTCATATTAATTTCTTAAAAAGAATTTTATGATTATAAAAATTATATTAATTTAATTTTAAAAAATATTTAATTTATAATAAATTATAATAATATATTATTTATAAAAAAATTTATTAAAATAAAAAATATTTAAATAATTTTTAAAATATACTCATATCTTTATTGATCATTTTATAAATAAATAATTAATTATAAGTTACTGATTTTATTAAATATTTTTATTTAATAATTAATATAATTAACAGTTTAAATTTATTAATATAATTAATTATTAATTAATAATTAATTAAATTAACTAACCAGTTATCGGTTACATTTGTGGGAAGTAACTGTAGAGGAACCGTGGAAGTGCTGGAATTATAATCATAAAAAGTTGCTATGGAGGTGCACCAACCGGTGGAGGCGTCTTGTTTATTTCTTGAACTGGATTGAGGGCACTCCTGAATTTAATTGCCCTATTCTTTCACGGAAATGCCATTCGAGTGAAAACGTACGGATCAACAGCTTCTCTCTCTCTCTCCCTTTTCAATCATACGGATCAACGGTTTCGATTCTATCTGATGTTTGCTGTCTGTAAACAATAAAAATTAGCCTCAACTGTATTATAACTTGTATTTGTAATTGTAATATTTATTACCCTTTAAAGTGATACTTTATTGGATTTGATCTATGATAAATTTGTTCGCATTTAAACTTTTAGTTTACATATAAAATCTTAATGTTCCATTTGGAAAGGGAAAATAGAATGGAATGAAATAAAAATAAATAAATGAAAAATCTATTTTTTAAATATTATAATTTATTTTTATTGAAAATAATTATTTCATTAAATGATGAAATTTTAATTATGTAAAATAAATATTTTATTCTAATTATGTCAAATAAAATTATATAATGATCATTTTATTTTATTCAATTTATTTTTATTATAATCTGTAATATTTAATTTCCTTTAATATAATATTTTATTTTATTTGTTCTATTATATAAATTAAATTAATATTGATAAATTTGTTTATATTTAAACTTTTAGTTTACCTATAAAATTTTAATGTTGTGTTTGATAAGATAAAATAAAATAAAAATAGTAAAAATTTTATTTAGCAAATATTATAAAATATTTTTGTTGAGAATGATCATTTCATGAAATGATAAACTTTTATTACATATAATAAAAAATTTTATTTCTTACAATACAAAATAAAATTATAAAGTAGCACTACATTTCATTCATTTTTTTATTTTCATTTTATTATATTTCATTGTACCGAATGCAACGCAAATTCTTTTCTATTGAGAGAAATGAATGAGTTGTCTGAAGATTAATTCTTTTCATAACTAGTAATTCTATTTTTTTCTAATATACTGGCAGCCAGAAAAATTAGTAATTTATTTGGTTTGAAATTTGCAAATAAACAAATAAAAATTTTTCAAATATTAAGACATATAAATAATCTTATGAATCAAAACGCTACCTTCAAAAGTTTCAACTTCCGGTGTAATTAGCTTAAAATACGTATAAAATTTTGTAAGTTTATGAATATTTTATATAAAATTTTTGTTTCTCAAAATAATTTTTTTATAAATTTATATATAATAAAAATATAAAAGTTTATAATAATTTATATTTATATTCTATATATTACAAATGGTAAGTTTTATAATTTCACCAATAAAAATAAAAAAAATTATACACCATTATACCTTTTTTTTTTTAAATTGTAGCCTGAAGAACCTCCCAAAATCTCATCCAGAAATACTCAATTTACACTTGACAACAATCATTATTTGTCCTTGATTATTGAAAAATTTAATGATTTGGTTCCTTAGTGATTTTGATTATTGAATACATTTATTCATGTGTTCCTTCAAAAATAATGGATTCTTTAATTACATCATTATGTATCATTAATTTAATAATTTACTTTTTTAACCATAAAATCACGCAACCCTTTATGAAGGAATCAATTTTTTAAGTATGAGTATGGATACAAAATCATACTTTCATTGCCCTTTCATGAAACTAACATTTTAAAGTACAATAAAAAAAAAGTTCAGGTTCACATTATATTTATCAAAATCAAAAATTTATTTCTATAATACGTTTGCTTAAAAATTATTCTCGCTAGTGTTTAACTGAAGGTAGTAGTGATTATGTTGGATAATACCACAGGAGTTTTGTTTTCTAAAAAATTGGATTTTTTAATGTTATATTATATTTAATGTATTAAAATTTATTATTTTAATTTTAATTCATTTATTTCGATATTCAAAAAATGGTAATCAATTAAGAAACACATAATTTTTTAAGAGATCAAACTTCAAAAACTTCGTATGATGTTACTCTGTCTATTAATCAAAGTTTAAACGTCAATTTTAACCATGATCCAAAAGCTCGAGTTTTTTTTTAAATTTAATCTCTTATTAACGCTTTACAAATAAAAAACCTTTTATATAAAATATATTTTAATTAATCATAAGATATTGAAACGTATATAATTATTAATTATGATAAATCAAATTTTTAAAAATTTAATAAAATTAAACTAATACATATGTAACTTATCAAATTTATTCATAATTTAGAATTTATGTGCGCATTATGTCCCTATATATATCAAATTTAAACTTTTGTATAAAAATTTATTTTAATTAAATAATAAAACACTTAAGTATATAATTATTAATTATATTAAATAAGATAATTTTGTTTTTAACATCAACAAATTATAATTAATATATAGATTAGATGTTAAATTTATTTACAGTTTCAAGAATTACGTGCATGTTGTAAATAGTCAAAGAAGTTCCGTATAATTCTCCCTAAACCCCTTTCCACGCGTATAATTGTAAGATTTTATAATAATTTTTTGGTGGTTTCAGTGAAATTTAATAATAGCATGGTGTAAGCAACAAGGACCAAATCTGGTCATGAATAATGATGGTCTTTTGAATCCAGAGGATTCTACAAATATGAAATTAATTAATATCATTATACAGCATATAAACCTCATTTTTTTGTCATAAAATGCTATGCTTTGGGTCCTTGGGATGGCCCAAGGGCACTGAAAAGTGGACAAATTTGCATGTATTTGACTAACAGAGCCAGGCTGTGCTCTGACTCTTGCTCTGAAAACTGAGCTGATCCTGTTTCCTACAAATTGACAAAATATATAAAAATGCAATTACTTTGAATTCAAATTATCATATTGGTTATTCACACAAGCCATTGCCTTCGTAAGAGCAGTCAGCGGCGGGGAAGTTCCGTCCGGCTTGCCTTTTGTCTCTTCTTCCCAATAACTTGGGTCCAATTCTGCATGTAATTGTAAAAAGTTTAAATTTAATTAAATATTAGTGTAAATTAATTTTACATAATTATTTATTCATCTATTACTATTGAAAATGGTTAAATTGTAATTTATTATTAATGTAAAATATATATGCTATCAATAAAAAGAGAGATTGCTTGTTATTAAAATAGCAATGATAATTAAAAATATATTTAAATGTGTTTATTATTAATATGAATCAATTTTATATTATTATGAATTTATATAATATCATATCAATAAAAAATATTAAAATATTTTTATTATTAATAAAAATTATTAATGATTACTTTCTCAACTTGTTATTTTTTCATTAATTGATAATATAAAATATTTCATAAAAATAATACATTAAATTTAAACTCTTTAAAAACTTTAATAATAGTAACAAAGCCTCAGTAGTTTTTTTAGTGAGGTGGTAACAAATATATAGATAATAATGTCAAATGTTTAAACATTAATAATGAATCAGATTTTTATTAAAAAGTTATAAAAATTATTTTATTTTTATAATAATTTTTTGTTATATTTACTTTTTTTAAATCATATATCATCTCTATATTTTGGAAAAAATATATTTTATCTATACATATATATATATGATTTCATTAATTTTCACTTAATTTATTCATGTTTTCAAACATTAAATTTTGTCCATTCACCCATTTTATAATCAACATGTTTTCGAACGTTAAATTTTGTCCATTCATCCATTTTATAATCAACCCTTCGTTTAGCTAAACTTTTTTCCATCTTATTTTTAATGAAATATGCTATAATATATAGGTTAAATGAATTTGAACAAAGTCGAAAGTGAATAAAATGTATTTTTTATATTCATGAAAATTAATATTAAGAATTTTTAATATGAACTAAAAAATTAATATATTAATCATACCTCTATATCTTAAATTTATAGACTATTATTGTTATATGCTTTATGATTACAAATTTTTTAATAATAAAACATATGACTTTTATTACAAGGAGGCTTCTATGGTGCTCCAAGTATTTTTTTTTTCTTTTTTCTTTTTGAAGTATCTAATACTACAAGTCTAATATCATCTAAAATTGTGCCATATGTACCAATTTTTTGTTTACGAAAAGGTTATTTACTAATTAATTAGTTTATACATAAAATTATAATTATAATGCTCTTATTCCTATCAAGTAACAATAAAATGAGAATCTTATCTTCATTGCGTAACTGAAATATTTAAAACTGATGAAATGAAAACTACAATCATATGTTTAACTCATTCTCTACCTATGGATCATTTTTTAAATAACATGTACTTGTTGACCGGTTTTATTGGTAGAACAAATGATTAATCGTTTTATATAAAATATAATAATTTGATGAATAAAAAGGGATTCATTTAAAAAATAACCTGAGCGTATTTAATTTTGAACAAAAAGTAGTTTTTTATCTTAATTAAAAAATTGATTATTTTTTAAAATAAATGAATGATTGAGATTATTTCTCAAAATTAATGTTCAACCAGATTTTAACATGCAAGTTGAAGCACAATATACTTTACGTTTTGCCTTTGATATCATGGAAATTCACTTCTTAATATTTATTCATATAAATATAAAAAATTATATTCACTACTACAAATTTATTTTTTAACCTCACCATATTAACATCAATTAAAGAGAAATTCGATGTATATAATAGTGGAATGGCATTTTTTAAAATAAAAGTAAATTATCACATCAATTAAAATAATAAACCAACGTTATATAGCCTTAATTTCTAAGGAAAGATGAAAGGTTTAACACAAAAAAACTTAAAATGACAATTGTACAATAAATCAATGTTGAATATAAATACTACATAAATTTAAGTTCAATTGTCATCTAAATGATTACCACGTAAAATATTAGATGTTGGTTGCACATTAAATTGATGTATAAAAGAATGTCAATAGCTAGTGAATGTATTTAGGATGTTATTAGAAATTGCAAAAGAACATTTGTATTTTAGACATCGGTTTCATATGAAACCAATGTCTAAAGAAACACTTAAGTTATGAATGTATTTACGATTTTATTGAAAACTATAAAAAAAATTGAAGTTTTAGACGTTGGTTATACTTGAAAACCAACATTTAAAGGATATCTTCAACTAATTAATATTTGTATTTATAGTATTATTAAAAATTATAAAAATTATTTATATTTCCATGGTTTGCTCAATTAAAATGCACTATGGCATTCGCAAGGTGAAAACTTATAACCTTAGTTTTTTAAATAACTAACATCTCAAAGGTATATCAATGGACCTAACATAAAAAATTTTATTTTTAAGATGTCAATTATCTTTAATAACAAATGTAGAATGTCCTGCATTGCCTATAAACTGTGGTCAAGTCTCTATTTGTATTTTGTACATCAATTATCTCAATATTATCAAGTTATATATAATAGGCCCTCCAATTCAGAATCCCTAAAGTTGCATATACAGTATATAATAGGCATGATGATTTGAGCTATCAAATCATCATGCCTATTATATACTTTATATGCAAAATTGGTTATTTATTATATTAGACTATTAGATAATGATGTAATGATATATATGTAATAAAAAAGTTGGCTGCTTATTATATTTTGTTAATGTAATGATGTAAAGAAGTTTATGGAAACAAATAAAATTGCATATTCATATTATCTCTTTTCTCCTATTTTTATTTTCTTATATTCATAATTTTCTATGTTTGGATGGCTTTTTGCTTTTGAATATATATTGATTTCAATGCAAAATGAGTTAAAAATGTTGCTCTTTCTCTTTAAAATATTTAAAAATAACTATTTGATATAAGTTTCAAAGATTTCAATATATTGATTTGTTCTATGTATAAGTATGCGAAGAACAAAACATTTTGTTAAGAACATAATATATTTGATATGATGTTAAAAAACCAATAAACCAACATCTTTATGTTATTACATTGGCTTTTTATAATAATTCATGTATTAAACTATATTTCACATGTCCGAGAAATGTCTTGCAATAAAAAATATGAAACCACATCAAGTGTTTGTATTAAATCAATGCGATAAGTGTGTATTTAAGACGATAGATGTTTGTTAATTGACATGTAATATTAAGCCATTAAAATTTTACTTCAAACATCTGATATTGAACATCAATTTTAGTATATAGATGGTATAGAATATCTAATGATGTCATTTTACTTTTTAAATAATCCAAGAAAATAAGGCATGAGAATTGAAATAGAAAGTAATCCTTGACTTTGCACTAAAGAGCAGAGTGCAGACTCCTTTGATCTTTCTCTCGAGATTCATTTGCCCTAAGGAGATACTCATACCAAAGTTAAAAAAAACTTGCATTTGACATCTCATTCATTCTGTAACTTGCTAAAGTCTTCTTTATTGCGATAATGCGGGTTTGTAATGCTCATTTTTCATTTTAATTTGTATAATATTATGATTGTATAGTTTTTATATTAAATTAGATTCTATGTGTCTGATTTCTTTTTTTAAAGTTTTAGGTGGATGAGGTGTTGATTATATTTAGTAACTTCATTAAAACTTTTATTTTGTTCACATATTTGTACATGTAGTCCATGTTATTTGAATTTTTTATATATTTATTGCATTTCTACTTTAGATTGCACAATCATGGATCATAGATGGACATCCATTAATTGTTTGATCCCTAAATATGCCAAAGGGTTAATAAGTTTATTAGATTTGCTATAAGTAAATAGAAAGAAAAGGAAATTGATAATGAGCTCATATAGTATCCTTGTGAGGAATGTGTCTATATTAAGATACTCAATCTAGTAGAGATAACAATGTATATATTTTTCGATGGCATTGAATAAGGGTATAAGCAATGGATATGGATAGGGAACATAAGTTGTCTAGTTCATCTTGTACCTATAGAAGCAAAAGAGCCCACAAAGATGATGAAATAGATGTACGAACAAATAATTAGTTAAAGCACATGGTTCATGATGTTGAAGGCAATTTCACTGTATACCCATATGTCCTTCATAAGTTGTTGAATAATATAGAGAAGTTTGTGTATCCATGTTGCACCAAATTTACACAATTATTTGCTATGCTAAGATTGTTCAAAGTTTGTATATCCATGTTGCACCAAATTTACACAGTTATTTATTGTGCTAAGATTGTTCAACTTGAAAGTAGGGAATAGTTAAAGTAATAGGAGTTTCATGATATTGCTAT
Source organism: Sindora glabra (assembly GCA_020226215.1). Classification (NCBI taxonomy): domain Eukaryota; kingdom Viridiplantae; phylum Streptophyta; class Magnoliopsida; order Fabales; family Fabaceae; genus Sindora; species Sindora glabra. Next base: position 21,549,657 of record CM035233.1, on the reverse strand, counting down.
AATTGTTGAAAAAAATATTTCTCAAAGGTAATGAGCTACTAGATCATACTTATAAGGCCAAGAAAGTCATATGCCTAATGGGTATGGAGTATAAGAAGATACATGCTTACTCTAATAATTGCATATTATATCAAAATAAGAACAATGCTTTAGTGAAGTTTCCAAAATATGGGGCATTATATTAGAAACTGAGGAAAAATGATAACATCAACAGTAAACGGGCTTTAACTAAGTGTTATGCTATCTTTCAGTAATACTAAAGTTTAAACAAATGTTTATCAATACAAGAAACGTTAAGAACTTAACATGACGTGCAGATCATACTCCATTTGATGGTAAGCTTCAACATCTAACTAATTATTCTCAATAGTAGATTGTCAATACATTATTTCTTAAGTTTGGTAGTAAGTTAAGAAACTTTAAACTTGCACTTTGCACTAATAGAATAAACTTTCATTGTTTCATGAGTGACAAACATAGTATATAGCATATTATATTGGTGATCTACAATCTACCTCCTTTATTGTACATAAAATACAAGTACATCATGTAGTCTTTTTTTATTCTGGGCCAAAATAATTAAGAAATGACATAAATATCTTTTTAGAACCACATTTTAAAGATCTAAAGATGATATGGGAAAAAAGTGTCTTAATTTTTTATGTATATCATCAAAAGTCTTTCATTTTACATGTCATACTATTTTGCATGATTAATAACTTCCCAACTCACGATAACTTATCTAGCTACAACATTAAAGGGTATAGAGCATACCCTATTTGTGAAAATGATACTTGTTCTTCTCTACTCTAACATGGCAAAAGGATGGTGCATCTCAATCATTAAAATTTTTTACATTGTGGCTATTGATATCACAAGCTAAATAAGGCTTTCAATAAGTCATCGAAAGAAGCAACAACTCTAACACCCTTAATTGGAGATTAAGTTTAGATGAACGAGGGTAATTAAATTTTTAGATGTATTCCTAGCAACTAAACAATGCCTTTAATTTATTAATTATATGTGATTTTATATTTCAAGTTTGTAAATAAGTTTAAAATGTTAATGTCATTCTCGGTAAACCTTACAAGGTCATAAGTAAGAATACTCTGTGAAAGAAAAGGTCTATATTCTTTGATCTTTTATACTAGAAAAAGTTATTTGTGAGACATAACATTGAAGTCATGCATAAGGAGAAAAATATTTATTATAGTTTAGTTAGAATATTATTAAACATATAATGAGAAAATTATTTACTATATTATTTCCCTTTATTTTATGTCTCAATGAGTTACACATGCTTAATTTTATAAAATTGATCTTATTTTATAATTTGGTATAATATTTTGAATTTATTCAATTAATTTTAGATTTTGATACTATTTCTATTTTTCAGTTATATCTTAGGCTATGGGTGTTAGATTAGAGTGATCTTTATACTATTGGAAAGCTTAAAGAAATATCTATAAATTTGGTGGTTGGTCAAAGCCTAGTTTAAACTCCTTTAAACCCTTATTTAACTAAGAAATTGGAGCTCTATCTTTATCCTAACTAAGCTAACTTTGATTTTTGGGCTATATCTAGAGCTATAGAGGTCCAATTAATGTGAAACCAATTCTCAAATCTTCATAAGACCAAGCTCTACAACTTTTATTTTATGGATTACCTAAATTATATTGTTTTAGTAGTCTTGTACTAGTTGGAAATCAAACCTATTGGAATTTACTACTATAACTTTTAGAGTTGATTGTTTTGTAAAAATAGGTTATAGGCTTCTAAAAATTAAGAAAGCTTAATTCTTGTAATCCTAAGACATATAAAATCCAGGTTCAATAGGATTTTAAGTTAATTAGATCAAATAAAAAGAGAGATCTCATTAGACAAAATAGGTTAAATAACATTCAGTAGACATCTTTTCTTCTCTTTTTCTAGTTCTTGTATTCTCTAGCCATGGAAGGATAAATATAGAGTTAATTCAAGGAGTTTAAGACTATTGGATTATGAGATAATAATTTGTAATATTAACTTTCTTTAATTAATTTTATTTTTTCCCTAATTATTTGTGTTGATTTCTTGAAATTACATATGTTAGATGTTGATTTAATATAATTAGTATTTATTCTTATGATTTCTAATATCTTCCTATTTTAATGTTAAATTGTGGTAGGTTAATCATAGTTTTACATAGATGAGTAGCGAGTTGATGGATTAATTTGGAGGTTTTTAATTTAATTTTTTAATTTAACCGAATTTTATCTTTATATTAATTTCGATATAACTTAAAGATTATATTGGTTGCTTAATTTAACTAATTTTAATTAATTAAATTCTAGATTATTATCTAGCATAGGATTCATGAATTATTACAAGGGTTTTTAGTAATTTGAAATTGAAAGACTAATTGGAAAAGTTAATTTTTAATTAATCAATGATTAATCCAAATTAGAACTCTGAATTTCTTAAATTGGCTATTTCATTACACTAATTTTTCTTCCTTGTTATTTACTTTGTACTTTGTTTTGTTTAATACGTTTATTTCAATTTTAAATTTTGAATCACGAACCCCCCAATTCTGTGTTTTACATAATTCTGCATAATTTTACGTATTACATTCATAGTGAATTTTGTATTACTGTCTACATTTATATTGCATTCTATTTTGCATTTATTTCTTTTGTTTCTAGTACATAATAAATCAAATAATTGTGCAAATATTATTAGTGAGTCAATTTAAAGAAGATAATTCAAAGGATAACAAGGGTATGACATGGTTTGTTTCACTATACTATATTATTTTAAGAAAACTAGTAATAAATTAATTTTAGTGCATTACGACATGCACATTCAAAATTTTGGAGCCATTGCCTAGGATCTACTTGAATTAATATTTCTATATATATTACTAGCTATGTATTATATAATTATTTAAGCAATCCAATCAATAATTGTATCTATTAGTGTTACTTGCATTTTATGGTAGTTACAATTTTTCAATATTTTCTTGCATTCCTTTATATTCTTTGATTTCTACATATTCCTCCATTTCAATTCATCATATTTTACTTCTTCCTTAATTTTTGGCCAAATTCCATTGTTTTGACTATTTTTTTAATTTTTTTAAAAAATTTTATTACATTCTTAGGTTCTAAGTAGTTATAACTTTCATTTCATAGTGATCCCATAATTTTAAAAAATATTTAGATAAGTAAATTAGATGTGTTTAGGGTGATTTTTCATAGTTCATTGTCATTTTAGTGTTTCTATATTCCTATAGTCCACCTAGTGCAATGTAATGTAGTGGTAGTATATAATTAGGAGAAATAATGGAGAATTACTGGAGTTTGATTCTAAAATTGATAGAACCTTTCATTTTTTGTGTAGGAGTAAAAATAGAAGTAGTTCTAGCATTCCTACATCCTATTTTGAACCTTTAAATAACTTTGATAGCATGGCTAATAACAATAGAACTTTAAAAGAATTGGCTACCTTTAATATTATTTACCAACTATTAGATATCTTGAACTAAATGTTAATTTTAAGTTTAAATCTAGTTTAATACACTTACTTCCAAGATTTCATGGACTTATAGGCTAAAACCCTTATAGGCATCTTAAAGAGTTCTATATGGTACGTTTAACCATGAAGCCTCAAGGCATATCAGAAGATCATATTAAATTGAGGGCCTTTCCTTTCTCCTTAACTGATGTTACAAAGGACTAGTTATATTACTTGCAACTTGGTTCTGTTACTTGCTAGATTAATATGAAGTAACTTTTTCGTAAGAAATTCTTACTTACATCTAGAGTAGCTGTAATAAGAAAAGAAATTTATGATATAAGGCATATGAATGGAGAATCATTGTATGTATATTAGGAGAGGTTTAAAAAACTTTTTGTAAGTTGTCCATACCACTAAATTAATAAGCAGCTTTTAATCTAATACTTTTAAGAAGGCCTTCTTCCTATGGATTAAAGTATGATTGATGCAACAAGTGGTAGAGCACTGATGGATAAAACTCTTATGGTAGCTAGAGATCTCATAGAAAATATAACAGTAAATTCCTAACAATTTGGCACTAGAGTTATAGCTCTAATAAGAAGCATGAATGAGATAAATTTCTTCCATTTCGACTAACAAAGATTGGAAAATAGAATAGATAAGTTAGCTTCATTGGTTAAGCAATTAGCAATAGACAGTAGCAGTAAATATGGTTCCTTAGCAGAGTTTGTGGCATTTGTTATTGTCCAAATCATCCAACTGATTGATATCCTACATTGCAAGATAAAGAATATCAACCCCTTATGCTTATGTTGTAGCCATTTTCCCTGGTAGAACACATTATAAGCAATAATATACTCAATATCAACACTAGCAGCTACAAAATCAATTACCTAATTGGAGAGATCATCAAAATTTTAAATATGGAAACAATCTTGGGCAATTTTAGCATCTTACTCTTGCCTATAATAAAATGCAACCTAATTTTATCCATAAACCAAAAGTAAATTCTTCATCCTTTTAACAATCTTTTCAAGAATTAGTCAACCAAATGGCAACTAACAACTTAGAGTTCTAGCAGAGAATGGAGGCCACTATTACAAATTTGTAAATATAAATTGGCTAATTAACTTCAACATTAAGTGAGCTCAAAGCACAAGGTTCCAAACAACCTTCTTCAAGCAATATAAGAAATAGAAAAAGTCATGAATTCTATTATGCTTAGTTATAGCAAGCAAGTACATGAGTGTTCATCATCAAAATCAAAATCAAGCCATAAACTAATAAGTAATCAACTAAAAGATACCAACCAAAATAAACCAAAAACAAAAAATAAACTAGAAAAGAAAAACCAGAAGCAACTAGAACAAGAAATAAAATATGATAACAATATAGTAAACTTTTTCCCTATAGCCCCACCTTCCACTAATTTTCCTTATCCCCTCCTTTCTAAAAAAAAAAGGAATTTTTCAAGAAAAAAAATTGAAGATGAAAACTAGATTTTGGAGTTTTTTAGAAAAGCGAAAGTTAACACATCTTTGCTAGATTTAATAAAGCAAATTCTAAGGTATACTAAATTCTTGAAAAATTTATGTATTAATAAGAGATAATGAGAAAGTAATTATAGAAGAAAATGTGACTACAATCATTCAAAGAAAATTACCAAAAAAATACAAAGATCAAGGCATATTAACTATTCCATGTGTCATAAGCAAAACCAAAATTAAGCATGCTATGATAGAGTTAGGAGCATCAATTAATGTTATCTTTTTATTTTTAATTTTCTAAATTTAAAACCTTTGAAAGAAATAAGAGTAGTTATTCAATTAGCAACTAGATCTAACATTTACCTTTTAAGTGTTATTGAGGATATTCTAGTGCAAATTAATGATCTTATTTTCCAGCTGATTTCTACATTTTGAAAATAGAAAATGAGATATTTAAAGTCCTTCCACCAATCATTTTTAGTTAGCCTTTCTTTAAAATAGCAGGAATTGTAATTAATGTTAATGATGAAAAATTAACCATCGAGTTTAATAGCATTTTAGCCAAGTTTGATATTTCTAAGGCCATGCAAGACAATTCTATATCCTTTCTTACCACTTTGGAGCCTTTAGTCCATGATATTCTTCATTTTGAATTTTCTAATGTTCTTTTTTACTTCGTTATTTTTGCTATTCTTGCTATTTTTTATTCTAATGTTTCTATTTTTGATGTTATTGATTCTATATTTGTTGATTCCAAATTACAAATTATGTTATTCATGATGATATACTTGCTGAGTTTCCTGAATTTTTTAAATTTATGGATTGTGTAAATGGTTAATAATGCACTTGTAAAGATAGTGATTTTAAGTGCACCATTTATGCCAAAATTTTTACATTTTTAGATGATGAAAACAATAGTGTTATCTCAAAAAATAGTAGAAAAAAATGATGATGGACACATTCCACTTTTAGAGGAAAAAAGGTACTTTCGCCCTAATCATTCTAGCTATTTTATTGATCATGTTGAATTTATTTTGCTAAATAATTTTGAATATTCAAGCAAGAATGATTTAAGAATAGCTTTTAAAGGAATTTTTTCTAAATGATCCTCATTGTCAAATTAACTTTTTCATGGATGAAGTAAAGGTTTGTAGATTGGAAGCAATGGAGGTAACCGATCATCAATAGGTCCTGGTTGAAGACATTAAAGCCATGATTTAGCCAAAAATATTAAAGAAAGATACTTCTTGTAAGGTAATCTAAGCCATTTAAATTTATTTTTCCATACCCTTCTCTTTTATTTTCTTTGTCCTTTATCTTTCTTTATATCTATTGATGATTGAGAATATGTAAAATTTAAGTGTGGGGAGAGACTTTAGGATTTATTTTATACTTTCTGTCTTCATTCAATACTTTTCAATTCTGTCAAAAAATAAAAGAAAAAAATTTATTTTTCACTTATTTTTATTTTCAGTCATTTTAATTATTTTATATTGATAAAGATTTTACATTTTTATAAGTAGGATTCAATTAAAATTAGATAGGATTTATAATATGATTGAATAAATAATTTTACTTCTTGAAATTGATTAATATAGTGATAGATTTTGAATTGGTAGATTGAACTTGGTAGCATGACTTATCTTGTAAGATTTTAAGCCTTAAGTTGAAAATTCATGTTATTCTCTTTCTTTCTTGTGCGATGTCATTTCATGATTTGTTTCTTCAGAATTTGCTTCAATTCTTTTTGAGATTACATTTGCATGTCATGCATAAAAATAATAAAAGCATTCTTTCTTTATTCAAGCTAAAGTCATAAAGCTAATCGTAAGTTTTTTATATTTATTAAGCCTATTGAGCTTTAATTGCCCTTTTCTTTATTGATTAGCCTATGTGTAATTTTTTAATAAAAAATAAATATCTTTACCTAACCTTAGGAATTAGTAGAATATTTAAATTTTTATTAAATGGACTTTTAAATAAGTGTGGAGGCATGTAAGTTTATATATTGTGAAAAAAAAAGAATAAGGTAAAATAAAAAAAATAACAAAGAAGTTAATGAGTGTTTGAAATTGAATTTGGCTTGTTGTATTAAGTTATAATTGTTTATGATTTTCTTATATATTTTTTGTTCAAGTGCTTTATTAATTTTTTTGGTTTCTACCTTTTTATATCCTTATTTTTCCTTCCCTTTCCTTTAACGACATTACAACTTTGAATAATGTCTTTTTTATTTATGTTGTGCATACGATTTGAATAATGGAGATTAAATGATTAGCAAGCTTATGGTAGAACAATTTTATAGGAAAAACTTAAATGAAACACTTGCTCAAAATGCTTAAAAGTTAGAAAGTGAATTTATGAGAATTCACCATGTTGATCAAGAAAATGAATCTTGTGAGAATTTACTATGTTAATGTACTCTTTTTAAATGAAGTTGCTATGTTATTTAGTTTTAAATTTGTCAAGATTTTTTTTCATGATGTGTTATGTTTCTTGTTAGCCTTTATTTATGTCTTGCTTGTGGATTTTTAATTTTCAAGTTTTTGGAAAGCAAAATCTTTTGTGTCCTAATTTTTAATAAAGTTGTTTCTTGTTTAAAGCTGTTCAAGAATGACATGTAGGGGAACATACTATGGAAAACCAAGGATAAAGTCAAAGCTAAGTTAGATTTGGTTGAAATATCTATTTGGAAAGAACTAGCACTAGAAAGAAGAGACAACTATTGCACCCTAAAATTATAGATTTTTATTCTAACTATTTATTTGGTGAATTTTGAATTCATACCTATAATTAGGAAAATAGTGTGGAAAGACTCAGGATAAATGTTTAATCATAGAAAACAAAAATTTAAAATAGAAATAAGAGTGAATGAATGGTCATGTGAAAATAGAATTGAAAAAGGATGTTTGGAGTAGATGTAGGATTATTAGTTTTCCAAATTACCCTTAAATAATATAAAAGTAATTAAAGTGCCCTTCTTTATTTAAAGTCCTAAATTAGCATTCCTTTCCCATTTTTTATCAAAGCATCACCAACCTTCCTCCTTCCTCTCTTTCTTCTTTTCACTTTTCAATTTCCTCTTTTTGAATTCTTTTATAAAATGAGCAAGGATTTCAAGAAAGCAACAACTACTCATCTTCAATCAAGGTGCCTTTTCTTATAATAAGTTTTAGATTTAGTATTAAGAGAATGGAGTTAGTGATTTTGAGTTGTGACTTGGTACTTGTGTTTAAGGTCAACTCTTTCAAGTGTCCATCTTCCTAATTTCCTTTAATTTTACAAGGGAAGTAGATAATCTACTAACACCCTATATGATAAAATTTATTAATTTAGTTATTTGCTAGTTATTCTTACAAAATTAATTGTTACAACTCATATATGGTAATTGTTGAGTTAAGATTGTGCTAATTTATGCTAAATATGTTGTTGATAGTTAAGCAAATAGAAGTATGATTGCTAATTATTGATGCATGAGGAAACAGAAATGGCTTAACTAGGTTCTTTTGCACTTTTGGATGAATTTTTTAGAATTTCCAAATGGTGAGTACTACCTTGTGAGCAGTATAAACAAGGCAGAAGTCAAGTACCATACTCGACTACTAAAAGCCTTTTACTTATTACCTTCAAATATTTGAGGATGGTACTTGAAGGTTGGCTTTATAATAGTCTATATTTTAGTCCTAAAATCAAATACTCTATCCATTTTTCACAAGATATTTAAATAAATGAACAAGGTAAGTCTAGAAACTATACTTATATGCATATGTTAAAATTATTTAAATTATAAATGAAGTATAGGTTATAATTCTTTGATTGATTTTGTCATGATTGATTACAAATTAATTTGTGATAAGATTGTGAATGGTTGAAATGTGATATTGAATAGCAGTGATATTGAAACAATAAATCAAATTGAATGCACCAAATTTAGATTTTAATTTATGACTAGGGAATGCTAGAAGGGATAAGGTTAGGATTATGACTAATATAACACCTAAAGGGATAAGGTTAAGATTGTGATTGATATTCTGGGAGGCACAAGACAAATATACTATTATTGTTTGTATATTGTATACTTTATTTGATATTTAACCATGGTTATTATGCTTTATTTTGTATAATGAATAAGTAATATGAGTTATAAATTGAAAATTGTGTTGGATAAGTAAATTATCTACTCATTAGAACTTTAAGTCTCATTGTTTTCTTTTAAAATATTTTTAAGTGATTAAGATGAAACTCTATAACCTTCACCATTAGCTCAAGGATAATGTTATGTCATAAGCAACCATAATTAGAAAATAAGAAGTTAGTATAAATGTTTGATAAGGTCTTTTGGAAACAAAACCTCGTAAATATTCAAATGCTTGTTATTTAACTTTAATGTAAATATTATTTTGATAAATAAGATGCATTAAGTTTAGTAAAAGGAACTAGTTAATTTAAATATCTTAATATATGTTATGTGATAATACTAGAATAGGATTAGACAGGCTTATGGCTAATAGTAACAGGAGCCATGTTGGTCATGGTTAGGTAAGTCGTGACAATGTTGGTATCAGAGCATGGTTATATAAGCTAAGTGGGAAAAATAGGCTACAATAGGATAAATAGAATATTAGTCTGGCTATTCAATTAAATGTTGGTTAAAATTGCATTAATGATATGTGCATGCTTAAGAACATGTACCATTAATACAATTTTGATGGACCTTAAAGTTGTGTAAAGGTGGTGATAAAGCTTTTACAATATAATTACTAGATTAACTATTGGAAAAACTATATATAGAAATATTTGAATATAAGAATATACATTTGAATTTTTCCTAAATTAGGCTATGGTAAACTTTGAAAGTTATGGAACAAATGATCTGAAGGATGAGGAATCATCTAGAATGTTGTAAGCTTGTACTGGTACTCATAAGGGTAATAATGATTAAAACATACCTCTATAGATTACCAGTTTCCATTAACAACTATTAATCGATGTAGCCTAAGTTCTTTGCCAAGAGAAAAAGTGTGAACAATATTGGGATCAAGAAGGTCAACTCTCCAATCAATGAATAAAAACTCCACCTAAGGAAAATTTTACTGATAAACTCATTATCTTTAGTACATTTAACAAGCTAAAGCCTTCTTGTTTCACTGGACTTGACTTTAATCTTGACCAACCCTAGTTTCTTGCTTAAATCAAGCATTATGGAAAAATGTAAACTTACTCTAATTCAATATTAATTGAACTTTTCGATTACTAGCTTGAGGATGTAGTTTATTTTTGGTTTGCTAGTACAATTGAAAACAAATACCCTTCTTTGCCATTTTTGACATGTTTTGCATTCCAATAGCTTTTCTATTGATCAATTTTTGCCTTTTAGTGTTTATGAAGCCAATATTCATGAATTTGAAAATCTAAAACAAGTTTCTATGTCTATGAATGAATATGTGGTTCAATTCCTTTATTTATCTCATTATGTGGGATATCTAATACCTTACAAAAAGGTGATAGTTCAAAGGTTTGCTGATAGACTTCGTGATCATTTCTTTAATGTTGCATATGTTACAAAAGACATTACCTTCCAAGACATCATTGATCAAGTCTTAAAAGCAAAATATAGGATGAAAGATTAACAGGAAAAGAGAGTGCAATCTTGTAGGAAATGTAGTAAGTCTGAAGGGCTTAGTCACTTATCCAATGCTAGAGGAATACTTCCATCTTATAATCCTTAATTTGATAAAAGCCAATCAGTTTCAACTTTCCATTCTAGAAATGTCTCCAGTGCACCTCTTAAAAGGAAAGGTCATAGTTTTCCTTTATCATAATTATTAATTTTCAATGCTCCTACTAATTTTGGTAGGGGAATGTCTCAAAATCAAAGTAATTTCCATGGAGAGCCTTGGTGTGTGCATTTTGGCAAAAAACATTTTGTTCCATGTAATATGGTGAATATAGTTTGCTTTCAATATGGTTAACAAGGACATAAGTGAAAGGATTTTCTAAGTAACCCTTAAAGCTTCAACATGAACTATCTTGCTTTTCATGAAAACCCATTTGCAAATTGACTTGTATCTCACAAACCCCAAATGTCTCAAGGTTTTAATGGTAGTGGCAATGTTAGAAGGAAAAACTGATCTAGAAATCAAGCAAGAGTTTTCATTTTGACCTATCAAGAAGAATAGGCCTTTAATGCCATCAATGTAAGTACAATTTTTGTTAAAAATTTATTTGCCTATGCTTTGATAAATCCAAAAGCTACTCAATCCTTTGTTTCTATGGAATTTGCTATGTTACTAAATAAGCTTTTTAATGAATTATCAAACTCATTGTTTGTATTAATTCCAATAGATAAGACTCTAATAGCTACTCAATTTGTAGAAAAATGTTCTATTTGCATCCATGATTAAATTATGTTTGTAAATTTGATTCTTTTGGAAATGATAGATTATGAATCATCTTAGGTATGGATTACTTATCAAGGGATCGAGCTTAGATAGATTATTTTAATAAAATAGTCTTTTTGTTGTAAAAGAAATCTCCTTTATTATTTTTCAAGGAGAAAAAAACTCAAGAATTACAAAAGTCATCTCCAACTCAGAAGTTTATCTGTAGCAGATGTTCTTCTTATCTCATGTTTATCCAAGATCTTGAATATTCTTATTCTTAAATTAAAATGTCTCTGTTATTTATGAATTAATTGATGTGTTTCCAAAAGATCTACCAAGTTTACTTCCAAACCACAAAATTGAATTTAACATTAAGGTTACTCTTAATACTGATTCTATCTCTATTCCTTTTTACCGTATGGCTCTAGGTACATTAAAAGAATTAAAAAAGTAATTATAAAAGCTAACAGATAAGGGTTTTATCCAACTTAGTTCATCTTTGTGGGGTACTTCCATTCTATTTATAAAGAAGAAAAATGAAACTTTGCATCTTTGTATTGATTATTAATAATTGAACAAAGTCACTATAAAAAACAAATATCATTTACCTCAAATTAATGATTTGTTTGACTAGTTGCAAAGTGCTAAATATTTTTCCAAGAATAACTTGTATTTTGGTTGCCATCAATTAAAAATATGAAAAAAAATCCTAAAAAATAACTTATAGAACTCAGTATGGCCACTATAAAGTTCCTTGCAATGTCTTTCAACCTTACTAATGCCCTAGTAGCTTTCATAAATCTCATGAATGGAATTTTTAAGTCATTCCTTGATAAATTTGTAATCATTTTCATTAATGATATTCTTATTTATTCCAAGAATGAACAAAAACATGTTTAACATCTTCAAATTATCTTATAAATCTTTTATGAACATTAATTCCTTTTAAAGTTCTCAAAATATGAATTCTAGCTCTTTGATGTGAAGTTTTTAGGGTATGTAATCTCCTAGGATAGTATTCAAATTGATCCACTAGAGATTGAAGCAATCTAAACTCAGCCTTGACCTTCTACTATTACTGAAATTTGCAGCTTCCTTGAAATCACTAAATATTATCATCAATTTGTTAAAGATTTCTCAAAAATGGTCTCCCTATTAACAAAACTTACCCAAAAAAGAGTGAAATTCAATGGTTTGATATATATGAAAATAGCTTCATTGAAAACTTGTTTGATTATTGCACCAATCCTAACTTTTCTTTCTAGATTTAGTGAATTTTCTATATATTGTGATGCTTCTCAAATTAGTTTAGGTTATGTATTAATATAGAATGGGAAAATGATCGTGTATGCATTGCAATAGTTGAAGAAACATGAATTGAATGATCCTAGCATAATCTTGAGATGGCTATAATTGTGTTTGCTTTAAAAATCTAGCACCATTATCTATATGACAAGTCTTATGAAATATGCATTAATCATAAAAGTTTGAAATACACTTTTGGTCAAGAAAATTTGAATTTGAGGCAACACAAATAGACACAATTATTGAAAGATTATGATTGTATCATTCATTATCATATGGGAAAGGCGAATATTGTAGCTGATGCTTTAAGTAGAGAGTCATCAAGAACTCTAACCAATATTCAAACCAACGACCAAGTGGTAATTGTTACTCAAGTGGCAACCCACTCTATTTTAATAGAAAAAAATCAAGAAATTGTAAAAATGAAATTCTCAGTATTCATCATTAAAGGAAGAAGTGATAACAAATTAGAATGTAAACTTAATAATTGTTTAATAAGGTATAATTTGATTTCAAAATTAAATTTGAGTTCTTGCATGTGAATAAAATGAATTACTCCATCAATCCTACAATTCTTCCTATACGATGCATTTAAGTGTACCTAAAATGTATCATGACCTATAACAGAACTTTTGGTGAAAAGAAATAAAGTGTGATATACTTGATTTTGTATTAAAATGCCTTACCTATCAACAAGTTAAAGTTAAACACCAAAAGTCTTCTAATTTACGCTAACTTATTCCGATTCTTAAATGGAAGTAAGAAAATATGATCATGGATTTCCTCATTAGCCTCCTTAAGACTAAAAGAAAGTTTGATTTGATTTGGATAATAGTTGATAGGTTGATCAAGAAAGCTCATTTTCTTCCTATTAAGATTAGTTATTTAGCAGTCCAATATGGCCAATTATATCTTGATAGAATCATTCCATTACATGGAATCCGTCTAGTTATCATTTTTTTATTATGGCACCTATTTCATAGCTCATTTTTACCATCTTTTCAATAAGTTCTCGAAACTTGATTACATTTTACTACCATTTTTCATCCTTAGCTAGATGGTTAATCTAAATAAACAATCTAAATTTTTAAAGATATGTTGCGTGTGTGTACTTTTAAAATTTGAAGGAAGTGGGGAGAAATATTTGCCTTTAATTAAATTTGCATATAACAATAGTTATTAGTCCTTCATTAAAATGGCTCTTTCTAAAGCTTTATTTAACAAGCATTACAGATCTTCGACAAGATGGTAATGACTAGGGGAAGCTAAATTTCTTAAGTCCAATCTTGTGTCTAACACATTTGAAAAAGTGTAAATCATCTAGGATAGATTAAAAATTATGCAAGATCATAAAAAAGTCATATATTAATAAGAGAAGAAAGGAAATAGAATTTCAAGTAAGAATCTTATGTTTCTAAAAATTTCTTCAATGAAAGGAATAATGTAATTTAGTAGGAAAAGGAAACTTATTCCACAGTACATTGGTCCATTTTCAATTGTTCAATGTGTAGGATTTATTACTTATTGTCTTGGCCACTAAATATACTATGTTCTATTCATTCGGTATTTCATGTTTATATGCTGTAAAAATATCTAATTGATCCTTTGCATATTATTCAATACAAAGTGCTTCAATTAGACCTTAAGCTTTCATTTCAAGAACAACTAAAAAAATTTGATATTGTCAAATTCATAAGCTATGATCTAAAATAATTCCTTATGTAAAAGTCCAATGGAAAAGGCATAGGATTGAAAAAGTGACCTAGGAATCTATATATGAGATGAAAAGAAAATTTCCATATCTTTTCAGTAAACTTAAAGGTTAAAATTATTTTTGTTCCTTGATAATTTGTTTTTATGAATCCAGGATGAATTCTTTAAGGGGGAAGAATTGTTATACCTCCTAAAATTATAAATTCTTATTCTAATAATTTATTTGGTGAATTTTCAATTCTTACTGATAATTAAGAAAATATTATGGAAAGATTTAGGATAAATGTTTAATTATAGAAAATGGAATTTTAAAATAAAAATAAAAATGAATTAATTAATTATATAGTTGTGTGAAAATAGAATTGAAAAAGGATGTTTACAAGAGATATAAGATTGTTAGTTTCTTAAATTACCTTTAAATAATATTAAAATGACTAAAGTGCCTTTCTTTATTTAAAAAACCTAAGTCAACATTCCTTTCCTATTTTTTCTTAAAGCATCATCGATCTTTCCTTTTTCTTTAAATCTCTTCCTTCTCTTTACTTTTTAATTTCCCTTTTCTTTAATTACTTTATGAAATAAGCAAGGATTTTTAGAAAGTGACAACTAATCATCTCTAATCAAGGTACCTTCTCTTAGAATGAATTTTAGATTTATTTTTAAGAGAATAAAGTTAGAGATTTTGAATTGTGACTTAGTACTTGCATTTAAGACCAACTTTTTCAATTGTCCATCTTCCCTATCTTTTCTAATTCTACAATTTAAGTAGATAATCTACTTACTTTGCATATGATAAAATTTAATGATTTAGTTGTTTCTTAGTAATCCTTGCAAAATTAATTGTTGCAAGTCATAAATGGTAATCGTTGGGTTGAGATTATGCTAATTTATGCTAAGAATGTTATTGATAGCTAAGCAAATAAAGGCACAATTACTAATTGTTAGTGCATAAAGAAATAGAAATAGGATGATTAGGTTCTTCTACACTTTCGGATGAATTTTTGAAAATTTCTAGTACTCTTTTATGAGTGATACAAATAATGTAGTAGTCGAGTACCTTACTCGAGTACTAAAAGCCCTTTATTTACTACCTTTAAGTATTCAAGTATGATGCTCAAATACTCTATCATCTATTCACAAAATATTCAAATAAATGAACAAGGTAGGTCTAGAAACTATAATTATATGCATATGTTGAAATTATTTAAATTATAAATGAAGTATAGGTTATGATTCTTTAATTGATTACAAATTAGTTTGTGATAAGATTGTGAATGGTTAGAATGCAATATTAAATAGTGATGATATTGAAACAATGAATCGAATTCAATGGATTAGATCTAGATTTTTTATTTATGACTAGAGAATGCTAGGAAGGATAAAGTTAGGATTGTACTTGATAAAATTCCTAAAGGGACAAGGTTAGGATTGTGACCAATATTTCTAGAAACATAAGGTGAATTTATTATTATTGTTTGTGTTTTACATACATTGTTTGATATTTAATTAGGTTATTATGCTTTATTTCATATAATGAATAATAGATATGAGTTATAAATTGAAAAATGTGTTGGATAAGTAAATTATCTACTTATTAGGACTTTAAATCTCATTGCTTTATTGCTTTCTTTTAAAATATTTTTAAGCGATCAAGATGAAACTCCACAATCTCCCCCATTAGCTCAAGAATAATGTTATGTCACAAGTAGCCATAGTTGTAAAATAAAAAGTTAGCATAAATGTTTCATAAGGTTTTTTGGGAATAAAACATTGTAAATACTCAACTACATGTTATTTAACTTTAATGTAAATATTATTTTGATAAATGAGATATAGTAAGTTTAATAAAAGGAAATAGTTAATTAAAATCTCTTAGTATATACATTATGGGATAATGCTAGAATAAGATTAGATAGGTTTATGGCTACCGATAACGAGAATTATATCAGTCATAGCTAGGTAAGTTATGACATCAATGTACATTTCTTCCATAAACTTGTCTTACTCTATTTAAAATGGAGAAGACATATTTCTATGAGTATTTACTTGTTATTAAGCTACCATAAAGATATTCTTAAAACAATCAAGAGCTTAGTCTTAATGAAAGACTTAAAACTGGTTAATTTGAAGTCTTATAATTGTTATGCTCTAATGTGGCAGCTATTATTAGTGATTATTTGATCAATCTTGCCAAACATGTTAGAAAAATTATAAATAGACTTTATTTCTTCTTTAGTACCATATGTAGCAAGGTTATTAACTTTAAGAAGTTAAATAACTTGTAAAAACAAGTTATAGTTATGTTATGTCAATTAGAGATATACTTTCCACCTTTATTCTTGAATATCATAATGCATTTAGTTATTCATTTGGTGAAAAAGATAAAATTATGTGGGTTTACTTAAGGTGATTATATCCTGTTGAGTAATAAATAAAAATCCTAAAAAAGTATACAAGTAATAAACATTGATTGGAAGGATACATTGTTAAAAGTTGTATTGCTAAAAAGGTGATTAAGTTTTATAATGACTAGCTATCAAATGCAAATGCTATCAGGTTTCCAAAGTCTTATTAAGAGAGTAGAATTGCAAGTTAAGTTACATTGGGCACTCGAGTAGGTTAGCAAAAGTCTTGAAATGTGTATGCAGGCCTATCATTACATCATACATAATACTGATGAAGTTTATCCTTATATATATAAGCATATGACCTTTCTAAAAGGATAACATCGCATAAGAAATGATCAATGGATCCAAGTTAAACACATCAAGCATTCTTCAATTGGTTTCAGAGCTGAGTTTGTTATTAAATAGCTTAAAGACCACCAAATATTATTTTTAAGACCATCAAATGGTTGGTATAAGGGCCACACATGGAAATCATCTTTTGTCATGGATATTATATTAATAGATATTCTTTCTATACAAAAGGTTAAAATAATAGTCACATTATATAGAATAGTGAGGTTACTTTGATGGCTTAGGCTATACATATGAGTATCTCCAAAGATAAAAACCTTATCTATGCCCAATATATAGGTCATTGAAGACATTTGGAAGTATAACTACATTATGTTTGGGGAACCTTTGTTTTGATGTAAATGAGTTGAGAATAAGAATAGCATCTGGATTGAGTTAATAAGTTAAGATTCATGCTATTGGATCTTAATAAGGAAGGTTACAAGAGGGAATTTTTCATAATGGCATCCCAAGCAAAATAAATATTCTATATTCTAGACCTATCTAATCATAAATAGTGTGTAACTCTACTAAAGAAGAGATAAATTATTGGTAATAGGAACAAAGAAGACTCGGGGGATGATATTAAAGAAACTCTTCCTTTCTCCTTAGGAATACCTCTTGTGGATGATGAAGGCGATGTGGAGGATTTCTATGTATGAGATGATCATGTTGAAGGGATATAAGTTGAAGATCCTTTTAAACATATAAAAAAAGATTGGAAGTAATTGTATTTATTATTTCTCATACATGTATTATATGTATAATAGATAACATTTCTAAATTATTAATTAGCATCTAATATGTGTTTACAATAGGTAGCATTTTTGTAGAAAATATAGCATTTTTGTAATAACATTGCTTAAATAATAATATAGTGGCTGGATTTTGTAATTAAGTTCAATCATACCTATGTATGTAAAGTGGTATAGGTGAATAAATCTGAAAAAAAAAATACTAAATAACATTGATTACGAAAAATAACTGTTGTCTTTATTTTCATATTACATTGGTTATTTAACAAAAATTGATGTTACATGTGGAATTTATGTTATAGATGGATATCAATTTTTAATGGCAGTTCTTAAACCATCATCGTAGTCTATATTGCATGTCTATTTATTATATTTTATTACATTAGTTATAAACTGACATTTATATGAATGGTTACACAATACCTAAGAATTAAAGATATTAGTTTTATGTAAGACAATCAATGTTGTTACTTATATTTCACATCGATTCAAAATTGATATTGACATTGAATATGCTATATATATATAACATTGCTCATATAAACATCAAGTAGGTATTGATATTAAAACCCTAAAATAACTAATGTTAAAAGGCAAATTTACAGTAATGATTTTACTAATTTGTAGTTTCATATGATTTTACTTAATTCACTTGTTATGAGAATTTTCGTTAAAAATTAGAAAGAATAAAGTTTAGGTAAGCAAAATAATAATGGTAAAAATCATATGTAAGTAAATTTTGATACTTGAAAACATAGATGAATTAAGTGAATATTGAAAAAAATTACAAGTGAATAAAATATAATTTTTTATTATATTTAATAATAGTTTATAAGCTTTTACTATCCAAATGAATCAAATTTAGGCTCTCAAATGAAAATAAGATTTTCATGAAAATGAGTTCCATGTATTTTTTGGGAAGACATATTTAATAAGAAATTTTCATTTATTTTTATATAAAAGAAAGAGAGTCATATGGGATCAATTAAACCATATATAGTGATATAATGAATCAAACAAGTGATACAATAGTTTATAAGATTTTAATATCACAATAAATCAAATTTTGACTCCCAAATGAAAATGAGATTTCATGATAATAAGTTTTATCTATTTTCTGAACACATTTGCCATAAGAAAATCTTATTTATTTTTATAAAAATGAACTAGTAATATATTATCTTTATATTTTGTTATTAAAAAAATATATATAGAATTATAATAATAAAAAAATAAAATTTTCTTTAAAGGAACTTATCATTGACCGATTCTATATATATAGTATTGAATATATAAAATATTAAATTTAAATTTAATTCATTGATGATGTAAAATATTTTATACTATTAGTAAATAGGAAGAAGACACTTTATTAAAAAAAGTAAAAATAATTAAAAAAATTTAATAGTAATAAAGGAGTTTTAATAATTTTTAATGATATAATAAAATACGAGTGAGTGATAATGTAATGATGATTTACATTAACGATAAATTAAATTTAAAACTTATAATATTTTATATTATTTTAATAATTTAAAATTATATTTTTCCAATGTTTTGATTAGAACCATTGAAATTGATCAAAGTTTGTGAGCTAACTCATTAGCCTATGAGCTTTGAAGAACTCAAAATCTATTTTGGAGGTCTTGTGAGATGTGGATTGTAATTGGCTTAGCTTGTGAAGCCTATGGCTTACATTGGCTAGGCCATGAATGGGTTGGACTAGGCTTGCAAAATATATATATTTCCACTTTTTTTAAATTTTAAGTAGGTTGAAATTTTTAATCCATAAAAAATTATACTTTTATTTTTAGTTATGTAAGATTGTATTATAAATAATTTGTATACAATATTTTTACTTTATGACTTGTATTTTCTATATATACTATTTTTTAAGCTTATATATGAATTTAAAATATTTTATGACTAACTTATGTTAAAAATTTTAATGTAGACCTTTCATTAATTTACCAATGATAATTAATGTTAAATTTTGTTATATAGACTTCAAATAAAAGTAACAAATAAAATTAGGCCCTGTATAGTATTATGACTCAAATATGAGTTAGTTAGGTATGGATCTTATAATGGGTAGAATCCATGATCTAACCTAATGTATTTTTTAAGGTTTCGTGACTCTAATAACCTAACCTTGATCTTAATTTGTCCCATCCGAATGTAGAACCAATCTTTCATCAAAGTGAGAGAGAGAGAAGGAGAAAAGAAAGATTACCATAGAAACAGTGAAACCTTTGTAATAATAATTTTATTTCTTCCTTTATTATAGATATTGGTTTAAATGGTGAAAGAAATGCAAGATTTAAGATCAATCATCAATGATTCAAATATTTATTATATTAATTTATATGATTAATTATTCTTTAATTGTATTCATTCCATAATTAAAAGCCTAAGATTTAGGATTTATATGTTTAATCTAAAATAATATTAGCAATTTATAAATAAATATATGATACTTTAAATAATGTTAATTTTTTATTATTTAAAAATTAAAAAAATTAAAATTAAAATTAAAAAAAGCCTATGTGTTAACACATAATATGTAACAATCAAATTAAAAGCGCTATATTAAAAGTTTATATAAAAAAAAAAAAAACAAACTAACCCGACCTGGTCCACGTAAATCATTCCGATCCGACGGTTCCACGGCTATAATTCTAACTTAAACAAATGGGGCCCTAGCGTTGAACGGTTTGCTTTATTTTGATTTTCTTTGGTTAGAAGATTCGACGGCTGTCACGGGGGAAGAATCTGTAGTAAATTACTTCAAAGTGAGGGCATGGTACGGACTACAGAGACATTTCTTTTGTGGACAAACAAACTACGAAGTCAAACAAATCCCGGTATGCCATAATCCATTTTTCTTGCAAGCGACACGATTACTTAAATAAATAGATTAATAAATAAAATAGAGGGTATAGTCTATCTTATAAAACCGGGCAAAACATTTAAAAAAATCGATCTAATTAAATCGAAATTAAACAAGTAAAAGTGATTTAAAATTTAAATTCAATTATTAATAGGTATAATTTTGTGCAAAATTAATTTATGATTAAATGGATTTAAATTTTTTTAATTATTTTTATGTTCTATTTTTTATTATTATATTATTTTTTAGTGATATAAAATACATATTACATAATATAATATAATTATAAATTTAATAATAAT
This sequence comes from Sindora glabra, assembly GCA_020226215.1. Classification (NCBI taxonomy): domain Eukaryota; kingdom Viridiplantae; phylum Streptophyta; class Magnoliopsida; order Fabales; family Fabaceae; genus Sindora; species Sindora glabra. The sequence goes on along the minus strand of CM035233.1, from coordinate 21,528,586 downwards.
TATAAATTTGCAATGATTGCGAGTTAATTTTTGTCTTAATATTATATTTTTACATTCATAATTGATATAAATATTACATACGCTTGTAATATTTAGACCCCGTAATAAATATAAACATTTTAAATTTATATATCATATGTAATATTTTCATGTTGATAATTTGATAATCATATATGATAACTACTAATAATATTTCAAAATAAAATGATTAGACTCTTATGTTATAAAAAATATATGATTTAAATGTGAATAAGTTGAATGATTGTAACAAAATTAGTTTTTAAAAAATTCAACATATTCAAACCATTACTAGCCATCCAAAAACACTAAAAATCAACTTTAACAATTAAAATCAATATTAGTATTTAAATTGGTTAAAGTCAAATTATGATGAAAAATAAAAAATTTAATTAAAAGTATTCATATAAATTACTCTTAATCAAATCAAATCCACCCTTATAATCTAAGAGAAGTAATTATTTATTATGTCAATGTTTTGATATTTTGTATATAAAAATGCGAACGGTTTTGACAATAATAAATAAATTTGAATTTGAGTACATCAAAGTTAAATAAATTGATATTCGAGCTTGTGCTCAACACTAATACAAGTCTAAATAAGCTTATATAAAGTGCATATTATTTAATTAAAATTTTTCATGAGATCTGAATATATATTTAAATAAGCTTAAATCGGTAACTTATTATGTATAATATATAATGTGTATTAAATTATTTATGAATTAAAAAATATAATTTTATTATAGGTTTGTTTAACCTCACATATAGATCATATTTGGTAGTATAAAATTTAAATTTCAGACTATCTCCCAAAAAATAAAAATATAAACTTAATTCACATATTAATCAAATTTGACTCATTTAAAATTAAATTTGAATCAATTTTTTGTAAACCAATTTCATTCTATTTACAAATAGTTCAACTTATTTGTAATCTTAAGTAGAAAAATAAATATAAAATTTATTTTTATATAAATTAGATTAAGTTAGTTTTGATCCGAGGCACAAATAAGACGCGAATTTTTTTTTAACAAAATACCCCTTGTTAAATAAGTTATAAAATATACAATTAGATAGGAAAAATTATTCACTAGTTATGAATTTCGTCTATGAATCGACCAAAACAGGGGCATAGGACCTGAAAGAATATTCATTCAACGAGAATTATACTCACAAGGACCATCACCAAGTAGATAAATAAACTTTCCTATGTAATATGGATTGGATTCATTGAAGTTTCATAAAGTAAATAAATAAAGGAATTTAAAAAAAATTTACTGCTCAACATTATATTCTATTAGTATTTGATGCTTCTAAAGTAAACTTCTAATTTTTATCTTTTAACATAACATTCATCGTAGCATTTTTTTGTTGACCCTTTTAGCAAATTTTGATACTTAAAAATTGTTCTGTTTCAAACACGATCTTAACAATATGTAACATACAATTAATTATGATTAAAAATTTATATAAATGGATAAAGATCCATGCATGACAAAGATTGTCCTTGATTCTAGTTAATATATCACAAAATAAACTCACAATAAAAATTACCTTCATGGAAATTTAAAAGGCATGCAAACATGAATTTGAGAGTATTAAGAATTTAGGAGCATTTACGGGGTGTAAACATGTCTAAAACCTTAGTCCCCAGTATAACTTTCGTTTTCTATGCACATAAACCCACTTCAATAATCTACAATCTAGTCGCATTACAAAGTTTAGATAGTTGGTCAATATTTCTAATGAGACCATTTTTAACTTCAATTCACGATTTAGAAGACTAGAAGTTGTCAGAATGTTCAAGTACAATTATATATTAGTCTAATCATACTTAAATCTTCTTTGTAAGAGTTATCACTGCTTGAATAGATCTTCAACTCTTTTGGAATTAAAGATAATTATTAACTTCATCTATTACGTGATTTATTGTTGCAAAAATAGCTCTCATCCATGGGTAAGTAGTTTCCTTAAGGTTTTGCATCAAAGGTGGATATGTACTATATAAAGGACTCAAGGACTATTACTATCTTCAATGAGCAAAACTCCTTGGATATCAATTATTTTTTCAGCATTAGACCTTTCATTTGAACCCGTCAAGAGCCTTTTTCTTCTTCTTCTTCTTCTTCTTCTTCTTCTTCTTCTTATTATTATTATTATTATTATTATTATTATTATTATTATTATTATTATTATTATTATTATTATTATTATAAAGATGGATATATGCTACTTATTAAAAAAATGTTAAGATGGAGTGATAATAGTATCAAAGAAATTATTTTGAGATGTGTATTATACTTTTTAAAAGATTTTATGCCTTTGAGATATAATAAAACTTAAAACCCTTTAATATTAAGAAGTGGAATTAGTTTAGTATAATATTTAATTTATAATTATCAAATAAATGTGACTTTTTACTAAATAATTGTTATAAACAATTATATATTTTTAGAATGACTTCTCATTAAAAAACTATAACAAGTAGCTATATTTTTTTCAAAATTTAAAATTCTAAAATAGTAATAATAAATAGAAATTATTTGTTCATCAATTGAAATACAAAAGTCATCTTTGATTCTCTATCTATATAAAATTACTACTGAGAGTTTAATAATAAACTCACTCAGAATTTTCATTTATATACCCTTTCAAATTAGTTTTTCTAGTAGGTATGATCCTTTATTTATTTATTTTTAATCTTCATAAAAGCCTTTCAATTATTAATTGGTTAAAAAAGTATTGAGATAGAGTAATAAGAATATAATAACAACATAGATAGAGTAAGAAGAAAATAATAATGACTAGGTTTGATTTAAAGAAAGAGTAAATTATGTAAAGATGGCATAGTATAAAAATGCGACACATGTGATAATGACTCAATTGTTTCTTAGAAAAGTTCTTTATTTCATCTTTTTAGGAATTTTCCCCTAAGAAGGCCATGTTTTTGAGAGTATTGAATTTTGCACTTTCCCATTATATATGTTTCCTCTCTGTTTGGCTTAGACCTTCCACAAACATTGCCCCCATTTTCTATCTCGTAGAATTAAGACAATTTTCATATTTAGTTTGACCATATATGCATTATTAATTGCATCTAGACATATACGGATGGGTAAGACATCTTATAGTGTTCCACTATGCCCTTACTATATGGAGATGCATGATATTTAAATAAGGAGAGGGGGAAGAACAAAATAATGAGCATTATTATTGTAATAGAGGTTAAGAACAAAGAATCATTAAAAGATTTTAGCATGAAAGACAACAAATATTATTTACAATAGGGTTTACAAGGAATTCTAGCCTTTTGACAATATGTTTTAAAACAATGATGTCAATTGACTTGTATACGATTTGATCATTACAAATCGTGAAACTAATCATGACAAGTTTGATTACATGAGTCATCCACTAAATTCTTAAAAAATATCTCTCTTTTTTCATTTCTCGATATAGAATATCTCTATTTTGCTTTCATAAAAGAACACACCAACCTTATTACTAAATGAAAGGTAAATATGTTTTATGCATAATACTTTTTTACTCTATCTAAATTGATAGGTGGTGATACTATCCATGTTTATAAAGGTTAAAAACTCACCAAAGAAAGCTTTCTTCATAATATATGGTTTTTTTAGCATATATCCTTGTTAATCTTCTTTTGATAGAGTTAATTATGGCTTAATGTAGACAATCTTTCCTTTGATAAGATTCAGTTGATCATATAGAGCTTAAATCCACTTAACCTATTTTAATAATGATAACTTGACCCAAATGAGCCTACTTTCACAAAATATGAACAATTTAGCTCACTTGAGCTTTAGGAAAGCCTTAAAAAGGTTAAAAATAAGGCAATTAAAGAAATCAAAATTAATTTCATAAAACTTCCTTACATTTAATTTTGCATATCTTAGGCAAACTAAAAATCTAAAACTTTACTTTTCCACTAAAGTCAAGAATGAAAAGTTACAATAAGAAAACCATTACAATGTAAAGAGATAATAACATTTATCATTCAATAATGCTTATCAGCTAGAACCAAAAAGTATGGCAACTTTATTTAAGAAAGAACAAATCAAATTAATAATATCTTACAAGTCATACTCTTAATTTCTCAAGTGTTTAAAGGTAAGTGTTTCGATTAAACTCAGCCTATCAAGAATTATATTGTCATATGCTTGCTTTAATTCTTAATCTCCACTAGTTAATTTACATGCACAAAATGAATCAAAAGGTCTTATTAAGGGTTGTAATGGGGGTGAAGGTAACAGGAAGGTAAGAATATGAATGAGAAGCTATCAACTAAAGAGATTAAAAGAGTATTGATGAATGAATTTAAATAGCAAGTAATTGAGAAATCATACAATTGGAATCATAGTTGCTCTAATGATATATTATTCTCTCCTTTTTTTATCCTTTTTCTGTTCTTTTTATTTTTTCATTCTTTTTTTTATAGATAAACTCTTCCTTCTCACCAAGCACTTGATATACCTCCATACTTATCCTCTTATTGATTTAATACTTTCCTAACATCTAAGGTTATGTAAAATATTGTTTTTCACTTTTAGGCTTGCAAAGAACTAAAAACAAGAAAAGGTAAATTAGGCACAAAAAAGCTAGTCAATGGAAATGCAAAGGTTGGCTATTTGGATATAAGTGATTCATTCAAAGAAAAATGTCTTAATTATATTTATGCATACATATGAAAATATAATCTTAATAAGAACCAATGCAAGTTCTAGTGTGACAACGTAATAGGTGAGTCTCACTATAAGAAATATAGTCATGATTAATCAAAAGGCTCAAAGTCTTGTGACTAAAGGTTGCCAAATTTGATTCTTTCAATTTAAAATTTATTGTTAAACTCATCATTTTTAATAAGCAGGACAATTATTCAATCATGCTATGAAACCTTCAAATTCAATTAATTCATGCTTAAGACTTATACAATTTTTAACATTAGTGGAAAGTACTTAAATAAGCAAGAAAACCTAAAATTGAAAAAAAGAACACTTAAAATGAAATTTTAGAAATAGACCTTCCTTTTTTTTTAATTACGATAAAACATGAAAGAAAACAATTACTAATGTGATGTGTATCAAGAGTTACGAAGATCTCTTTACTTAACCATCCTTTATACACATAATCTAATGGTTTTACTAACAATTTTTTTAACCTCACTTAGACGCTATCCTCAATGTCTTCCACTAAGCAAAGTTATAGAAAAAAAATAGAAATACAAAAAAAGATATAATGGAAAAAATTGGGACTAAAACTATAAGAGTAAAGAAAATTACAATTAGAGAATGATATCTGGTTTACGCTTCTTATTGCTATATAGAATCTACCAATCTACTTGTTCAAATAAGTTAAAAAACTTTAGTAAAGTGTAAAATGAAGTAATATATGATGGAAAAGAATGAAATATAATGAAGGAATATGCAATAGCCAAAGAATACAAGAGAATGTAAGAAAATGTAAAAAAAAAAAAAAAGATATTGTAAAATGTTAGAAAACACTAATAAATGCAAAAATTAACTAGAACATTTGAACAATTATGCAATGCAAAGTTAGTAAAAGATATAAAGGGATGAATTCAAGTGGATCCCTAACAACAGTACAAAAATTTTAATTTGTATCATTGCATAATTAAAATTAGATATTATTAATTAATATTAAATTTACAATATAAGGTAAGAACTAGGTCAAACCTCTAATGATCTACTTGATATTATCCTTTTAAAATGATTTATTAATGAACAAAATGTAAATAAAATGCAAAGAAGATGCCGAAATAAAATAAAATAGAATAGAATATAAACAAAAGTGAAACAAGATAGGATGCAAGAATGCAAACAAGATGCAATTGATAGAAATAAAATGCAATTAGGGGATTTAATTCAAAATTTAAACAAAATGAACTAATAAAAATAGAATGAAGAAACAAAACAAAAACAGAGAAAATCAATATAACAAAACAATTAATCTAAGGATTTGAAAGCTTTTGTGTGAATTGATCAAAAGATTAAATATATTTAATAATTCCAATTAATTTTTCAACCCTAAAGTATCCAAAATTATTACAATAATTTATGAATTCTACACTAGATAACCATCTAGAATTTAATCAATTAAGATTAATAAAATTAGGCAATCATTATAATCCATAAAGTTAGATTGAAATTGATTTGAAAATAGAATTTATTAAACTAAAGGATTAAACCAAAAATTTCTGATTTAAACTTTCAACCATTTATTCCCACATGAAAAATAGTAATTAACCAACCACAATTTGACATAAAAATAGCTAAAGATAAAAAACCATAAGGTTGAATTTAATGTTAGAGTTAGTTAAAGGCTGTAAACCAACCACCTACCTAAAACTACACGTTATAAAATTAAACTTACAATTCCCCGTAGAAGCCATGTTATTTGCTTGGACCTATGCCTCGCGGTTACCAGCAAGTGCCATTAGGTGCAAGTGGGTCTAATTTAATGTTATCCTAATATTTATTAAAATTCTATGTTGCTATTGTTCTTTGTCCATAGGGACCTAATAAACTAATGAAGATAAACTAACCTTTATGGGTGATAATCTCATGGTAATTTAATAGTAATTTTTTCTAGAAAAAGGTAAATAATTTATGATAATGAAAATTTTAAATTAGATAAATAAATTTTTAAATTTTAAATAGAGAAAAAAGAAATAGTTTGGAGTTTGATATATACATGTACATAAGTATTATTATTTTCTAATGTAAAAAAATAACAACATCATATATTATTTCTTTTTATTATTGTATATATATCTCTTAATTTTTTCAATAGGCAAGTTATAGTTAACATTGGATAGTAGGTTTTAACCCACACTCGCCCCTATAATTAAATTTTTTTTTTAAATTTGCTTGCTTTTACCCATTACGATATCTAATCTGGCTTAAAATGCATAACTTTGGATTTAAGTAGGTAATTTGTATTGGTTCGATTTAAAACTTTTAGCCTTAATATAAATCACATCAAATCAGCATATAACTTATGCAGTTTCAAACAATCAACATCAAAAATTAAGAAAATAGGAAAATTAATTAGAAAAATTAATATTACATATTAAGATCTCATAATCTAAATAGATATGAGCCTTAAATTCTTTCAATCAATAAAAAATTTAGCCTTCCATAGTTGAAAGAGAAGAGACTTAGAAAAGAAAGAAAAGCTATCTATTATTTTTGTAGAATTGTGTAGAAGTATTCTTGCCTTAGGAGGCATAAAACCCTATATCTAATTTGCTTTCCTCTAAAACCTAACAATGTTGAATCATAGGCCTTCTAGGATTATAAAAAATAGGGTCTTACTAATTTTAGAAGGCCAAAACTTAATTTACAAAATAATGCATTATAAGAGTTATTGTAGTAAAATCTAGTAGATCTAAATTCTACCCAATGTAATACTATTAAAATTACATAGTTTTACTAAATTCAAAACATAAAAGTTGTAGGTCCAGGTTTTAGGAAGTTTTGGACACTAGTTTCATTATGATTGGACCTTTAGATATCTAGATATAGCTCAAAAATCAAAATTGGCTTAGTTTAGATAAAAATAAAGCTTCAATTGCTCTGTAAAATTAAAGCTTCCAAATGTTCAAACTAGACTTTAACCAAAGCATGAAAATTATAGATCTTCCTTTAAGCTTTCAAATGAGATAAATATTAGCAAAATCCAATATCTAAAAGCTCAAGATATAGCTAAAGAACTAAAATAGTGTAAAAATCCAACATTAACTGAATAATTTCAAATCATTGTAAAACTAAACCCAAATTATATAACAAATTTAATTATATAAAATTAAGCATATGTAACACACTAAGAGGCATAAAATAAGAAGGAATAATATAGATAAAATCTTTCACATCAAAATAACCTTTGGGTATATTTGTATGTGATGAAATAATAGATGCAAGATGAGAAGGAAAAAACAATAATCATGTTTAATTAAGCAAGAATAAAATACGGGATAAGTTATTCAAGTTTAATTTCTAAAATAAGGACAAAGTATTTAGTTTAACTTATATATGGCTTAATCATCATTTTTTGAGCAGACTTGTATGGTTTAGATAAAGAATTAACTATAGAAAAGTTCTGATGGGATTACGAAAATTAAAAAAAAAGAAAGTAATTTGGAAAACTTTAGATTGATAAGTTTGATACGCCACAACCTAAAGAGAACCAGTTGAATTCACCACACTCTAAGAAAGAGAAGAGAATGAGAGTGATAAGAATTTGATTAATTCGCCACTAAGTGAGAGATCATACTTAGATAAGAATAGAATTGCAAAAGGCAATCTGAACAAACTTATCTCAACTAACTTGAAATGTGAATACATGGCTTTTTTAATAGAATTTAAGCTTATAAATGCCCATTAAGTAGTCATAAATTTCTACTTTCTAGTGAAAGACTAAAGGGTTTGGGAAACTCCAAACATAAATGACATTAAAAACAATAAATAACATTAAAATGACATGACTAATTAATAAAAAAAATATGCAGAATATGGTCTTTATATCTGCCCTTTAGAATTCCTTCAAAATGCTTCAATTTCAGCTCAAATTAGCTATTGGGCCCATGTATATACACTTAAGCCCAATTTCTTCAAGTTTCCTCATAGATCAGCAATGTAATCCAGCCCACATTTGTGTTTTCCTTCATAGAAATTAAAGACTCCATCCTTTTGACTCTTGCACGAGTTATTAGGCCAATTGGATTATTGAGTTGGTTTTGTACCTCTTAGTCAAGATCCATGATCTCATCAAGTTCTTTCATGTGTTCTATAAGGATTTTTTCCTAAGTTTGAAATATCCTCTTGTAGGAAGCATCATAAAGACTAGTTTAGGAGGTTTTGGGCTGATGCTGATCCAATAAGAATTGCTTATTTATGTCATGATATAAGATAAAAGTTAGCAATCCACTTATATAATAAAATTAATTCTTAATAGAATTTTCTCAAATAAGGTGGTTCTAAATTTATTCTAATTTAGGCTAAGTTTTGAATTCTATGACACTTAATTGATAAAAGGTCCCTAAATTATCTTTACTATCACCACCATAGGCTAGTAAGGCCCCTAATCCTCACCCATGACATGCTATAGATAAAAAAGGTTTAATTTAAGCAAGGGCATCTTATTAGATTGTACGAAGACTAGTATTAGTAATAACAATAATAATAAACTATAATGGGTTGCAATATCTACTTGGAATCACTTGATAAAAATTGACCTAGAGTTGGGATTGATATTAATATTGTAGCAACTTGACCTAACCTAACTTGATAAAAAAGTAGCTCGGCCTATAGTTAACTTGATGTATAATTTTTATTTGTTGGATTAACTTAATAAGTTTAGGTTAGCCCGTTTTGATAGTTCTAAAAATAGGATGGACATAGTTTAGTATCATCCTATCTTTTACCCACTCTTTATTTTTAAAATATTTTTTCCTATTGACATTATTTCCATAAGAATTGGAAGGGCTTGTTTCCACAAGGAGAGTGATGATTAAATAAAGAGAAATGAGATGACACCTTTCAACTCAGGACTTAGCAGGGAGTTAGCAGATTGGGGTGGAGTTCAACCCTCAGCAACCACAGCGGTTAGCGTGTTAATAACAATACCTTTCTAGCACAGCCTATTTTTTATGAACAAGGAGAGTGGATGCAAGTCCTAGGCTCAAGGAAATGAAATAGAAGGGAAACAAAAGAAGAGTAAAATGAGAAAATAAGAAGCATAAGCAAAAGGAGGAAGATGTTATGAGGGTTATGTAGTTAAGTTGAAAAGTGGCTTAGCTTGTTCATAGCAGTCTGAACAAAGCTTGCATTGAAGCTAGTTAATGTCACTTCCGATGTTGAGAACTATGTAGAAGGGTTGTAGTGATTCACACCAATAACAATGGCTAAAGATCACATAGCTTGCGCTGGAAAACCTAAAAGATTTTCCACCCAAATTCATTACTTCTCTAGCTCCAATCGATAACTCCTTGTAATAATAGTGAGCTACAATTTTGACATGAGGGAATGTGCGAGGAGGAAGATAGCTCGATAGTAGAAGCTCTTTATCAGCTAGACTTATTGCATGCAGAACTTTGCTCCTTAGCCTCTATTCATAGTGATAAAGAGAAAGGAGAGATGAGACAATCGTGAGTTGGTGGCGGCACAAAAAAGGGATGCTAGGAGAGGAGAAAGAGAGAAAGAGCTAAAAATGAGAAAGTTTTTGAAAGAAAGAGGTGTTTTTTTTAACTTTAATTTTACTCACTAAAATAACGAAATTATATTCACTTAAAAATATTTAAATATTAAGTATAATTATGAGAAAATTTCTTATATACAAAATTATCCAAATAGCAATTACAGAGCATAATTTAAATTATTTAAATATTTAATTCATTACACACTTAAAATATAGTTATTATAGCAGAAAAAACACTCACAACAAAAAGTGAAGAAGCATTTTTTGTGCTTTGTTGCTTTCCTCCTTTTTGAAAAATTTCCCTTTTTTTCCCCTTTCTCTTAAGAATTTTTTTTCCTCTTTTGAAAATTTCTAATCCTTCCTAGAATGTAGTTTTTTACTATCTCTTTTATGAAAATAGATTTTAATTACCAAATCTTTTGAAGATTTTTTTTAGCTAGTTTGTAAAAAAAATTAAAATATTACCACCTACTGCACATGTAAAGTTGGAAAAAAGGTCAAAATTTTTAATTTTTTAGGTTGAAAAAGGAAAAACAAGTTTTATAAGATGTAGTGTAGGGGAAGTAAAAAATGTTAGCAATTCCTTATAAACTATTTTCTTCAAAAAACTTAATTTGTTTTTCACAACTTTTTTATTTTTTATTATTTTTTCATTTTAATTATCTTAACAATGTGAGAAATAATTGGATCATTTTTTACATCATGAATTTTTTATTGATAAGATTTTGTCAATTCTTTCCTTCGAATTCGACTAATATTGAAGGGAAAAAAGGGGTAAGATATGAGAATGGGAATGTCCAAAAACTCAATAGTAGGCATTACTGAAATAAAAGTCAAGAACAATTTTAGGTAGTGGAGATTATCATTGTATTAGTATAATTAAATCTAAAATAAAATTACAATTTTTTATCTTAAAATTATAAGATATTAATAAAATGATTCATAAATTATATAAAATTATAGTTTCATTCTTGAAGAATAATCTACATATACACTTTTGTCCTACTATATAAATCTATACATACAATTTTATTCATGAATAATATGATTAATAGATGAACTGTACATACAAACTATTATTTTTGGATACAATTATAATTTTATATAATTAATATTCATTTTACAATCATTTTATAATTGTATGGAAGAACTTAATAATTTTCACTAAATTTAAACATAGAAACATCATATATTGCTAACTTAAATTAAAGATACTTATTGTGATTCGTCTAAATAATCTTTTTTTTTTAATAAGGTTTTTACCAAATTGTCTAGCTGCACTTTGAATACGGTGAGTTATGACCATCCGCTTGAATTATTTCTATCCATTTTGGATTGCTGATGATAACAAATTAGAAACTCAACCCAATTGTAAATAGCCATAACACCTTCATATGTCCGTACCGCATACCTGGAAGATGGCAGTATGATGCGCCTTCTATTTGGAAAAGCTCTCATTCATTTTTTTTCTGCTCAGATATTTTCACATATTTCTTATTATGTATAAAGTTAATCCTTTTTTAGCATGGAATTAATAAATAATTAATTCCTTCTTAACAGAAAAACACTTTTAAGAATAAAATTCAAGATTCATATCGAATCTGAGGCTTTAAAATTCAATCTACTTTAAATTAAGCAAATTAGTTATTGGTAAATGATCTTGTTTCTTCTCTTAGAACTATGTATATAAGTCCTATGCTTGGAGTTATTTTTTTTAAAATAAAAATGATAGTCAAATGAGATAATCACTTAAAAAATTAAAATATTAATAAATTTTTCTTCTTTTAATAATTTTTTTCATCAAAATTTGAATTTATGTCCACTAATAAATTAAGTTCACCTGAAGTTAGCATGTTTTCCCTCGTATTCTTGCAAATAAACCATAATCTTGCATATTCAATCAATAGCATATGTTGCAATAATTTTCTCAAACATGACTAAATTTTAATGTAGGATTGCTTAAAATGCAACAAATAGTGTTGAGAGAGTGGCTAACCCAGGCCATAAAATAAGTAAAATGGTAATGAAGTCCAAGGATTAATCTGCAGGGAGCCACGAATTAAATTAATTCATTTATAATTGTATTTAAACTCCTTTTTTTAATTCATCCCATAAAAAATAGTGTAAGTACAAGTGATCATGTTCACAGCTCCAACGACAAGCTAAATTATTTCAAAGTGCATTAGTTACGTATTACACCTAACAGCTAGCTTGCCAGCTTTACCAGCTTTTGTAGTTAGCTTTACCTCTAGAGTTAGGAATTAGTTAGTCAGTTAGTATTAGTTAGAGTTAGTTAAGTTAGTTAAGGTAGTTACTTCTACAACAATATATATATAAGAAACAATGTAAATGAAACACAAGTATGGAATACAATGGTTTTTCACTTCAGACTTTAATAAGGTATCAAAGGTCCTACTCTGCTTCTTCTTCTTTTTCTTCTTCTTCTTCTTATTATTATACTTTCTCCCTTATCTTCATCTTCCGTACCTTCCAAGATCTCTCCGTCTTCAATTGTTCATCAGTTCCCACAGTCCTCAGTAAACTCAAATTTTGCTAAAATTGACAAAGATGGCCGCAATCACTCAAAGACCAGAAGACTTTCCCTCAAGTCCTTTCTTCCTACATCCTAGCGAAAATCTAGCTTTAGTTCTGGTCTCTCCAACGTTAGATGAAACAAATTACTACCAGTGGTCAAGAGCGATGAAGATGGCGCTTCTTTCGAAAAATAAGTTTCAATTTGTAGATGGAACTATATCAGTTCCAAGCATGGATGATCCTATTTTTCCAGTTTAGCAAAGGTGCAACACAATGGTCCTTACCTGGTTGATTTGGTCCCTGTCCCCTACCATTGCTTAATCCGTAATTTCCTTTGATACTGTTGTTAAAATTTGGAAGGATCTAAAAGATAGATTTTCCCATAGAGATGCAGTCCAAATTTTCGATCTACAGCAAGAGATCTATTCTCTCAAACAAGGCTCACTCACTGTCACTACTTACTTCACCAGCTTGAAGACACTCTGGGATGAATTGGTGAATCTGCACCCTGTTTCAAGGTGCAGCTGTGTGATAAAATGTAGTTGTGGAGCATTATTAGTTGTCAAAGCTTATCAAGATAATGATTACCTGATCAAGTTTTTGACTGGTTTAAATGATACATTTTCTCATGTGAAAAATCAAATTCTTATGATGGAGCCACTGCCTTCCATCAATAAAGTCTTTGCCCTTATAATCCAACAGGAAAGACAATCTGGAGTATTGCCATCTGTACCTCCAAATCCTACTATTTTCTATACCAATGCCAAGCCTTCAGTGTTGTTTGATCACCAGTCTACTGGAAGCATCAGAAACTCACAAAGATTCAATGGTAAGAGACAATACTCTAGAAAAAACCAATCTGTACTTATTGTGGCATTGAAGGTCATTCAGTGGACAAGTGCTATAGAAAACATGGGTTCCCATCGGATACAAATCTAATAGAAGGGAAATGATTGGTTCTTCTAACCATGTTGAGAAGATATGTTCTGAATTTGAGGATGATCTTTCCTTACACAGTGAATATATTCACAAGTCTCATATGCTCCATCATGATTCTTCCCACAACTCCTCACAAAAATCCAACACAACAACAAGTCTCATTTACACTAGATCAGTACAAGAAGCTCTTGGCTCTTATCTAACCGACTGACTTGGAAATTGGTGCAAATGTGCCTTATGCTAATGTTCTCACAGCACATTTCAGTGTAGATCAAGAACAAGAACAAGGTATTCACTTCTATTCAGTAACAAGTCCTCAGGTACAACAATTCAATATGGCATGGATTATAGACTTAGGTGCCACTGATCATATTGCATGCTCTTTAAAATTGTTTGAATCCTATCTCCCAATACAAAATTCTGTGGTCAAATTACCAAATGGGAACAAAGTCTCGGTCACTCATATTGGTACTGTGAAGTTGAATACATCACTAACTTTATCAAATGTCTTATGTGTACCACATTTTACCTTTAATCTCCTTTCTATTAGTAAGCTGACTAAACACACATCTTTTGCTTTGTCCTTTTGCTCCAACACATGTTTCATTCAAGACACCAAAGATTTGAGGATGATTGGATCAGTTGAACAACATAACGGCCTATACCAGCTTCTACCATTCTTACCTCAGCCTGCGAAGCAAAGTGTATCAAGTGATGGACATTCTAGCTTAGCTACAACTACTAGCCATAGCAGCAACCTCTAGCATTGGCGATTAAACCATGCTTCTGGTTCTAGAATAAGACTATTAGAATCCATAGATCCTGCCATTCAATTTCAATGTAATGATGTCTGCGATGTATGCCACTTATCAAAGCAAAGAAAACTTTCATTTCCCATTAGCAAATCACATACATTACATTATTTTGATCTTCTTCATATGGATGTTTAGGGACCTTTTACTCCTGCTTCTATCAATGGTTATCATTACTTTCTCACTATTGTGGATGATCACAGCAGGTATACATGGGTATTTCTTATGAAATCCAAGTGTGAAACAAGGAGTATCATTCAAAACTTCTATCAACTTATTGAAACTCAATTCTCCACCAAAATAAAGACCATCCGAACTGACAATGCCAGTGAGTTCAACTTCTAATCCTTTTATGATTCCAAAGGCATCCAACACCAAACCTCCTGCATCTACACACCATAACAGAATAGTGTAGTTGAAAGGAAACATTATCACATCCTCAATATTGCTCATGCTCTAAGATTTCAGGCTCACTTACCTTACAAGTTTTGGGTGGACTGCATCACTCATGTTGTCTATCTCATCAATAGACTGCCTATTCCAGTTTTACTTAACAAAACACCTTTTGAGAAGTTGTTCAACATGCCCCCTATTTACTCCCATCTCAAAGTCTTCGGTTGCCTCTATTACACATCCACATTGGATCACAATAGGCACAAGTTTGATGCTAGAGCTACCAAATGCATTTTCTTGGGCTTTCCTTCCGGAACAAAAGGCTATCAGGTTTACTATCTTTCTACTCATCACATATCTATCTCTAGGAATATCATTTTCTTCGAAACATCCTTTCCTTTTGCTCCATCCACAGATCCTTCTACTCCTTTAACAGATACTTTTGCCTCCCATCACCTAACATTCCTTGAATATCCTAACTCTTCTATGTCATCCCCTATGCCTTCACATGAACCAGTACCATTTGATTTTCTCCTTTACCCGAGCAACTGCCATCTGGATCACCCTAGACCACCTTCTCACTTGCCCAAATGTCAACTGCATCAAGTTCTGTCCTCTACCAAGAAGGTATTCTTGAATCAAAACCATCATTCCTTGGTTTTAGGATTACATCTATAACACTCACCAGCCCAAACGCCACTTTTGTCCTCACCACATTTCCAATGTTCAATCCTATTCACACTTATCCCTAACATACCAGACATTTGCTCTAAACTTAACACATGTGATAGAACCCACAACTTATTCTAAAGCCATTAAACATTCCTGCTAGAAGGAAGCCATGAATTCAAAAATCCACGCTTTGGAGCAGAACAATACATGGACTATTGTCTCATTACCTACTGGCAAAAGTCCTATTGGTTGTAAGTAGGTTTACAAACTCAAACACAAATTAGATGGCTCTATAGATTGTTGTAAAGCTAGACTTGTTGTGAAAGGATTTACACAACAATCTGGAGTTGATTATCTAGACACCTTCTCCCTAGTGGCTAAGATGACAACCATTCGAACTCTTATTTCAATTGCAGCTATCAAGAATTGGCATCTTCACTAGCTAGACATAAATAATGTCTTTCTCCATGGGGATCTTCATGAAAAAGTTTACATGACACTTCTTTCTGGTTTCTCTTCTAATGTACCTAATTCGGTATGCAAACTCCTCAAAAGTCTATATGGCCTCAAACAAGCTAGCAGACAATGGAATGCCACTCTTACACAAACTCTTCTATCTCATGATTTTACACAGTTTGCAGCTGATCCTTCTCTATTTATTAAACATACAACTGAGTCCTTCATGGCTCTATTGGTGTATGTTGACGACATTATCTTAGCCAGCAACTCTTTATCTCAGATTTCAGACGTAAAATTTATGCTTCATACTAGATTCCAAATCAAGGACCTTGGAACTCTTAAATATTTTCTTGGTCTTAAAGTTGCGAGGTCTTCCAAAGGCATTGGTCTTAAAGTTGCGAGGTCTTCCACAGGCATTGTTCTCAGCCAAAGGAAGTATGCACTAGATCTTCTCATAGCCACAGGCTTCTTAGAATGCAAACCTACTCCTACTCCAATGCCTGGTTCCACTAAACTTCACAAAAATGATAGTTCTCTGTTGCATGATATTACCTCCTATCGAAGACTGGTTGGGAAATTACTCTATTGTACAAACACTAGGTCTAATCTCAGCTTTGCCATACAACAACTCTCTCAATTCCTTGATTGTCCTACTGAGAACCATTTAAAAGTAGCTCATAGAGTACTTCACTACCTCAAAGCATGTCCAGGTCAAGGACTTTTCTTTCCTGCCAATAGTGCTCTCCAAGTTCAAGCTTTCAGTGATTCAGACTGCGCTACTTGTCTAGATACTAGGTGCTCCATCACTGGCTTTTGTGTATTCCTTGGCTCGTCTCTCATTTCTTGGAAATCAAAGAAACAACACACTGTCTCACGCTCCTCCTCTGAAGCTAAATATCGCGCACTAGCAGCAGTTACATGTGAAGTTCAATGGCTCATCTACCTTCTCCAGGATCTCCAGCTTCATGTCTCTTAGCCCACTTCATTGTTCTGTAATAACAAGTCTGCCATTCAGATTGCTGAAAACCCTGTCTATCATGAGAGAACCAAACATATAGAACTAGATTGTCATTTAGTCCGGGAAAAATTACATTCTGGACTCATTCGTCTTCTTCCAGTTCGTTCTACACACTAGCTTGCTGATTTCCTAACCAAGCCTTTTTCCACAGCTCAATTCTCCTCATCACTATCCAAGTTAGGCGTCATCAACATTTACGCTCCAGCTTGAGGGGGGTATTACACCTCACAGCCAGCTTGCCAGCTTCACCAGCTTCTATAGTTAGCTTTACCTCTGGAGTTAGGAATTAGTTAGTCAGTTAGGATTAGGATTAGTTAGAGTTAGTTTGGTTAGTTAAGGTAGTTACTTCTACAATAGTATATATATAGGAAACAATGTAAACGAAACACAAGTGTGGAATACAATGGTTTTTCACTTCAGACTTTAATAGTTACGTACTTCTCCTGAATGCAACCTTTTGTGCTTAAATTGTCAAATCCGTTAGTGGTATATCTAACTTGTCCCTGATTTTGCATTGGAGATGCGTAGTAATATTCATAAAATGGTTCATAAAATGTTCTATCGTGAAAACGAAGCTAGTAGAAATCAGAAATAATTATTTTTCATATATAATTTCAAATTTGTTTTTATGTCTTTAATTAGGGTTTTATATATTTAATTTTGTTTTTATTAATTACATTAACAAAAATATCATATGTAAAAAAAAATGATGTGATAAATCAATTATATCTAATATTACTGTGATATATATTTAACATGTTTATGAAAAGACACTTAATTATATAAAACAATAAATTATCTTATCAATGACTTCCAAAATTTTGTGTAATTCAAGAGTTTAATTTCAAATTTTAAAATCCGTGAGGGCAAAAACAAATTGCTCCCAAGTAAATTTTTTTTTTCACAATTATAGTTAATTATATATAAAAATTAAAATTAAAGTATCAATAAAATAAAATGAAAATAAAAAAATTATTCAAATAATAATTAAAATATTTTTAATCAAATATAATACATAATTATATTTGATAAACGGATAATATATCATTGAAGAAAACTGTATAATCAATTTATAATATGAATTTTATTAATTAAATTTATTTAACTCTTTTACTTAACTCGTTTTATAAGTAAGTTAATCTAATAAAATTATTATTCAAATTGTGTTTGAATTGAACTTATTTAAATTATTATTATTTATATACATGTGTGAACTTAAATTATCACAGGTACTTTATACCTACTCTCAAATATCATAATTTGTTTTTAAATAATTATAAATAAATAAAATTATTAATTTCATTATGAAATTATAAGACATTGATAAAATAGTTTCTAAATTATATTAAATAGTTAATTTTATATTTGATTAATAGTACTTATGAACAATTTCATTTTCTGAATAGATTTATACAAATAATTTTATTTATAAATATCTATATGAAAAGATAAAATTATTTGTATGAATTATTATATAAAGGTAAAATTGATTATTTAATATAATTTAGAGATTATTTTATTAAATATTTACAATTTTATTTTATAAATTATATAATAATTTCATACAAGAATTTTAAAAAAATAAGTGTAATAATATTTTGCCTAATAAATATGACGAAATTTACACTCAATTTACAAAATTTGTAACACTAATGCGGAAAGTTCAAAGAGTTTGAAGGTAGAAGCAGCTAATTCTTCCTTTACACTTGTCTGCCCAGAGGAATGACACGTATAGGATTGGATTGGTCACTTTCCGGAGGGAGTGGTCCAACCTTCAACGTCAAAAGTACGTATTTGGTTTGTATTTTATTCTTCGTTTCCTTCCTCGCTCACATACGTGTTACAGGGATCCTTAACTTTTACTGTAAAGAATTTTTCAACATATTGTTAGGGGCACTTCGGATATAAACGAAAAGTCAAAATTACTCTTCCATCAAATTTAAATTAGGGAGAGAGATTAGTAAGGTAGTTGAGATTGTACAGTAGAAGATTGAGTGGTTGGCAGATAATAAATGGGTGAAAGCCGAAGCAGCATTAAAAAATAACGTTATTAGTAAAACAAAATTTTTTATCAGACTCCTCCAGGTAATAGGATATATTTAGAGTGCAAAATATAATATTATAAATTTTAATGGAAAAAATTAGAGATATGATGCTTAAAAGTTTTTAAATTATTTTTTAAATTTATTATTATTTATTAAATTTTGAACAATTTATTTTTTTAAATATTGTGATGTTAAAATACATCTTTTTTCTTAAAGGAATTTGATTCCAAAATTTACTTTAATGAGTTTTACTATATTTTTTTTAATCAACCAAAATGAGAAGTCATAAATTTGTGATATTCATAGCACCACTTTTTTTTTTTTAAATAAACGGAATGATGTTAATTTGTGTTCATATCTCATGTAAAATGATAGTAATAATCTAGATAAACTCAACGTGAACATGATCTGAATAATTATATTATGTTAAATTAACCTATCTAGTAAATGTATTAAAATATATCAATTTATCTAATCTATTTAATAATTTTAATTAATAAAATTTATATTATAAATTTATCTATCAAATTTAATTTTTTATTATTTATTGCTAAAAATATTTTTAATTATTAATTAAATAGTTTATTGAAATTATTTCATCTTTTTGTTATAACATAAAGTTTATCTTTTTATTGTATATAATTATTAGTAAATTAGTTATTAATTATTTTTAAATAATTTTTTAATATTTTAAGACTAATTATTAAACGAAGTGATGTATCAAGCAAATTTTAACCTAATTTATCTATTATTAGTATTATATGAATTGACATATATATATATATATATAAAAGCTCAATTCAAATTCATATAAAATATCTTATATTTCGTGTGGGATCATTATATTAATTAAAAAATTGCCACCTCTGCTTAAAAATATTCACCTAACGGATGTCTCATTTGGTAATTTCCTTCTCTTTCTACCTTTTTTCTTCCCCCTAAATATTGACGTAGTACAAAACCCATTTCACATTTCTGTTGGACGACCATTCAACGTCCAATAAAGAAAGGGAAACATCTTTGAAAACCAAAGAGGGCTCCAGATGGAAAAGATAATTGAATTCACACTCAATTACTTCATTTTACCTCATGAATTTTGGGGGAATTAACTTGTATGCCATGCTAAGAAAAGCCGTTTACTTCTAAATTACAAACTTGTGGAATATTAGGCGAAGAGTTGGTTAAGTTTGAACAAAGTACGAAAGAATTTTACTTTTAATCCTCTCTCTCTTTTGAATAAGTTGGCCTTCTTTTCTAAGCAATCTTCCCTATTAATTCTCAATTTTATTACTATTCTTTTAACCGCAATTTAAATTGGAATTTACTTCCCTACTTTCCTACAAGAAATTAGGTGATTTTATTAAAAAATTATAAACTAAAAAAATATTTAATAAAAAATTATAAATTTTTTTTAAATCCTGAACCCTTTTTAAGAAAGTACCTAAACAAATTCCCATTTTTTTTAAAAAAAAAATTTACACCACTATGGTTTCTTCGTAAGTACACTTAAATTCCTTAACATTTAGAAGTGACACTTGAAACGAGTTGCTCAAAATAGCTATTCAATGAATTTGACTCAAGAATGGCTTAATCTGACCTAATTGGTGACTTGAATTTTATTAAATTCAATTCATTATATGTAAAAAATTTCAGTCCAAGAGAGGCAATTGCAAAAACATTTTAGAAGTCATATGCAAATTATATTTATTTGAGAGACCAATACAAAATTTTAGTAAAATCTCTTAATGCGTTAGAATTTTTGAGAGGTTAATTAAAGTCTATCTATCTCCAATGTTTCTTTCTTTAATCATTATTATATTTGTTGGGTGGTTGTAGAAGCATTATATATATATATATATATATATATATATATATATATATATATATATATATATATATATATATATATATATATATATATATGATTTTGACTTCCTTTTAGGTTGATTTGTTTCAATAAAAAATATTTTTATTAAAAATATAGTTATAAATAATTAAAATAATAAAAATTATTTTATTTATTTAATATTAAATATAAAGAATGTGGTGAAAAATAATATTTTTTATTTTAAAGAGAAAATTATTTTTTTCTCACTATTATGTTTCTAAGTATTATAATGTTTTAGTTAAGGTATAAGTTAGAAGAAATTCCATTATTTTGTATAAATGAATTATAATCTTTGATAAAAATATCTTTTAACAAAATAAATAAAATCTTGATTTTTTATTCGTTTGAAAATACCTCATCATTCTCAGTATTTATATTTTCTTTACACGACTTATAAAAGAATCGACAGAACCCAAACCGAAGATCTGAACTTAATTACTTTGTGTCCACTTTAAATGACAAAGATATAATTGTAATTTATCTAATTAAAAAATATAAAATTATTTCTTCCTGATAATAATCGGTTAATGACGAATATCATATTGAAGGAACAATCGAGCTAATCACAACTATAAACGTGGCTCGATCTTGACTCGCCATGTGGCAGCATAGTAGCCCTACGTCGTTACCCTCAACTGGTAGCAATTGTCGTAGATCCGAAGCACCTGAATGGGTCACGGCTTAATTATGCCAGAATGTATGGAGTTACCTTTACGATATTAGTTGTCTAACCAATGACATCATGTGGCAAGACATTGCACGACACTGAGGCCATATCTTATTGGTTTTGCAACATCTCCCATCGCTACAAATTACCTAGGTTTGTTTATAATTTCTTCTTAATGTTCATGTGTGTCATTGCTTCAATCACTGCCTTCAGTACCAAAGAGGTTTCAGCGACCACTACAGTCCCAATTTTATGTACCGGTTGCTTAAGCTATTACGAATTATCATATTAAATTTGAATGAATATAATATTTTAAAAATTTTTAATTTTATAAAATATTGAATATTTAATTAATAGACTCAGATTTAAATTATTAAACAGTGAATCAAGTAACCGGCTGATTCATTGGATCTTGATATAAATGCCATCCCTACTTACCAAGCAAGTAATGATTTAAGGCACCTGCTTTCCAATTTTTTTTTTAGTTTCACAGTTTGTCCCTTCTTATGTTTTAATTATCGTATTATAGAAAAACAATATAAAATTCATCAAAAGTATACATACACAGAACACTGTTTGGGTGCCACACCACACGTCAACTAGTCACACGTTCTCTGTTAGTTTCATCAAGAACGCGGAGAAGTCTATGTATAGTAACAAAAGCATGTCAATTTTTTAGTGGAAGATCATAATATTTCAGTGGAGAAACAAACATCGACTACCAAAATCCAAGTAGCACGTCGTTTGGTTTATTAGTGGTGTTTGAATTTGAAAATTAGAAAATGATAATTTAATTATTAAAAATTTAAATTTTATAAGTTAAAATATTTAATTTGATAATAACTAAATAGAATTTATGAATTATTTAAATATTTTGAATGAAGAATTTAAATTATTAGATTCAATATTTTAAATTCAATTAAAATGGATATCATTTTATAAATTTTACATTTACTCTTAAAATAATATATTAATAATTATTTTTTATTCATGAACTAAATAAAATTATTAATTTTCAAATATAAAACTTTAAAATCTCTAATCTTTTTAAATGTTTTATTCAAATGCAATAAGGTTTGACTGTCCGTCTTTTTTTATTTATTATTATATTTTATTTTCAAATCTTAAGTCACTTTCTTAGGATCCCAAAAGTGGACAATGAAAGACAAAAGTTAATTGAGTTATTATTTTCATTCATTCAATTATTTTGCTTAATCACGTGAACGAGACTTCATTATGGGACCAGACTTAGGCGAGGAACTAAAATATATGATTAAAAAAAAACTTATCGTATTATTTAATTAATATATAAATTTTAGATTATAATATTTGTTAAATTTTAAACGTTATGATTTACAATTATTCTTGATGTGATATAATTAAACATACCTTTTAAATATTATTAAATATATCTTCTTGATGTGATACACTTCACAATTATTTAAAAATTTTGTAAACATATCCTTTTTTATGTATATAATTAAACGATCATTCAAATATGAATCTCTTCTATTTGATATATATATATATATATATATATATATATATATATATATATAATCAGTTTTCCACCGTCAGTAGAAAACTTTTAAATTCACTATAAGAGATATCACTACACTTTCACTCCAAAATTGATGTGTGTCTACCGCCGAAGTTGGAATTACCAGCCACGCCTCGTTTGAATTTAGTGTGGTTATATCGTATTCACATTTTTTTTATTTAAAAAATATAAATCTCTTATATATATATATATATATATATATATATATCCACGCGCACGCACGCACTTAGTCCTTGCTTTCTTTTTATTTTAAATACACACCACTTACCTTTCCTTCTAAAAAAGCGAGTGCATATTTTTTAAAAATCAAAAAAATTGTGAGCGCAATTATTAAATTAAACCTACAAAAAGATAATTAATTGGGAAAAAAAGTTAGAAGAGGCATTAAAGACAAGAAGTTTAAGGTGTGCGACATTTAGTACATCATGTCATTTAAAATAATTGTTTAAATATTAGAGTAAACACAATATTTAGTTTCTCATTTATAAAAGTGTTAACTATTACATCCCTTAAATTTCATAACTAGAACTATATATTTTTTATTTTTACTTTTGATATAATTATTCATCTATTCATTTTTACTTTTGATATAATTATTCATCTATTCATTCACTTATAATAATAAAATAAATAAAAAATATTGAAGTTAATTATTAAATCTCACCTTAATAATGTCAAATATATGCTTAATTTTTTTGTTATATTCTTTCTTTTCACAATTTATTTTAGTATTATGTGTGAAGAGAGAGACACGAATAATTATTGCAAAAGAAAAAATAATAGACTAATAATGTTAGTTATAAAATTTAAAGGATATAATAATCATGATCTTTATAATAGAGGACTAAATATTATATTTACTCTTAAATATTAAATTGTCTTTGAGTTTTGATCTAATATAACAACTATAACTATGATTAGTGCATCTAGTCTTTCAATGAGTATGGCCATGTATTTTTATGGGTCTTATACTAATCAATGGTCAAATAGAGAGTTCATGGTAGATCAAGATCAACATGGAATCCATGAAAATGTATGGGAACTACTCATTTAAACAACCATGTAAATTTAAAATAATATCAGACAATTTATGTCAATTAAAGAGAAAATTATTGTATAAAATAGTGTAATAGTATTTTTGAATATATGAGGAATTTAACACATTGGTTCGAATAAGGAATCGATGTTATAACACTTGAAAAGTTTTTTATGTTGATTATTAGAGAATCAATGTCAAAAGAGAGAAGAAGAGTCAATTTTAAAAAATGGGATATAGTTAACATGAAGTTTTTTTTTAAATAAAATCAATATTTAAAGTAATACCAACTGCCAATATTAGAAAATAACATCACCTAAGACATCAGTTCTTTATAAATAACTAGTGTGTTTTCTTGTTATATAACTTTAGACATCAGTGTCTAAAATAATCGATGCCTAAAGTTCTAAAAGCATTAACATTTTGACAATATGAGAAAACTTTGGAGGTCAATTCTTTAAAAAATGACTTATTATCTTCCTATAAAACTTTAGACATAAGTTCTTAAAATATCTAACATATAAAATCATGCAAGTGATGGCATTTTTGAAAATATGGAGAAAATTTAAACATTAGTTCTTATAGAAAAATATGTTTTCCTCTTATAAAACTTTACACATCAATTTCTATAATAATTAAAATCTAAAGCCATGGTAATGGTGATATTTTTGCATTATAAATAAAGTAAATTTTTTTTTCTCATTATCATTCCAACTTTCCCTCTTATTTGTTTCAAGATCAATCATCATGCATTTCCCTCTACGAAATACTAGATCTCATTTTACCTTCTACCGTAGGTGATGTGATCCTAGAGGGTGCAACTACAAAGAATTAATTAAAAGAATTAAGGAAAAGCTTTAAGGATCAGTTCAAAGAGTTTCAATGCTTAAAAAGAAAGCTTAGAACTTTGTAAAGACCCTACAATTAGTCCATAATGATGTCATTCTAAGGGAGCTCAATCATAACAAGGAAGTGAGCTTGGAGCAGATTGTTCAAGTGTATTTGAATTATACCACATCATTACTAAGTTAGTGCCACATCACCACCACATCATTAAGGAGGTGGAGCCATGTCAACCATAATCCACATTACCGCTATATCATTAAGAAGATGACACTACATCAATATAACATTAGCCAAAATTTTAATTGGCACCATTTTAGCCTATTTCACTATTATTTAGTGTTTTGAACTTTAATTTAGCATTTGGGCATTTAATTTGTGTTTGATTTATGTTGAAACATTTTGGGTCTATTTGACATCATTCAAGCCTATTTTTTAATTATAGTTTCAAGACTATACAAGGAGGCTTTGTTCATTATAAGGTTTTTCCCTCTAAATTTTTGTAAGAACTTGAAGATTTATCACAGGAGATCTAACCTTTATGACGCTAATTTCATCTCTTATTACTTCTAATCTCTTCCTTTTTTTTAAGCATGGCAAGAATATGCTTCTTTTTATTTAATATATTTGAATTAGGATAGATCTAGTACAATTTCACATTATTTGGTACTAGAGTGAGGTTTCCAAATTTAGGTTTAATTTCTCTTTAATTTTTTGATTTGTTCATGCTATTGTGCGTATATTATTCACCATATTGTTTATGCTATTGTTCACCAATTCATGCCATAATTCTTCATTTCTACCTTGTTTTGATTTTATTTTTGTATCTATTTCATTTTTAATTTGGTTTAAGTTAAATTCATATATTTTGATTCATCCTTGTGTTAAATCTAAATTGTTCTTTAATTCTATCCTCTATGTATTTGATAAGTTGTCCAAGTCAATTGTAAATCTAAATTTATTTTGATAATTAGTTAACTTTTTTATTTTGTATTGTTTCATGTTGTTTAACTTGAAATTTGGTTCAAATATCAGTACTACTCTAGTGAATGAAAGGTATATTGAACAAGTTTGTTAAAAGTTTAAAGTGAAGAAGTTCAACTTGCAATAACCAATTGCCATATTCTAATAGCACAACATCTAAGTGTTGTAATTGAATATAGTAATTGATTAAAGCAAAGTAAAAAGCATCAGTTTAAATTATGTGAAATACTTTTATAAGCAATACAACAAGTATTGAATTATTGTTAGAATTTAATTTAAAGCAAGTGTTAAACTGTTGTGTAGAAGTAAAAATAAAGTGGAAAAGAAGAAAGACAAGAAGAAGCAAAAGAGAAAAGTCAACTAACTGACTTAAAAGGCAAATTTTAGAAAAGCAAAGTGCAATTGAAAATAAGTAAAAGAGGAAAAAAAATACAAAAGTAAGAAAGAACAAAAGAAAGCTAGAAGGCCAAAAGGACTAGAAACGCTAAATTATTGAAAATAAAATGAAACAAAAAAAAAGAAGGTGCTTGCCTTTAGTTATTATTAGTTCTTGATATATTTTAATTAACCTTGAACTTCTCATTTTGACATTAATTATTTATTATTTCTTCCAATTATTTGAGTTCTCAAATCAGTACCTCTTATTACCTTATTTTGTTCCTTCCTATTATTTTGAGTCCTAATTAGTTCCTTTTCTTTGAAATTTTTGTTATTAAGTCTTTGTTTTGAGTTTTGTTCTTCTCTTTTCTTTAATAGTTTGATTCTAAACTTTTGAGTAATAGTAAGTCTCTATTTTTTGAATTTTAATTTCTTATTTTCTTAATTGTCTTGTTTAATTCTTCAAATTATATGAACCTTAATTAGTGATATTGATTACCATATTTGTTAAATCTTTTTTAGTTATGTCTCCTAGTTTTCAAATAATCACAAGAGGAAAAGAGTTAAAGAGTGAAAAAAATGCAAGAGTGTGTGAGTTCATTCGAGGGTAAAAGCCTATTAAAGTGCAAATATGAGTATGAGTGCTCTAAAATAAGTGAATTATGTGCTTTTGTGAGATTTTTTCTTTTATCTAGCCTTTCTTGCAGGTTTATCATTTATTGATGTTAGAAGGTAATAAGAAAAACAATTATGGCTTCATATGGGAGGATTTGCTATAAGCCATAAAAAATTTGATAAAATGCTTAAAAGTCTTGAAGGTAGACAATCTTAAAAAAGTTGTCATGGTAAGAAAGATAAAAGACAAAATAAGAAATATAATGAAGAAAAGGGAGTTGAAAATAAAAATGAAAAGAATAAAAAATAAAGAGTGTATCATGATGATGTAAAAAGAAATGAAAAAAAGGTGAGAAAAGAAACGATAGGAATTGAGATGAAGCAAATGAACCCTTGGACCATCTTGAAATAGGCAAGGGATAAGAGGAACTTGAACCTAATTGTGACCTACTAGTATAACCAAATTTATCAAGTGAAGTGTAACCCTAACCGTGACTTATTAGTAGAATCAATCTTATAAGATTTAGTTCTTGACCTAAAAATAAAAAGGAAGTTCTCACAATAGAGAAACACTCAAATTTTCACTAATCATTTAAATTTGAATTCTGAATTCTGAATTACAAGTGCTTCTATTTATAGGCCAAGTTAACTTTTTAAATAAGTTTATTCTTAAATGATAAGTTAAAAAGGCCATCTAAAAAATTCACCCCATAAAACCTCTGAAAATTCAAAGCAAAATAAGAAATTAAGCTTATTTATTATCAAATCGGGTCTAAATGAAAATAACAAATAAATTGAACAATTATAGCCTACAAATGCATCTTTATCATATGAATTAGACTTTCCAAATTGTTATCTTCAAGTTAAGCTTAGAGTATCCTTAAGTTGTAAGAAAATGACCTATCTTGGTGTAGCCTTTATTCCATGTTAATATTCTTTTCCTTTGATTTTCATAATTAGGCCTTGCAAAGCTTGCTTCTTCCTCTTAGTCTTGGCTCTAGTCATGGGACCTTGAATTCCATGCAAAGGATCTTTAGGTTGGTTGGATCTCTATCATTCCCTCCCTTTTTGAAAGGATTCGTCCTTGAATCAATTTCATCACTTACATTAAACAAAGATAGATTAACAATATTAAATGTATACATTACCATATTCACTTAGCAAATCTAGCTTATAAGCATTGTCATTGATTTTCTTTAGAACTTGAAATGACCTATCTTCTCTAGGTTGTAACTTGGATTTTCTTTAAATAGGGAGCCTTTTCTTCTACATATGAATCCAAACCTAATCTTTGGCTTTAAAAATAACTTTAGTGTGCCCTTTATTGGCCTGCTTTGAGTATTGCTTATTCTTTTTCTCAATGTTAGCTTAAACTTTTGCATGTAGCTCCTTAACAAAATTTTCCTTTTGCTTACATTCCAAATTAGCACATTCATTAGTAGGCAAAGGTAAGATATCTAATGGAGTCAAGGGATTAAATCCATACACAACTTGAAATGGAGAATAGAAGTAGAATGAATAATTCTATTATAAGAAAACTCAACATATGGCAAACATCTCTCTTAAGTTTTTAGATTTTTTTGAATGAGAGCATGCAACAAAGTAGTAAGTGTCCTATTAACTACTTCAGTTTGTCCATCCATTTGAGGATGTGCAATATTAGAAAATAAGAGTTTAGTTCCCAGCTTACCCTATAATGTATGCTAAAAGTAACTTAGGAACTTAACATCTCTATCACTTACTATTGTTCTTGGCAAACCATGCAAGCATATTACTTCCTTAAAGAATAAATTAACAATATGTGTTGCATCATTGGTTGTAGAACATGTAACGAAATATGCCATTTTGCTAAACCTATCAATAACAATAAATATGCTATCTTTTCCATCTTGAGTTTTAGGCAATTCTAGCATAAAATCCATAAAGATATCAATCTAAAGTTGATTAAGTGTAGGCAAAGGTGTATAGAAAACCATTGGGCATGACTTTAGATTTAGTTTGTTTACATGTTATGCATTTATCATAAATAGATTGCATATCATGCTTCATGGTAGGCCAATAGGAATGCTAAAATAAAATGTCCCATCAATCCACTATTATAAGTTTTTCTAACTAGCATTTCATGTAAGGAACATATAAGCACACATAATTTATTTTTCTTAAACCAAAAACCATCATGCCTTTAATAGTCCACACAAGCATGCTTAGAACGAGAATCCCACACTTGGCTAAAATCATAATAATTGATATGCAAGTCCTTAATATGCTCAAAACTAAGTAATTTAGTTTGCAAAGAAGTAAGGAATGCATATCTCTTGGATAATGCATCAACCACAATGTTTTCCTTACCATTTTTATATTTGATTACATAAGGAAACATTTCAGTGTACTCTAACCACTTGGCATGTCTTTTTTGAAACTTACCTTGGGATTTCAAAAACTTTAAGCTTTGATGATCTGAATGAATGATAAACTCCCTTAGCTATAAGTAATACTACCAAGTCTGCAATGTTCTCACTGATTCATAGAGCTCATTGTCATATGTAGGATAATTTAATGCTATCCTACTAAACTTTTCACTAAAATATGCAATCAGCTTAGAGTCTTGCATCAGTATAACTCTTATTCCAATACTAGAAGCATCACATTCAACTTCAAAAGCTTGATTAAAATTACGCAAACACAACAATGAAGTATTGGTTAATTTTTCTTTCAAGGTATTAAAAAGCATTTCATGCATATTATCCCATTTGAACATAACATTCTTTTTACTAAGTTCATTTAAAAGGTGCTATAATAGAACTAAAGTCCTTTACAAACCTCCTATAAAACCTTTGCTAAACCATGAATGCTTCTTATCTCACTTGCATTCTTAAGTGTAGGCCATTCTTTAATTTCCTTAACCTTTTCTTCATTAACACTTATTCCTCTAGAACTAACAATAAAACCCAGAAACACAACATATTCCATGTAAAATGAACATTTCTTAAGATTTGCATACAATTTATTTTTCCTTGAAACTTTAAACATAGAATGCAAGTGTTCAACATGTTCATCTAGATTTTTGCTGTAAACTAAAATGTTATCAAAGTAAACCATAACAATTTTCTAATGAAAGAATGCAAGACATGGTTCATTAATCTTTTGAAAGTATTGAGTGCATTAGTTAAACTAAATGGCATCACTAACTACTCATACAAACCATATTTTATATTGAAATCAATTTTTCATTCATCACCTTTTTTTTATGCAAATCTAATAGTAGCAATTGTTCAATTCAATTGTAGAAAACATACATGAACCATGCAATTCATCAAGCATATCATCTAATCTAGGGATAAGATATATATACTTTATAGTGATTTTATTAATGGCTCGACAGTCAACACACATGGGCCATGCCCCATCTTTCTTTGGGATTAAGATCATAAGTACAGAACATGAACTAAGACTCTCCCTCACAAATCCCTTTTGTAACAATTCATTCATTTGCCTTTGAATTTCTTTTATTTCCTCAGGACTTGTTCTATAAGTTAGTCTATTTAGGATTAAAAACTAGGAATAAAGTCTATTTGATGCTCAATACCTCTTAGAAAAGGTAATCTATATGGTATTTCTTCTGGAGAAGTATCAACAAATTCTTGTAGTAAAGAAACAACCACACTAGGTAAAGAAGGATTAAGATCATTAGTGAAATAGACATCCTTATATATGAGTATAAATAGTTGCTCTCTTGCTATCAAAGTACTATTAACCTCACTTTTTCTTATAAATGTATTAACTCTTTTATTTTTCTTTCGATATTTTTCACTACTCTTTGAATTTTTCTCCTTATTACTCACTATTTTATTTTTCTCTTTCAACTCAAACTCATTTTTCTTATCTTTCCTTTTTTTCTTTTGAATACGCAATTATTCTTCCTTTATCTTACACTCTTTTACAATCCTAATTTGATCAACATACGCCTTAGCAGGTTTGAGAGGTGTTAATATAATGATGTGATTATTCATAGCAATGTTGTATCTATTTTTATACCCATTATAAATAACCTTTTTGTCAAATTACCATGGATGCGTAAGAAGTAAATGTCCAGCATGTATAGATGCCACATCACAAAGAACCTTATCTTTGTATTTGCTAATGGAAAATGAAACTCTCCATATTCATTCAACCACTTTAGTCTATAGAGATTAGGATGCTTTGATGTAGGCAAATTTAATTTCTCAACTAATAAGGTGTTAGCAATATTAGTACAACTTCTATTATCAATAATCATGTTGCATATCTTGTCATTTATATGACATCTAGTATGAAAGATATGCTCATGTTGCTCTTTATTACTATCTCCTTTAGGTTGTACATTAACAGCACGCCTAGTAACTAGCATATCTTTATTCATAGGATTTGTAATATCAACATCACTATGATCTTCCAATGGTGGCATTTCATTATCACTTAAGCTCACACTCTCCATGCCTCCATTATCTAGTACAATCATAATGTTTGATTTAGACATTAAGAAGAAATATGTCCAAATCCTTGACACTTGAAATATTTAATATCACGTGATCTGGAAAATGAATTAGTTTTGATTTTACCTTTAGGAGCAGTAATCGAATGTCTAGCCTTTGTATCTTCTTTTAGCTTTGAAATAATTTTATTGTTCTTCTAATCTGATATCCATGAAAAGCTAAAAGTTGAAGTAGATTTAAAAGTACTTTAGACTTCAATTGCCTCTCTACTTGGATAGTTTTTTGCAATAAATCCTCTATCTCCATATAATGTTGTAATTATACCATATTAGCTATTTCTTTCTTTAGATCCCAAATAAATTTAGCCATAGTAGCGTCACAATCTTTCTTTATATTAGCTCTAATCATGGCTATCTCCATCTCCTTATAATAATTTCCCACACTCATAAATTATTGAGTTAGACTTTGTAATTTATAGTGCAAGTCTCTATGGTAATGGCTAGGTATTGATCTTTTTCTCATCACTGCCTTCATATTTTCCTATGTATGAATAGGTCTTTCACCATTCCTACACCTACTAATCATAAATTAATCCTATTAAATACTAGATTAATTAGTAAACTCTACCATTACTAGTTTAACTTTTTTTCCTTAGAATAGTCATGACAATCAAATACATATTCTATTTTTCTCTTCCACTCCAAATGCAATTCATGATTATTTTTCCTTTGGAATGTAGGAATTATCATCTTAATACTACCTAAATGACTATTCCTCCTTAATCCACCTTTTCTTCTTTCCTTTCTAGTACTACCATTAGATTACTTTTTTTCTACCTCTTTAAAAGTGGTTGTCTAGGGGTTCTAGGTTTGGATGGTGATTCTAGACTGTCCAACCTTATGTTTATAGCTTGCTTTTGTTATTGAATAGCCTTCACAAATAATCTTATATTAACTTTTTCATTTTCCTCACCTTCACTCATGATTAAGTGTTGCGAAAAGATATTAGGATAATTTATTAATGGACTAAAATATAGTATGCTCATGTTTGTAACAAGGTATGTTTGTGTTTGTAACTCAGATTCCTTACACATAATGTAAAAAATTATAAGTTATTCACTCATGTTTTCTCTTAACTTGGCTTTTTTCCTATAATAGTCTCACTACTCTTACCTTTTACCATGTAATTTCACCTTATGAGCTCTTATGTAAGAACCTTTATTGTTGATTCTATACAAGTAAGAGGTAGTAAGGAATTAACAATAACTCCACTGAGTAAAAACCAACAAGAATATTAATTGGAATAGAAAACAATAAAGGATATGAAATGAGAACAAGATTAATGAAAAGGATTACCAAATCTAACAATATAAGAGTATTGAGTCCTTTTAGTTCATAATAATTTTTTTATTTTTTTATATTGCAAGATATGTATTTTGATGTAAAATCTTACTACAACCTAATTTTTTTGCATGAATGTTTACTTGTTTACACTATTTTTTTAATTTTATGCACAGAATTTTTTTAGGCTATGACTTAAACTAAAATAAAGAAATTTGAAATTAGGGTAAACAAACACAAATTAAAATAACAAGATAATAAAAAAAGGCACAAGATTTAGTATAAAAACAAGAACACAAAAAGATAATAAGACAAGATACGAAGGAAGGTGACTTGAGAACCAAGATAGGAAGGAAACAACAATGGAACGAAATTTTTTTAATAGAATGAAAACAAATAGATAAACTAAGGATAGATATCACCTAATTTCAAGAGTTGAAGTTCTAATACCAAATGATGTGAGTGAACCCTTGGACCATCTTGAAATAAGGAAAGGATAAGAGGAACTTAACCCTAACTGTGACTAGCTAGTAGAGCTAGAGTTATTAAGTGAAGCATGACTCTAACCACAACCTATCAATAGAACCAATACTATAATATTTAATTCTTAAAAGAATAAAAAGGAAGCTTTCATAATGGAGAAATACTTAAATTTTCATTAATCATCCAAATCTGAATCCTGAATTACAACTGTTTCTATTTATAGGCTAAGTTAGCTTTCTAGAGAAGTTTATTCATAAATAATAAGTCAAAAGGCCATCTGAAAAATTCACCCTATAAAACCTATGAAAATTTAAATAAAAATAAGCAATTGGGCTAATTTATTATCCAATTAGGCCTAAATGAAAATAGTAAATAAATTGAATAATTATAGTCCACAAGTGCATCTTAGTCATGCAAATCGGGCTCTCCAAATTATTTTCTTCAAGTTGGACTTAGAGCATCCTCAAGTTGTAAGAAAATAATCTAACTTAGTGTAGCCTCTATTCCATATTGATTTTATTTTCCTTTGATCTCCATAATTATGCCTTGCAAAGCTTGTTTCATTCTTTTAGTTTTGGCTCTAGTCATAAGACCTCGAATTCCATGCAAAAAATCTTTAGGTTGGCTGGTTGGATCTTTATTAAAAGGTGAAGCAAAAAAATGGTGGAATGGCTTCAAATCTTCAAAATGGTAAAAAGAAGTTTCCTTTGTTTTAAGAAAGAATGATCCTTTAGCCTACTTAGAGTCAGAAAATAAGATGGAGTTAATTTATTCTTATCACCACTATTTCAAAGAGACAAAAGTGAAACTTCCCACCTATTAATTGAGTGATTATGGTAATATCTGGTGGGATTAACTTGATTCAGATAGAAGAAGAAATAGTACAGGGTTTATTACTACTTAGAAAGAGATAAAGGTTATTATGAGAGAAAAATTCATTCATTTCATGGCTACCATCATAGTTCTTTATGAAAACCTTAGGAAGGGAAGGTTGAAAATAAAGAAAATAAAGTAGATTAATAGAAGTTTGAATCCTCCTTGAGAACTAAAGGGGAAGTTAAGTCCATAAGTAACTCCAATAGCCTATAATCAATGCCTTACATAAAAGAAGAAAAAGAAAAAAATAAGAAAATAAGAAAAAGAAAGAAAACAAAAAAAAAGATAGAAGAAGAGAATAGGAAGGAAAGAGAGCAAGAAAGGAAAAAGAGAGAAGAAGAGAAAAAGAAAAGAGAGAAAATTAGAGTTAAGAAAAAAGAATAAGATCTCTAATAAAATAAAGAGTGGTTGTGAAATAAAAGAAAAAGAAATAAAATTGAGAGAAGAGCAAAATCAAGAGAAAGAAAAATTGAATATGATTAGAAAAACAAGTGAGATAAGGAGTGCCTTATGTGTTTTTTATGCTTCTAGGTTAATGTTTATGCTTTTGTACAAAAAAGCATATGAGAATACTAATAACTCAAAATTTATTTTGCTAAGTGCTCTTGAATTTTTAAAGTAATTAAAAAATTAAGGAAAGTTAAGTAGAAAGCATGTTAAGTTGGTGGAATTCCTTGACTCATGTCAATATGCTATTCAATGTAAACAAAGTAAAAATAATATAATGAATGATATTTTGGCCTAGAGGTATACTTTTATCTTTACTTTACCTAAGAAATTATTGAATTTTGAGTATAAAAATAATTCTTTGTATACAAAATTTTTAGGCTTAAGTGCATTGAGAATTTGTATATGAATGATTATAATTTTACTACCCCTTAACATGATTTTGTTGTTCCTCTACATGTTGATCTTATTTCAAATGTGGATGTTTATGAAGAGATAATCTTTAGAGATATTTTTAGATATGATAAATTTTTGTGTACAAGAAATAAGTCGTTTGTGTCTAAAATTTCTCTTAGTAACTTACTTGTTGGAAAAGTTCATGAATACAATTTGATAAATCATTTTAGTGTTAAGGATACCCTAGAAAATATGCTAGGTGAATTGTATAATTATTATACATTTTTAAAGATTGGTTTAAAAACAAGGGTTGCATATAAAAAATTTTTCTAAACAAAATATAATCAATGAGTGGTTGGTTTTGATACTTGGTTTGCTTAACGCAACAAGTACTTCCATATGTATAATGAATCTTGTTTTGTGCATTTTCATTAATAAATTTTTGTGTGTTTTTATTGGTGATTTTGTTATTATTTATTTTTGTTGCTTTCATGAACTAAAAGGATGGATTTTATTGTTGATTGAAAAATTAAATAATTGTAAAGATTGCTTACCACATCTTGATAACATTTTTATGCATAATAAAAGTATAGATGAGCATAATGAGAATTTGAAATGTGTTTTGTAAATTTTGAGAAATGAAATGTTGTATGCTAATTTTAAGAAATGCTCATATTGTATGAGAGGAATTGTAATTTAGGATGATATTGTGTGTAGCAAAACAATAGAGATGGATGAAGAAAAGACAATTAAAGAATATTCTTCACCTCAATTTGTTATTAAAATTGAAAACTTTCATAGTTTGATTAATTTGTGGGAAGCTTATAAAGAATGATACTCTATATGCTTTCATTGAAAAATATGCTACTATTGATAATTTTATATGTCCGCATGAGATGATTGACTTTTATTTTGTATTTGATTCGGGTGGTTGCATATTGATAGTGTGAGTGGAAAAGGAAGTTTTCTGGATCTCAAAAAATTAAGTTATATCCAAAAAGATATGGTTCATTCTAAGTTCTTGAAGAGACAACAATTATATTTCTAGATTGAATTGTCATGGTAAGTTTGATGTAAGTACTTCTTTTAATGTTTCTAATTTTATTCCTTATGATGTAGATTCTAAAAATTCTTGGATGAATTCTTTCAAAGAAAAGAGGAATGATGTGATTCTAAAGGGGGCAACCATAAAGAATTAATTAAAAAAATAAGGAGGAGCTTTAAAGGTTAATTCAACGAGTTTAGATGCTTAAAAAGAGAGCTTGGAACTTACAAAAAAAACTCTAGAATTAGCCCATGGTGATGTGATTCTAAAGGAACTTAATCACAAGGAAGTGAGCTTGGAAGAGATTGTTCAAGTGCATTAAAATTGTACCACATCATTACTAAGTAGGTGCCATATCACCACCATATCATTAAGGAGGTGGAGCCACATTAGCCACAATCCACATCACTACCACATCATTAAGAAGATGACATCACATCTATGCCACATCAGCTATAATCATAATTGGAACCACTTCAGCCAATTTTATTATTATTATTTAGTGTTTTAGACTTTAATTTAGCATTTAAGCCTTTGATTTGTTTTTATTTTATGTTAGATTATTTTACAGCATCTTGGGCTTATTTAGTATTATTTGAGCCCATTTTTTAATTAAGTTTTTGAAGAGTTATATAAGGAGACTTGTTTCTTATACCAAATCATACTTTGACTTTTGACATTATTGTAATCTAATTGCTTATGAAGGTTTTCTCTCTAAATTCTTGTAAGAACTTGAAGATTTATCAAAGGAGATCTAACTTTGTAACATCAATTTTATCTTTTATTACTTCTAATCTCTTCCTCTTTTCTAAAGCATGGTGAGAATATCCTTCTTTTTCTTTGATTGTATTTGAGTTAGGATAGATCCAATACAATTTTACATTAGTAGGTTAATGAGCTATTGATACTTTTGTAAGAAGTAATAAATATGAAGTAAGTTCAAAACATAATGTGTTTCTTTTATTTCTTAAATTTTTGTCTCTTCCATTTCTTAAAATTTTTTACACAAGGCTTCTAAGAGGTTTTTGTTTATGTTTCATTTGTATAACTTTTGAGGTTGTATTTAAGTTATTTATATTTGTTATATATTTGATAAAATATCGTAGTGGATTTCGAAGCCAGTTGAATAATGATGAGATATAAAAAAAAGTGAAAAAGAATTGCAAGAAAACAATAATTTTTTTTTGGAATTCTAGGAAGACAAATTGCTTCTAGTCATTTGTAAATAGATAGATCTCAAAAAGTTATTTAAATAAAAAAACACTTTAAATGGATAATTGAGCGCAAAGTTATATGTCATAACCACCTAGTTGTGATTAACATGAAATTGATTTCCTAGTCACCACAAGCCTAAAATAGGAAATAACCTTGGTATCACCACATAGCATTCTTAAAACAAAATTACTTTTATGAATATTTACATAATATCTACAATAATTTTATATGTATTTGGCGAATATGTACTAACTATTTACAAGTCATTATTATGACTTAGGAAAGCTAAATATCATAATTCTGTTTAGAAAAACACCAAAATCCATCTTCACTAAAAAGAATCATAATAATGCACGAAAATTCAATTAAAATTGAAAAATATCTTTAGATTTCTTTATTTATTGCATTCCATATTAAGAAAATATCTTCGAATTTCTCTATTTGTTGCACTTCATATTGGGAAAATATCTTCATATATCTTTATTTGCTACATTCCATATTAGGTCATGATATTCTTGGGCTTGAATAAGTAGAACTTTAGCCTTATTTGCCTTTTCAATTTGGGCTTTATTCCCTTAGGCTAGAATTGTATTCACATGGGCTCCAATTGTCTCTTGTATTCTTTTGAGCCTTTGTCTTATCATTGAGTCAAGTCCTTCTCTATTTGAACTTGATCATGCAAGGTGGTGGTTAGATTCATATCAATAATTCAATATAATTAAGTATATGCACATATATGCATGATTTTATGCTGTTATAACACTACAATGCCTTATTTTATTACTAAGATTCATAATACTAGCTTCCATTTATCATATACTTACCTATCTTAACCTTGAATAGTATTTTACTTTTAATGAAAAGGTTAAAAATTTATTGGTTATGCAAATTATTTTATATGAAACTAGACTTAAATAGCTTTTCATGAAATGGTTATTTACTAAAAATGAATAAGATATGAAGTGATTATGATCTATACGAATTAATTCCAAAAATTCATTTTTTTCATTGACTAAAGTTTCTTACCTAGTAATATCTCAAAATTTATATAATATTTTAATATGAAACTAATATTGTTAGAAAGTAGACTTATTTACCTTTCCAATGAGAGGTAGTTACTTAAATGAATTATGACATTTCAAAATTGACCTATCAATGTTGTCTTAATATATTCGCATATTATATTTGAATATAAGGGTTGAGAGCAATTTTGGCAATACATTTGACTGTTATAGTTATTTATCAATGCCTTGAAAGCCATCAAAGGCAATTCAAATATCACATTTGAATATAGCTTTTTTTTTAGTTTTTCACTAAAATTCACCAAATCCTAAGCAAATCTTAACCCAAAATTAGTCAAACATAAACTTTAACTCAACAAAACACCAAGTAACCTTCCTTCAACATTTCTCAGCTCACAAAACTTAATCAAAGAATTTTATTAACATAATCATGCTATCAAACACCATTACCTAATTCCTTCTAACAATATCAAAAAAAGTCATCCTATGTAGGTTATTTTTTTACTTAAGTATGGAGGAGGCTAGAAAGGGAGTGGAATGATGATTGATTTTTACCTTATTCATCCTAAAGTAATATCATCATCTAAAATACTTAATTTTTTCATTTCAAACTAAATTTCATCAACCTTTTAATCAAACTAAGAAATAAAAAAGATTACCTTGATTAGACTAATATTTTTGGTTGTTACTTGATCTTCCACACTTCATTCTTGTTAAATGTTGAATGAAATTGGAAGTGAGAAATGGGAATTGGATTAGATTTTAAATGTCCTAAGGGGAATTTTGATAATTTTTGAGACAACCAAGGGTATTTTGGAAAATCTTATGCCAAATATATGCACAACAATCCTAGTAACTAGTATGTACACATTAATATTAATAAACATCAAATAAAATAAAATTTATTTTATTAGGGCTATGACATTATGATTTTTCAAAATTTTTAATTCAAAATATAACTTTTTGTGGGATGCTGAGTTTATTCAATTTTAATTATAAATATTTTAGCAAGGAAGTAAAAAAATGATTTTAAAAAAATTTATATAAGCATTTTACATTAATTTTTTTGCTAAAAATTGATGTGAAAGGTAAAAAGAATTAAAATATTTTAAAAATAAAAAAATCAATTTTTTAGCAAAAAATTGATGTGGTATAGTGCTTTTTTTGTCAATTATATAATTAATATGAAATGATCTAACATACAATATTGCTTGTATATATGTTGGTTAGAATCAATGTCATTTAGTGAAATTACTAACGTGGATTTGTATTTTTATAAGGAAAAAATATAAAATATCTCTTCTAACTTTACGATGGTTAGATTTTGCTTTTTCAAATTTTGAAAATTGAAAATCATCTCTTTAAATTTTATAAAACTTGAAATCAACACCCATCATCCACTTAATCATTTTTATCAAATTATGTTATTATTTATTATGAAGTTTTTTTAGCAAAAATTAAAGTATTAGAAAATGTTAGTTTATTTTATTATTTTTCGTATACAATTTCACACTTTATTTACAAGTATTTAATTAAAATTCTTTATATATAATTTAATTTCTATTAATTATATAACATAAAAATTATATGTAAAAATGACCATAAAATTCATTATATTATTATATTATGCTTCTTGTTTAAAAATTTCATAAAAAATACATAATTGGATAAAATAATCAATAAAGTAGATGATGGATGTTAATTCAAAGTTTTGTAAGGTTAAAGGGGTTGATTTTCATGTTTTTAAAATTAAAAAGGATAAAATTTAGTTACTTCAAAATTGTAGGGGATAATTTATATTTGGTCCTTTCTATAATAATGCATATTAATTATAGCATGCAATAGATCAAAGTTTATAAGATAATTTATGTCATATTATGTATCTAAGAATTGTCGTTAAACTCAAACAATGACTATGTTTTATAGAACAAAAAGTTTAGGAAGCTATAATTAATATTTCTAATTGATGAGCCTCGGAGGAATAATGTTGGAATTTAACCCCAGAAGCATGGCATGGCTTTTGGAGGGTTGCATAGTTGCACAGAAATGCACACCTGAAGTTGGTTAATCATGCCCTTTTCATATTTGACTATTGTAATAATTTATTTAACAAATTAAATTATTAATGATATATATCATTAATCTTAAGAAATTATCTAATAATTAAATTAACTAGAGCAAGATTTTACCGACACAATAGTAGTATTTTATGGAGGATCCAAAACTTCTATCTTTTGTCGTTTAGGCCGGATATCTGAGAATGCATGCAAAGCTTAATGGCTTGTAAAATAATAATTGGAAAAAAAAAATACTGAATGAGGATTCCAACTTGAATACTCCAGAATTGTCTCCCAAGGATCAAAAGTTAACCGATTCCGGTTGAAAAATTAAGCGATTGATTTTGCGAATAAAAAGTTAAAATTGGAAAGATTTTGTGAATGAAAGATCCTTGAAAAGAGTTGTAAATCATCAAGGGGGTTACGGCAGATCTAGTACTGGTTCTTCTTTCTTTTGATTTTCTCAAAATTTTATTTATGATCATATATGTCTTTCAAATTTATATAAATTTTAAAATTTTAAAAATGTCTATCTTTATTGATGTTCAAATTCTGACTTCTGACTATAATACTTTTGTAAGTATTTATAAAAGTTTAATATAAAAATTATAAAATTTTTAATTTATATTAAATCATTAAA
The DNA here is from genome assembly GCA_020226215.1 of Sindora glabra. Classification (NCBI taxonomy): domain Eukaryota; kingdom Viridiplantae; phylum Streptophyta; class Magnoliopsida; order Fabales; family Fabaceae; genus Sindora; species Sindora glabra. The sequence goes on along the minus strand of CM035233.1, from coordinate 21,487,491 downwards.
TTCTTAATAAAATTACAGTTATATATGAATTTTATATACAATAAATACATAAAATTTGTAACTCTATTATTTTAAGTTGCAATAAATAAATTTTTGAAAATTCTTAAATTATTATGAATAAAATATCCAATAAAAATTTCATAGGATTTTATATAAGAAAATTATAATTTTTAATATAGCAATTTTTAAAATGTGTATCATGTGACTTATTTTAAAGGAGTATCAAAACATAACCTACCATCCAACCCACAATTGTCAATTATTACCCACCACCATACCCAGCACTTTAATCACTATTCATTACTATTTATTGTTATTATGATAACCTATTTTTGACAATCGTTTTTCATTATCCACCACCATTAACAACCCTTTATTGTTGTTATCATTATTGACCACTATTTATCATCACTTATTATTATTGATAATTGTTTATTAGCACTTGATGTGGCTGACCACTCTATTATTGATACCATTTATCATCGCTAACCACCACTTGCTATCTCACATAGTAGTTAACCTCTTAACTGACAATAAGGATATTTTGTTATTATCTAATAATATTTTAAAAATATATAAATTAATTAAATTACTATATTGTAACATTCATAAGAACCTTTTTAATTGGATCAAATAATGTCAAAAATTACATTTTCAAGAATATTATAATTTTCAGTATGATTTCACTAATCAAAAGCTATTAAAAGAATAATTACCACAATAAGCAATAGCGTAAGTAGTACAACGATTCCAACTTGGTAAATGAAAAAGATAAAAGCTAAATCCCATCTTAGTGGGGTAGGATGGGATCGAATCGAGTTTAATTAAATTAAGTCAAGTTGAGTTTTAATTTTGTTGAACATGACTTGATAAAAATTTGTAGAAACTCAAGTTTGAATTATAACAGAAAAATTACTTTGTGTCTAACTCAACTTGAAATATTAAAGTTCGATAATAAGTTCAATTAGCTTAATAATTGAAAAAAAATCTCGTCAAACTATAAATAAGTTCCATGCTCGATTTGATTTGAGCTCAATTAGTTAGAAATTAATCATTTTAGCATAAAATCTAATTTTTCAATAAATATACAAACTTAAACAATAAATTAGTAAAAAAATAAATTAAAATCCTATTAATACTTACAATTAGTTGAAAACAAAGTCATAATCCTTTTAATATTAATACTTGATAAAAAACAAGAGTAGATTGTTTGTATTTTTTTAAAATATATGAAAAAGAATGTATAAATGCGTGTGTGTAAACAAGTTGCTCACAAGTTAGATAGGTTGAGCAAGAATAAACTATACTCAAATTGAATTGTTAAACAAGTTAAATTTTCTATCCAAGTTCGATAAAAACAAGTTATAAGTCGAGTTTGAGTAGCCGAGCAACTTGACTCAAGTGCTATCCTAACGGAGGACCTTTTTTTCACCTGGTAGGGCTATAAAATGAACAAAATAATCCAAAAGGAAAATATTATTACGTTACCTACTTTCTTAATGTTTTGATATGTACTCTTTATAATATCCTAATTTAAAATTGTATGAAAAATCATTTTTAAAAAAAACTTTAGATAAAATTAATAATTTCATTCATAAAATCATAGGATGTTAGCAAAATAGTATCTAAATTATATAAAATTATAATTTTTTTCCTAAATAATATTCTATATATATAATTTCATCTCTCAATCTCATTATTTAGGAGCAAAATTATCTATATAGAAGGATGATATTATATTTATGAATTATTATTTAGGGATAAAATTATAAATTCATATAATTAAAGAATTATTTTGTTAGCACTTGTCATGATGCGCTAGGTTATGACTAGTGTGTAACCTATTTTTTTATTTCCATAAGCTTGAATTATACCTAACTTGGTATCATTGCACAATTGTTAATAAATAAAAAAGTAAGTTCATGGCTATATAAAAGGTCTTCCTACACTTTTTAATGACAAACTATTATGGTTATGGTTATATAGAAAACATATATGGGAGATCTTTACTCTTGATTAGTTATAAAGTCTAGGAAGCTTTAGTAAACATATATGAAAAAAGATAAAAAAAAATAAAAATAGAGAGACAAGGTCTCAGTATGCAAATAATCTATTTAAAACAAACAAATAATGAATTTCTTAATCTTTGATTGTGTTCCATCATATACCAATAGTTACTTATATTCAAAATATCTAACATTAGATAATATATATTAACAAGAATAATTGAGCAGTAAAACAAGTAATTCACCTTGTGACTCCTAGGTTAATCTTATCTTCTCACAAACGTCTAGCCTTATTCTTCCTGAGTCTTGCTTTATCCTTTCTCAATGTTTCATCTTAGATCTGGTATTATTTTGTATCTCAATATATGACTTATCCCTTTCCACAATACTTACACTACTACAAAATAGTTGATTGACATTAAATATTTAAGGGATTACACATTAGAAAGCAATTAACGTGTAATTGATAATCATCCATGTGGTTTCAATGTCAATTTGTAAATTGTTATAGAATAGAAGAAAATGTCAGTTTTTATTTCATGAAAATTGACATCATTTATATTTCTAAAATTTTACAAAATAACATTAAATGTTATTTGCTTTCTAAACATTGAGGTCTAATAAATAGAATATCATGTTAATTTGTCTAAATAACCAATGCTATATATCTATCCAACCCATCAACCTAAACCCTAGCCCCCAGTTCTTCACTCTTTTATCCCATACCTAGCCTTATCCTCATATTCCTCAAGCCCTCATTCTCCTTATTTCTCCTATATTACAAGATATAGAAAGCTAATATCCCTTATTACTCTAGAATACAAATTTAAATAACTTTTAAAGAATAAATTAAATAACAAAAGATTGAAAATGATAAAATATGGTATACAATACCACAATTAAAGATGAATGTTTTGCTAAATCTATCTTGATACTCGTAGCTCAGTATAAGAGGCTTTAACTCCCTAGAAAAGCCTTTTGAATATAATAATTGTATATGCAGTGAGCATTCATAAAAAATTAGTGTATCACATATTTTTATATGAAAATATAGTAGATAACATGAGAGAATGCCAAAGAAGATGAATGAGATTAAAATAAGATCAAATTTCTTATTTATGAAAATCTTTAAAAGTTGTATCAAAATAGTAGGCAATAAAATAAGATTAAATAAAAAATAAAAAACTAAATTACAAAAATAAATACAAGAGAAAAAAATCCTCATAATTATGTTCAATACTCTTCTAATGAGTACTAAACTTTGTATATTTAGTCACATGCTAACTAAGTTTTAATCCTATAAAATAATTAGCAAGGAGCAAAAGCATAAAATTTAAGAAAATCATCTTATGTTTAAAAGGAAAGCATATTTCATAAGACAGAGAATCATTTTAGGATTGGAAGAAATTCTGAATTAAATTTGCAAATGGCATTATGTTTCACTTCTTTTATCCTAAACTTGTATCGTACATTAATGTTTTAATTTTCAATTCATGCTTGTAGCCTAAGTTTCCATGTTAGTTTTTGAAATGAATTAACATCTAAGTTTAACATTAGATGTCAATTTTAAGAAAACATGGTTATCTTTGATAAAATGACATTATCCTATGAAGTAATGTTCAACGTCAATTACCAAACAAAAATTGATATCTTCATGTATGAATGTTTTTTAATAAAAAAGAGTTTTTTGGTTCATATCACAATCTCAATTATCAGAACCTTTTTAGAATCATTCCAAAATGGCTAGATACAAAAAATATGTATATATTAAACTAAAATCAATTCAATTATACACATCATATGCATTATAATGTACAATTTCTAATCATATCACACATAAACACACACACATATAGATACATCAAACAGGAATAAAAAAATAACTTATATATATAGGCAATAATATTATATGTCTTAAGTTTTACCTATACTTGAGATTATTGGGAATAACTTAAGAAAAACATCTCAACCTTGGTCTTTTATATAGTAGAATTATAATCAATACATTTTAATGTTAACAAATAAAATTTCTAGAGTCATGCCTAAACATATGCTAATTTATTCTAATTACAGCATATACAACTAATACAATTCAATTACATTTATTACTATTTAATACTTCCTCTCAAGTTGAAGCATATATATCATATACATTAAACTTATCATATATGTAGCTTATTCTTGGATCTCGTAGGGACTTTGTGAGCATATCGGCCAATTAGTTATTAGAATTTACAAAAATCGTGATAATTTTTTTTGCAACAAATTTTTCTCTTTTACAAAGTGGCAATCAAATTCCATATGTTTAGTTCTTTCATGAAAGATAAAATTAGACATAATATGCAAGGCTACTTGATTGTCACATGCAAGCTTTATAGGACTAAGCGTATAAAGTTTTAACTTTTGTAATAATTGTTTTAACTATATAAGTTTACAAGTGGCCAATGCCATAGCTTGAGACTTTATTTTCGCACTTGATCTTGTTACTACGCTTTGCTTCTTGTTTTTTCAAAAAATAAGATTTCCTCTAAAAAAGACATAATGCCCTAAAGTAGAGCGACAATCATTCGGAGAACCCACCCAATCAATGTCTGAGTAACCAACAATTCGATTGTGCCCTTTATTCTCATATAATAAACCTTTGTTTGGATTTCCTTTTATATAACGAAAGATTCAAACAACTAAATCCCAATGAATATCACATGTGAGTTGAGGAATTGACTTACTATACTTACTACAAATGAAATATCTAGTCAAGTGATTATGAGGTAATTTAATTTTCTAACAAGCCTATGATATCTTACTGGATCTAAAAGCAGTTCCCTTGATTGGGTAATAGTTTAATGTTTGGATCCATAGGAGTATTTATTGGTTTAGAATTTATTAATCATGTCTCATTTAAAACATTAAGAGCATATTTACATTGAGAGATAGAAATGCCACAACAAGATTGAGCCATTTCAATACCAAGAAAAAATTGAAGTTTTCCTAAGTATTTTTTTAAAAATGATGAAAAATATGCTACTTAAGTTAATTAATACCAACTTGATCACTCCTTGTAATAACTATATCATTAACATAAATAATAAGATATATAGATTGAGAGGAAATGAACAATGATAAAAAATGGAATGATTTGCTTCACTTTAAGATATGTTAAAATCTTGAATAACTTTAATAAATAAGAGCAGTCTCCCCTTAAGCAATAAACCTTGGAGGTTACTCCATATACTATTTTTCTTCAAGATCCCTATGTAAAAAAGGCATTTTTGATATCCAGTTAATGTAGAAACTAATGATTAATGACTGCAAGATATAAAAACAAACAAACTAATGCAATTTTAGTAATAGGAAAGAAAGTGTCACCATAGTCTAGGCTAAAAATTTAAGTATATCTTTTAGCAACTAGTCTAGCTTTCAATGAATCTTTTTTCCATTAAGGCCAAACTTGATAGTTACCCAATGATGTAAAATAGTAGATTTGTCAAAAGGTAAAGGAACCAAATCCCATGTATCACTAATTTTTAATTTTGCCATCTTATGAAGCATTACTATACACCATCTTAGGTGAGAGAGAGCTTCCTATATAATTTTAGAAATAAAAATCAAAGACAAGGTAGAATGGGATAGATAAATGATGATAATTTTAAAAAATTATAAATAGGATAAGGGTTACGAGTGGAATGAGTATCTTTATGGAGGGCGATAGGAAGATTGCTAAGTAGATCTAAGGTATGAGATTCGATGGAGTTGGATGGTGAGTCAGTAGGTGGATTATCATCATCATTAATTACTTGAGGTGCATTTAGATGAGGATATCATTTATAAGTGATAAGAGACTAATCTTATAGCGGATTTGAAGGAATTGAATTAATGACTAGTAGTGGTAAAACTTTAGATATCGAAATAGATTCTCTGGAAAAAGAAAAGAAATAAGAAGTTTCAAAAAAGGTAACATCAACAAATATGAAGTATTTCTTTAAACTTGGAGAATAACATCTATACCATTTTTGTTGTAACTCTCTTACTTATTAACACCTTAATCCTCATTAAATAGATAATTATTTCGCAATTAGGCCTTTTTGAAGCCAATTTAAGATTCTGCAAAACAAAATATTACAGATTTTGAGTTTCAGAAATTTTCTACTCATTTCCAGAATTACTGGACCAACTTCAAAAATATGAAAAACTATATTTCAGAACTCCAAAAATCATGAAATTAAATTCTATGAACCTTTCACGTATTAAATTCATCCTGTAAAAAATTTGACACTATTTAGACATCATTAGCCCCTTCAAAACTCACAGCAAAGTGTTTTTGTCCCAGTGCTGTCCAGAATTCACAACTGTAAAAGTAAACCCTTATTTCAAGAGGTAAATAAACTCCTAATAAGCTCAAATTTGGTATTGGACTTTATTAACATGTTATATACGTGCCACAAAATTTTCAGATAAAAAATCATCCATTTACTGCTTCTGATCTCTGAGATACAATTAGTGCTCTGCACTGTGACGGTAACAGGGGAGACCAAAACATGTAATAAATTCACATAGCAGAAAAGCTTATTTTAAGCTGAATTTTGGCACAGAGGATGGTAAATAAATGAAGTTCACTCCTGAATTTTATCATAATTTTTAGAGCATCAAAACTAAACCATAAGTCCCTGCAAACATACTCCTCTTACTGCCTACGAATTTACTGTTCATTTGGTCATATACTATTCATATGGTCATTTCCAATTTCACACATATTGCATACTAAGTTGCCTTCTACTCCAAACCAACTTACAATACATCAAATTCATATGTTTCATATAATATAGGCAAGATTCATATAGTTATACAAAAAGTTCAACTTACAAAACATATATCCATCACATACTAACATCACAAATTATATAGATATTTTTAATACAACTTTAAAACATTATTCTCCTTTGTCAAGAGGGCCTTTAGAAGCATCACCTAGAATGGTTAATAACAATATAGAAACATAAGAAACAAAGTTTCTCAGTAGCTAGCTATTACCATAAAAATATATTAAGCCATTCCAGATCCTTAAGCAAATAAAACGTACATTTCAAAATCAATTAATCATTTATCATCTCATTCCATACCATTGTAAGAAATGTGCATCACACATAGCAATCATCAAGCCCATTCAAGGACTTATAAAGATATCAAGATGGCCATCACAGATAGTCATACCTAGGCCTCATATACAGCAATTTCACTGTCTTCTCGGGGAACTCGGGCCATAGGCCTCATACACAGCAATCTCACTGTCTTCCTAGGGTACTCGGGCCATAGGTACCATATACAAAAATTTTATGCACATTAATTTCATACACATTCCATACAATGGCATAAAATACAAAAAACACATAAATGAAAAACAGAGCTTAAGGATAAAGCTAGCTACTTTTTAAAAGCTTCCAATAGTGATGTTTCCTTTGCCCTCACTTAAAAACTTCTTTACAATTCCTCTTGACTTCCTAACTTATCACTTCTTAGTCTACATAAATACACATCATAATTCTTATTAGAACATCATCATTTTTCTTAAACTTCATGTATTCTTCACTTCCTCCACATACACTAAACCATGAAGAAAGTACCCAAATTTTAATGTACATTCCAATATCTCCTAAATTTCATTGTAATACATTATTCTAATCTTCCAAAAGCACAATTTAAATGGCTAAATCTACTTCCCTCCTTCTTTTCCATATTCACGGTTTTGGCTTCTCAAAACGGAAGTTTCACACACACTTTCATAATTCAAAATTTCATCTTCCATAGGCTTCATAATTCATAAGGATCATTCTAATTTCATCAATTTAGCCAAATTCCAAACAAATCATGCCAAATCCATACATGCACCATTATGCCTCTAGAACCCTAGTGTGTACATCATGATTTCTTATTATTTTTACACCAAACCAAAGTCATAGATCAACATAACAACATTCAAAACACCATTAGACATGTTCAAATCATCCAAAACTCTATGGTCAACCACCTTTGACCATACCAACATCAAAATTTCAAGAAACTAAAAAGAGTACATTAAAGAGCTTTTAGAGGAGAACATTTTTACCTCTTGGTGCAACTTGAAAATTCTCACTTAGAGCTCATCAAACTTGATCAAACTTGAGGTTTCTTCAATCTAAACACACCAATAGATAGAGCTTGATGAGAGGAGCAACTTTCTCTTCTACACCTAAGCCTAATTCTCACTATTTTTAGGTGAAAAGCCAAAAGAAATTTTCTCTCTCTTCCTTCTGTCTCTTGCACGTCCAAACTTGTTTTCATGGAGGTATCCATGGCTTCAAGGTGAAATGGAGAAGAAGAAAGAGTTTTCATAAAGCTTCAAGGGTATTTTGGTCATTTTTAAAATTTTCAAGGGTATTTTAGTCCTTTTTCACCAATTAGTAAGGCTATTCTTGCCATTTTTTTAATAATGACACTTGTCATGTGTCTATTGGTCACACTAAATAAAATTACATATTACACCCCAAATTCTTGGTTATTCATATTAGATCCTAAATTCTTAATTATTCACACTTTAACCACACTTGATTTTGCACTTTTGCAATTTAGTCCATAGGATTTCTGTTTGTTTAAAATTCCTTACACTGTTAGACTTAGACAACTCCCCTTTTTAGGATTTTCTAACCTCCTCTGATCATCTATACTGTTTAGAAAAATTAATTCTTTTCCTACTATCCTTTTTCCCTCAAAATTTCGATTACCCTTACACTTAATTCCTTTCATCTTAAGATTCACCCACCAAGCTAATTCAAACGTGCCCTTCATTTCTATAGCCTCAGAATTTAGAGATTCAAATGATAGAATTAAAAATTTAGGACATTACATTTGTAGCCTTGACTAGCCTACAAAAATATATTTTATAGAATAAGCCGATAATTTATCTTTGTCTAGGGTAAGATCATGAATAAAATAAATGAACCCAAAAATATGAAGAGAAAGCTTATATGAAGACTTATTTAGGAATTATATTTTTCAAAACAGATGAAGGCATATGATTAATTAGATAACAAGCAGTTAAGATAGCATCACCTTAAAAATGAAATAAAAGATTAGCATGTAATAATAAAGTTTGTGTAGTTTCAACTAAGTGATGATTTTTTCTTTCAGCAACTCCATTTTTTATGGAGTGCGAGGACATGTTGATTGGTGAATAATGCCTTGAGATGACATGAAAGAAACAAAAGATGCAAAAAAAAAGCTCATGAGCATTATCACTACAAAGTGCACATATAGTTTTCCAAATTAGGTATAAATCTAAAAAATAAAGGATTTAAAAATTAAAAATAGTTAAAAATAATCCTTCATTAAATATAACCATGTACATTGAGAATAATCATCAATGAAGGTTACAAACTACTAAAAACCTAAAATAGTACTAATACGACTAGAACTTTGTACATCAGAATGAATTAAAGAAAATAAAGACTTAGCTTAACAAGTAGCTTTATTAGAGAAAGAACTACAAACATGTTTATCAAGTTGGCATGACTCACGATCTAAATACTTCAATCTTGAAAGAGTTGGAACCATTTTCTGTAGTTTTAAAATACGCGGATAACCTAAACAATAGTGGATTAATTTTGGAATCTGCAATAACATAAGTAATGTTAGTTGAATGTAGAAAGTCCTTTTGACTTACATCCAATATCAATTGTCATTCCCGTACCCTGATCTTGTATAAAAAAGAAATAAAAAAAGAATGTTACAACACAATTGAGAGTTCAAGTAAGTTGATTGATAGAAATTAAGCTGAAAGAAGAATTAGGCATGTAAAAAACAAATTGTAAATTTAGTAAGGATAGACATTTACCTTGAGTAATATCATGAGTAGGTGTTTTAAAACCACTAGCTAATATATTTGAAGGAAGGGATTTAATAGTGCAATCAAGATAAGTAAAAAGAAATTGATTACTAAAGATGTAATCAGAAGCTCCTGAGTCAAAAATCCAGCAATCAAATGTAGAACAAGATAAGTAAGTAGTAGAATTACCTGTGTCTATAATGGATGCAAAATGTGTTTATTCCTATTTAGATGCCTTGTATTGAAGAAATTGTCCTTTTAAGAAATTTTAATATCCTAGATTAGAAAAGAGAGAGGACTAATTGGTTAATTTAGAACTAGATTGAAACACATTGGTAGAACTAAATTGAACAACATTAATAGATCAAGAAGGTCGGCCATGTAGAGCAAAGCATCTATCTCGGGTATGTCCTAATTTTTTATAATAAGTACATTAAGGTTAATTGCCCTGACTACCACTACTACGTCCTCCTCAATTGTTGCGACCACTACCTTATCCCTTTCCATGATCACTAGTATGTGTTACCAAAGTGAAGTTTTCAATATTAATAGGAGTGGTCGAAGTGGGTAATCATAACATATAGTTGATTAACACTTCTATTGTAGGAACCTTTGCATTATCCAATATTTGTCAACAAAAGGCATTAAGGTTAAAATTTAAACTAGCAAGTATAAAAATCATAAGAAACTTATCTTATTATTTCTCTTGCTATTTAATGTTAGCAGTGATGGGTAAAATTTTCTTATATTAGGTTATTATTGTTTTGGCAATGCTAACATAAGAAAAGAGATTTAATTCTTGTTTTAAATCCTTCAACTTGGCCATAACTTCATACAATTGTTGAATATCATTGGAGTATAGCTTCCTAGCTTCCTTCCAAAAGGTGTGGCAAGTGTTATAAGGTTAAAAAATAAGTAACAAACTAGGATCAATGGATTGCCACAATATTACACATAATTGTGCATCAATCTTGTTCCACTCACTTTATTTATTAGCAAGAACATCTTCAACCTTTGTAGTTAAATATTCAAAATAACCTTGCCTTTTGAATTATGATAAAATAAAAGCACTCCATGAGGAATAGTTGGAGCTATTTAATTTTGCAGAAGTAATTGTGAGAGTACTACAAATTGTAGAAGAAAAAATATTGCCAAAATTGTTAAGTTTAAAAGTAGACATGATGGAAAGTAAAAAAGAAACAAAATCTATTGATTGAGAAAGGTAGAAGGGGAGGTGGAGAAAGGGTATTCAAAGAGAGAGGTGTTATCTATGTTTAGCTAGTTTGATTATGTTCTTTTTTGTTATGTTCGATAATGATTTTTTTTAAGGCTAGGAATTTACAAAGAAAGGCGAATATGGTGATTTGATTGATAAAATGAGATCATAGATGGAGCAAGAAGAAGCTATGGTTAACTTGTGGTGGCACGTGTAATGCAAGTGCACATGGGACTGTGCCAAGTGGACCCCACATGTGTTTGGAAGTGGTGTATTGATGACATATGCTAATAAGAGTGGCAAAAAATTCTTCAATGACATTGATTCTGGTCGTGGATTTTGAAAAATTGCAATGCTGCTCCGTCAATCAAGCTAACCAAATTAGGCACATTTTTTATTAGACAATGCTTTCTGTAGGGAAAAATGCACAATTGGAAAGTTTGGAGGATGGGTCTGTGTTTAAGCAAAAAAGGAAGGTGGTTTTAAATTCTAGAGGATGAGAATGTGTTTGTGTTTAGGTTTGTTTATTTAGAGAATGGAAAATTAAAGTTTTAGGCAAAGTAGATAATTTTAGGCAGAAAAGAAAAGAGCATGAAGCTTAATATAAGGGAAATGGAATAGAAGCAAAGTCCTTAAATGTAAGAGCTCTAATACTAACTTGAAATTGTTAGGAATGACTTGAGAAAAACATCTCAGCCTTGGTCTTTTATATAGTAGAATCACAATCAATACATTTTAATGCTAACAAATGAAATCCCTAGAGTTATGCCTAAACATTTGCTAATTTATTCTAATTATAGCATATACAACTAATACAATTCAATTACATTTATTACTATTTAACACATATAAAGAACACCGGCATCATTTTGTGAATTGATGCTTTTTTTATTTGTATTACTTTAAGTGAATTGATAGAATTAAAATTCTCTTTTACATTACAAAACTTTTTTATACAATTAAATAGACATAAATAGTCATAAATTGAATGTAAATGAAATATATGAGAAAGTAGACAATTTATTATGAAAATCAATTTTGCCATTTTATTTATTTCTATATCAGTACATAAACATATAGAAAGAAAAAAGTATTATTTATAATGAACAATAAACTTTACATTTACAATAAATATAAAGGGTATCTTTATACAAATTAAAAAGAAAAAATGGTTATTTTCTGCTCATAATTTCTTTATATTGCTTGATTGCTTCATTTTCTATGAGCCATTAATTGTTTTTATTTTTCAATGCAAGGATATGCTAGCTGCTTACTCCATGTGTTATTTCAAATTTGGTTATAAATGTCTTATTTGTGCTATGCTAATTGATACCATACATTAGTAGGCAATTGTTCTAGAATCTCTCAAAATTTCATGCATTAATGTAGAACATGGTGGTGCAAAAATTGTGAGTTATAATGAGATTATGGAACATCAAAACTCATGTCTCTATAAACTATGTCTCTTATAGTAAGCAAAAACATAGTTCACAAAGGTATGGGTTTTGATGGCTTGTAATTTTACCATGACTCATAACTTTTTCATAATCATATTCTATATTTACACATGAAAGAGATTCCACAATAATAGCCTTGCAACAAATAGTATTAATTAGTAAAGCACAATAGGACTTGTTTTACCAAGTTTGAGAAAACTTATTGAACAAAGATGTTTCCAATCTTCCAGTGAAACATAGTAACATTTAAAGGCACATACCAAAAAATGAAATCAAGCACCTCATTAGACATAAATTTGATAGAATAAAGCATCTTAAAAATCTTTTTTTTTTTTTTATAAAAGGAGAGTTATCTTTACAAATCGATAATTTCTTTCAAATAGGTATGGGGAGTCCAATTTGTTGGCCAAGATCTAAATAATTAAACTCATTTATTAATTTAAAGTTAACGTCATAAGACATCAATTAAGTATTAAAATGAAATATAAATTATTGATGAATTGCCATGACAATTAAAAAGGACTTACATGATGATCACTAAAAATAGACCAACACTTTAGTTTCAAGTTAATGATCTATTACAATGATTGAAGTGGGCTTAAAGATGGTCATTCTAAACAATTAGCATTTTAAGTTCCTTCATTAATTCCATTTAAAGTCATCTTCAATTCTATTCATTTAAACTTATTCAGTTTCATTCATTTAAACTTCTTTATAAATTCATTCATTTAGATGTCTTCAATTTTATTTATTTAAACTTTTTTTATAAATGACATTCATTTAGACATGTAAGTGTCACCATATTGGATATCGGTTAATTTTATGTTTGCTATTTCCTCATTTGAGGCCTTTCAATTTTTATAAATTTTTGTTATGTAAATAATTGAATATGAAAAGAAAATTATTTTTAAATTAATTTAACACCAAATGTGATATTTGTTTTGATATGTCTTCTCTCTATTAATTTGTGTAATCTAAATATCTATTATAGGATTTTAAGTAAAAACAACATAAAGATAAAAAAGAAATAATTCTACAAATTAAAAAAATTAATTATCATTGCTTTATTTATAATGAAAGTACAAAATGATGAATAAAGAAAAATAATATCTCTCTAAATTTATATAAAATAACTATAGTAAATTATTAATAAACAAAAAACTAAACATCTATATATGAATATATGAAAAAAATAAAAAAATTATTATCTATGAAAATCTTCATTCTTGATGCAAACTCCAATGTTATTACTAAAATTTCTTTACTTTTATTGCTCCATAGGAAATGAGAGAATATATATCAAGAGAAATAGGTGGAAGTAGAATGGGAGACCTACAGCAATTATCATTCACAAGCTCTTCCATTCTATCTTTACTCAATAGAAAATGGGAAAGTATACAATGGGAAAGAAATGAAGGTTAAAATTCTTCCATTATACATTTTTTCAATAAAAGTGGAGTGAAAAATTAGAAGTAACATTATGTACAATGAAAGAGTGTACAATTATCATTCACAAGCTTTTCTATTTCATTTTTACTTCATGGCAAATGAAAGAACATACAATAGGAGAGAAACAAATATTAAAGTTCTTCCATTATATACTTTCTCAATGAAAGTGGAGTAAGAGATCAGTAGTAATGTAACATTATGTATGAAATATATCATACTCAAGAGTAAATTAGAGAGAGGCTAGAAGAATTCACACATAACGGTAAAGTTTGAGTGAAGATTTATAAGGAAAACATAGATGTCGTTTATTAAACAAAATTAATGCCTTATGATTCTATGATTTCTAATGTAACTCATTAAATTTCTTTTAAATGATGGTTATTAACAAGGACCAACATCCTATACTTATATGATTTCTAATAAGAATTTTGAAATATTTTTTAGATGATAATTATTGACTAGAATCAACATTCTATGATTTTGCAATTTCTAATAAAGCTTTTGAAATTAATTTTAAATGATCGTTGTGTTTAAAATTAACATTATAAGTTTTCGAGCAATATTTCAACATTGATTGTATTCTTATCTATTATATTAAATTTTTATATAATTTCAAAAATACTACTGCATTAAAATAAATGTCAATTTTGTTGTAAATTAATGTTTATCATCTGATGTAAATCATCAATTCTATATTAGTGCCATTCACATTACAAATTAATCATAAACATAATCCCATATGGGGAATTTCATCACTATAATCATATTAGTATCATCCATAATTGATCTATACCAATTATATCATCATACAAATATATACTAACTTAAAATATCACAAGTATTAATTATTATAAAGTAACAGGGCAATTCTCAAGTATGTAATCAAGTATAAGGTTCTAAAAACAAAGGTTGACCTTTATACTTGAGTATAGTGAAACACCTGAAATATTATTTAATTTAATTTCCTCTAAATAAAAATATTTTAGGTTTCAAGATAATTAATTTAAACAAAACTTATTAATCAAATCTCTCTATTAAATAAATTTTAAATAAATAAATTACTTATTTGAATACTTTACAATTAAATGTTTAACATTTCATCTTATGATAAATTTTAGGAGCTTAGAATTTTACTTAGAAATACTAAGATTTTATTTGCTAACTAAGGTTTGTTTTAAGACTAATTTAAAATGATATTAAAGGCATGGTTCCTTATGAAAATACAAGATATTGGAAAATTAGGATTAACAAAAGCTATGAAAATGTTTAAGTATGATTTATAGGATGGTTTCCATAAAATTTATAAAACTTTGAAAGGATTTCTTTTTGAACTTTTAACTTATTAGATATTATGTGAAATCAAAAGGTGTGATTAAAAGAATAAGATGAGCTTATGCTCCACCTATCATACACTATATAATCCTTGGCCTCTCTTTAAAACAAAGCTAATAGCCTTATTTCTTTTAAAAAAAAGAAACCCAATCCCAATCTTTTACTCTTCACCTTCTCCCTCTGCTATACTATTGCATCCCTTATCCTTTCAGTTACTGCTCACTGCTATGCACCTTTCTCCAATTTGGAAGCTTTATCATGTAAATGGAAGCTATAAGTATGGCTCTTGTTACTAGCTATGCAAAGTGTTCAACAATACCTAATTTTTGACAAGTTCTTCATTTTTTTTTTGGCATAGAAAGTTATTGGTGGCTTTCTCAAGTAACAGTGAGCTAATTTATGTCATAATATACTAACTTTTATATTTACTGTGCTTGATTTAGAACCCCTAGTTTTTTAACAAAAAATTGATTTGCCACTTTAATCTTTAGAATTATAAGACCATTAAACTTTAAAGCATATAAATAACAAGATTAAATTTAAAATAGATTATCTTTATAAGAAAATTGTTGGAAATATAAACTTACATGAAGAGGAGTAACAAAACAAAAACCAAAATAAATATCCATGGATTCTTGAAGACTAGTATTTAAGGTAAGTGTATATCTCATCTTAACTACTACTTCCTTTAGATTTTCCATATAGTATACTTTCTTTCTCCTAGTAGATGTACTACTTTAGAAGTAGTGATGTGTATAATTAGATATATATGTAGGTATAAAATCTTGAAATGCTTGCATATAAGAAATTATAAATGTTAATATATACTATTATTTGATTTACTATTATAATGGGCAATACGATTGGCATATAAGTATATATATTGTTGTAAAGAATTATTGAGTATATATGGATAACATCAAAAACATGTGGCAAAGGCATGATATTAGTGATGTTGGAATTTATACATTACAAATGTATTATTGTTTAGTCAATTATAGCAAATGGAATGATTTTTAGCTACGTTTTGGAAGGTTTGTATTCATTTATTAATAGTATTATGAAATTAAATTAAAATTATGATGAATAAATTATGAATTGTGATGTTGAGAAAATGCCAATGGGCTTGTATATTGTTGGTGTATATGCCCTAAAAATAATCATATAGATGATTGTAAATTTGAATCATGTTATTTTAAAAGCAATTCCTATTATCATATTTACATATATTATCTGCGTAATATATTTGATAATGATAATAACCCTAGAATAATTGTATTCTTCAATGTCCCTAGTCATATATCATTGCAAATTTGGTTGCATTAATATATTAAGACTAGCATATGTGGTGACTTATATGAGATATTAAGTTTATACATGAGTACAAGTTAGAGAACTTATATAATGGTCTGACCCAACCTAAGAATACTACATGGATTGTTATATGAGTGTCATGAGTGATTCTTAGTGATCATCATTAATATAATCCATTAACCTGAGATCGTCGAGTTTCCCTACATGTGAGTTTCATATTTTGATATTATTCTTCATCACTCATGGTTAAGTGAATGTAAAGATAGTTATTGGATATGTCACATATCATGTGAAGGGATCTATGTGATCAAGATGAAATTTATCCCTTCTATATAACAAGAGTGACATTTGTAGGCCTCTTGATTAAGTAAAGCTAAGAAAATATATGGCTATACTCAGATGGATTGACAAGAGATGTTAATTATATTTGATTTAGTCAACTTACTTAAGAATTAAGAAAATTTTGAATTAGGCTATACGAAATGACACGGTCCATGTCTCGTACTTAATTTAGATGTTTAGAATAAAAGGTTATAGATGATGATCACATATACAGGTTCAGTCAAATCACTAACTTTCTTATTACTTGGGTAACAATAATATGTTACTAAACACCACTCATTATTTATAATCATTGCTAATGTATTGGAAGCCTGTAAGGTAGCACACTTAGAACCTAATGAATTTAAAATTGATGGACCAAATTATTTGGTCTAATATATGAGAAATTTATGTTATAATTATAAGGCCCAAGTTAAAAGCTCATAATTATACATGGAATAAAGCCTAATTAGTTAGGGTTTTTTATGTACCTATTTAAATAGGTTTGTTAGGTAATAATATTTAATTATTCATGCATCCTAAAATATAAAAATCCTAACAGCTTTTCTTGACCATAACCCTTGAAAAAGCATAGCTAGCACTACGAGGCAAATGAGGAGAATTCCACTTAGTGGTTATGGATGTTCACTCGTGATTTGATGGTTCATGCGGATACCTTGAAGTTTTCAATCAAAAGCAAGTCAAAAAAGTGATTAACGAACAAGCCTTTGAATTATCTGAAAAAGTATTAAGTAAATCCTTATTCTAATCTAACATTTTGCATGGATCCTTTGGCTGTGATCGATTAATTTCCGCTGCAACTGTTTAGCTCTCAATCTTAATATATATGATTGAATTAGGGTTGAAAATGATTATGTGTATAGTGTTAGATCTAAGAAATTGTTTATGAATAAATAAGGTGCTTAGAAGGATAAGGTTAGGTTTGCATATGAATAAGGTTAATCAAGAGTTACAATGGGGTTTAAATTATTTTTTTGATAATCTATTACTTCTGGAATGTTATATATTATATTAATTAAATGATGATAGATATGCAAATATGATGTTAACACTAGTTAGGAGTTTTCAAATGATTTATTAATTTTTGTCTAATGAATGTTATCTATGTTGTAAGCTTTAAGAGTGTGCTATAACTTATATACACTATTGTTGACTCTTGTTGCTTTAGAGGAAATTCTAGGATGTTGGATTTTGGTAGTTTTCTTATTTGTACTATTGTATATATACATATAAAATTACTCACCTTGTAACCAAGAGTTCTAAGTATAAACTTTTGGTTATAATTGTCTTTTTAATTAATCTTTAAATAGCTTGAACCTATATTTTATTTATTTATTTATTGTGTTTTATCTTCAATCACAATTAATTTTAGTTAGTTTTATGCTCATGAATTTATAAAACTCATTCTTTATTTTATTTATAATAATTTCAAGTATAATTGAAATAGTAAATTAAGCTACTCTATAGAGAATAAAATATAGTCGTAGGTAAGATTTAAATTTAACAGTTGAATGAATTCTAGGAGTATTATATGATAAAATACATTGTGTAGAGTGTGGTCCATTGTCATATACTATCTATATGTTTCTAGCCCTAGAAATGCATTCTAGGATTTGGGGAAACTTAGGTACTTTAGTTGAGTCATGGTCTGCATTGCTAGTTGTATAAGCTAGTAAAGCTAATTAATAGGTTCCAAGTTAGTTATGATAAGTGGGTCATAACAAGATGGCATTAAATCATGGTCTAGACTTTATTGGTGTTTGGGCTGAGAACCTCCAATTATCAGGTTCAAGTAGGCATACTGAGTTCTTGCTTGTATGGTTGATAATCATGAACATGAGTACAATAGAATTTATTTTCAAATATGCCATTGGACTTTTACAAATATCTATAATTTGAATTATTTTTCTATGACTATTCTATTGTTGGTGTGTGTCCTAGGAACCAATCATATAGATGATTGAAATAATATATAATGTATTATATTTTATTTTAGGTAATTTAATTATTATATTATATTTTTTTAATTTTATTATTATTCTGCACGATTTATAACTTAATATAATAATTATCCTTGGAATAGCTTCGCTATTCCTAAAATGCCCTTAGTCAAGTATTATTACTAAAATGATAGTAATAATACATCGAGACTAGCATGTATAATGATTGATGATTACAAATCATGGATATGTGATATCAAGTCAATACATGAGTACATTATTAGCGAACAATGTACTGGATTGACCTACTATGAGAATATTGCATGGATAGACGTGTTATAAGTTATTCTCATATGATCACAAATACACATAAACCTTTGACCTGAAGTCACTATGGTTTCCTACATGAGAAATTACTCACTTTAATATTGTCCTATGTCACCTTTGATTAGGATGATGAATAGGGCATTAATTAGGTGTGTCATGAATCGTGCAGAAGGAAGTGAGTAATGTAGATGAGATTTTATTACTCTTATATAAAAGAGAAATATCCTTGGGCCCCTTGATTAAGTGAGACTTAGAAATTCATGGCCATACTCAATTGGATTAATATGTGATATTAATCATTTATTTTAAGTCTACTCAGTATCAAGAAATATAAATTAAACATTGACGAGGATGAGACATTCCATGCCTCCAGTTCAATTTGGATATTATTACAAAAGGGTTATGATGCAAAACGTTGATCATGTATTAGGTGGATGTCGAATCACAGACATTCTTACTACTTAAGTGGTAGTAATGTATTGCTAGATACTGCTCACTGTCTATGACTCAATAATGAGTAATTGTCAACGTAATAAGAACTTACAGGGTCATACAAAAGGAGTAGGAATAAGACAATAATTAATTGGACTTTAATTATATTAATATCCAATTAATTGGACTTATTTTCATGCATATATATATTATTATTAAGAATAATAATGTGTTATTCACGTAATATATATATATATTATTTTATATTATTTAATATTAAAATAATATCAAATAATTACGTTATCAGATATTAGATAAATATATTATAAGATAACATTATTTTGATATTTAATAACTATATGCAATTATCTAATATTAATATATTTATATTATGAGATAATATTATCTAATATTAGATAATTAATAGATAAGTCCTATCTCTCCTCATTATCTCTAGGATAAGGATAAAATGAATTGTTAAGTGTGATTAGGATTTTGGAAGCATTATCCTAATAGGACTAGGATTGTAACTTGCCTAAGTTCTATAAAAAGGGGCTTGAGGGCAGCACATTATACACACGCTCATAAGCCTCCTAAAACCTTAAATCACTTAAAAAATATCGAATCCTAATTCCTAGAGAGAGAAACGCATCCTAACAGATTCGTGGAGGGCGAGAGGTCGTTGTTCACTCCGTGTGGATACCTAGAGATGCTGTACCTTCCGACTGGCGTTTGATTCATCCACTCTCAAGTTTTGATCAGTAGAAACATGAGTACCCAATAAGTAAAACATTTATGCTTTTTGCATGGATCCTAGGTAGAATTCAGATCAAAATTTTGAAATTTCGCTATATGTAATAATTTGAATTCTCAACATCTATGTTATACCTTCTTATAATTTATCTTCTAAGATAGATTATTATTTAGAATTTATGAAATGACTATAAATTTGTTGTACACTTTTATAAGAATCCAATTGGAAATAGCTAATAAATTATAGAGTTGGTAAATTAGGTTGTATGATATTACTTGGTTTTAGTATTATTAGCTTGATAGTTGCATTTGATTCATTGGATGTTAACTTGAATAGTTATATATGAGATAGAACATATCCTTATAAAATCTGAACATTTGTTATGGTGTTACTTTTATCATTTTATAAGTAAAATTTATTAAATGACAAGCTTTTGTAGAGTAATATATGTAAATAATAGAAAAAAAGCATTCTTCCATGTTGTACTTTGCTAATGTATATTAGATACGTGAGACCATTAATTTTTTTAATAATATAGAAGTTTGTTAACTTTAAATTATTAGAATTTGAAAATGATATTGTACCTGTAATTATCATAGATCATACGAAAGGATTAAATTACATTAAAGTTGAAAAGCAAAGTAACATTAATGAGATGATTTTAATATTCCTTAGATAATAATCTTATGGTATATAATAGAAAAAATAAGGGTAGTTGACTAAAAAGGGAATTAATAATGATAAGTTGCATTATTAATTTTAGTGTTAGAAGAAAAGCAAAATTAAAGATTAAGGGTTAGGTGTATCTATATGCTACCAATAATAAGATTACAGTTGGGATAAGGGTAGTTAGTCATGTATTTGAATGAGTATTTGATGTTGGCATGGACTAGGATTTTAATGTTATATTAAAGATGTTGGTTATAGTAAGTGATTGTCTAAGGAGGATTTTCATATTGAGTTTTGGTAAAATCGGTATAAATAAAAGTTATTTATGTAGCCTTGGGCAAGTAGATAAGTGATTGACCATAGATGACATTATTTCTTTATATGTTTAAATGATAAAGATTGGAAATTTTAGGCTATAAATATAGATGACTACTTAAAAAGTTAAGAAACATGAAATATGTTGGACTTAGGAGTTATTTGTTGTAAATCATAGAAATATTCAATTTAGAGTAAGTTTATATATGTTTATATGTAATTTCCATTGATAATTGATAGTAAATAATGTAAAAAATGAATAGTTATTAATGACTGTTGCATGGGAATAGCAAATACTATGACAAGAATTTGAATTGATATGGTTAATATTGATATGAATTAAAATTATGACAAATGAGTAATAGAAATAGATGAAATCTGGAAATCCTAAAATCATACTCAAATATGGTAAATGAGTATATCCTAAAAATTTTTCCTAGGGGATTATACTCGATTATTGTAGTCGAGTATTGCAAAAAGATTATCCTCCACGTAGTATTACTTGAGTACTGTAATCAAGCATGAACTTGAAGAAATGTTTTTGGAGACTATAATCAACTATTGTAGTTAATTACTATTCTCAGACAAATAAGATTAGATTATTTACAAATTGTATAATGATATGGTAATATAATTTAGGAGTAAGTAGATAATCATATACCATAATGAATAATCCATGGTTGTATAAGCTCAATAAATAATATAATAAGGATGTAAAACATATGCAATAATTAGCAAAAGAGATTTTTGATATTAAACTATAGTCATAAGTCTTGAATATCATACTACATATGAAGTCAGTTATAAATGATGTTATGTTAACAAGGAAACTCTGAGTTATTAACATGAGTTATAAATTATAACTTTCAAGTTGTGAAGTGTGATTAAATTGCTTGTGGTATACTTTAGAAATTTTATTGCATTAAATATGAATATCTAAATCTAATTTTCTATAATCACTAATGAAAATATGTGACCAAAAAAATGAATGATAATCCATTTAATTAGTTGCTTTGTATGAATTGCTAATAATTTATTCTAGGTGTTGATTATTGGAGAAAGATTGAAAGTTCAAACTTATAATGTTGATTTGAATTTGAATTTCTATTTTTTAAAATTAAGAAATAATGAGAATATTGGCTATATTATGACCAACTTGGTGTTATATAATAAGTAATTTAGGGTCAAAGGTGATCATTTGAATAGTACTATGATAGGAAATTTGGAATTTTTGGACTTATAATCAAATATATCAAATATGATAATTAAGTATGACTAAAGGAATTGACCTTCAAGAATCATTTTGAGTCCCATAAAGTTAGTAGCCTTCGGTTGAGAATATTCTAGTGCAGTAATCAAATATAAGTTATAGGTCTTACCTCTTTGAAGTCTTATATTTAAGTACCCTACTTGGATACTCAATTTTATTTTTTAGAATTTTCTTGTAGGGACTAGTTAAAGTAAATGGTAGAAAGACAATAAATATGAAAATGCCATAGAATATTGTATGTATATACACCCTAATTTTAAAATATAACCTATGAAGGTAACCATTTATGAGTTTGATGACATAACTTTGATTAATTTGGGATCGTTAATGAAAAGGAGTAATAAAGATATGAATTAAGTATAGAAGAATGAAATGAAATGCCTTTCTAGTTAAGGGGATGATGTTTTGCATATACTTCATGGATAAATTTAAATAGTAAGCATATTTATGTGTTTTTATCATTTTATTTGAACACTTGCTCAATGAAGACTATAACTAAATATAGTATTCGACTATAATCTAAGAGCTATTTTATAGAGGTTAATAGTTGAGTATCATACTCAAATATTTAACAATTGATTTGCTTCTAGATAGGCATATTCAAGTACCATAGTCAAATATCAACTTCCTTTTTAGAACTCCAGAATCAATTACAATACTTGAATATTCCTACTATAACTATTTAATCTAAGCTATCCATTTGAAGAGGAATAATTGTAAGATATGATGAAATATTTGGCCACTTTGTTACTAAGTTGTTAGTTTAGTAAGATTGGTTTTTAGCTAACTAGTAACATTCTTCATTTGCATATAAATATAATACTTCTTTCTTATATTGATGTATATGATATTTATCCTAAAATGGTGGTTACCTTAGAATTTAGGGGCAAATTTTTAAAAAAAAGAGAAGAACATATAACACTTGAAATATTATTTAATTTAGTTTCCTCCAAATAAAAATATTTTAGGTTTCAAGATAATTAATTTAAACAAAACTTTTAATTAAATTTATTATTAAACAAATTTTAAACAAATAAATTAATTATTTGAATATTTTACTATTAAATGTTTAACATTTCACCTTACAATAAATTTTAAAAGTTTATAAATTTTACTTGGAAATACTAAGATTTTATTTGCTGGTTAATGTTTGTTCCGAAACTAATTTAAGATGATATTTAAAACATGGGTGCTCATGAAAATAGAGAATATTGGAAAAGTAGGATTAACTAAAGTTATGAAAATGTTTATGTATAATTTACTAGAGGGTTACAACAAGATTTATAAAAATTTAGGGGGATTTGCTTTTGAACTTTTAGCTTATTAGATATTAGGTAAAACTAAGGGATTCGACTAAAAGAATAAAATGAGCTTACGCTACACCCATCATACATTATAAAGTCCCTAGCCTCCCTTTAAAACAAAAGCATTAGCCTTATTTCTCCAAAAGAAACAAAATCTAGTCTTGATCTCCTACTCCTCAGCTTCTTCCTCTACTTTGCTATTATTGCCTTCTTCCTTTCAACCATTGCCATACACCCTTCTCCAATTCAATAACTCCATTTTGTAAAGGGGAGCAAAAATTTTGGCCTTTGTTCCCAATTGTGTAGAGTGTTTGGCCATGGTTAATTTTCGATGGGTGCTTCTTCTTTTTTTTTCTAGTGTCAGCGAGTTGCCAATGGCCTTCTTAAGTAGGAGTGAGCTAATTTATATCATAACATCTTAATTTTTATGCTTATTGTGTTTGATTTAAAACCCCTAGGCATTTGATAGAAAATTGAATTCCTATTTCAATCTTTAGAATTATAAGAAAACTAAGCTTTAGAACACTTAAATAGCAAGAATTAAAGTAGATTACCCTTGTAAGAAAATTAGTTGGAAATATATATTTATAATTAATTTTGTAAATTGATGAAGAATAGGAACAAAACAAAGACCAATATTAACATCTAGGAATTCTTGAAAACTAGTATTTAAAGTGAGTATATATCTTACCTTAAGTATTACTTCTTTTAAATTTTCCATATAGTATACTTTCTTTCAACTCTTAGATATACTAATATAGAAGTCGTTATGTGTATAATTATATATATGCAATTATAAAATCTTAGAATACTTATGCATAAGAAATTATAAGCGCTGAGTACATATTATTACTTGATTTATTATTACAACAGATAGTACAATTAGTATATAAGTATGTATATTATTTTGAAGAATTACTAAATACATATGTATAACATTAAAAACATGTGGTAAGGGCATGATGTTAATGATGCTAGAATTGATACATTATGAATGCATTATTTGATTAATTGGTTATAACAAATGGAATGATTTGTGGCCATATTCAGAAAGCAATGATTTGTTGCTTGGTAGTGTTGTGATATTAAACTTAGATTACAATGATAGTAGATTATGAATTGTGATGTTGAGAAAATGCCAATGGGTCTATTTGATATGGTTGAATTAAGTATAAAAATGATTATGTGTATAATATCAAATCAGGAAAATTATTTATGAACGGATAAAGTGCTTAAAGAGACAAGGTTAGGTTTGTGAATAAATAGAGTTAACTGATGCAACCAGGAAATTGAAAAAAGAAAGAAAGTAAGCTGGAAAACTTTAGATTGATAAGTTTGACATGCCACAATCTAAAAAGAACTAGTTGAACTTGCCACACTCTAGGAAAGAGAAGAGAATGAGAGTGATAAGAATTTAGTTAATTCACCACCAAGCAAGAGATTTTACTTAGATAAAAATAGAATTGCAAAAGGAAATCTAAACAAACTTTTCTTAAATTAACTTAAAATGTGAGTACATGGCTTCTTTAATAGAATTTAAGCTTATAAATGCTCATTAAGCAGTCATAAATTTTCACTTTCTAGTGGAAGACTAGGGTTTTAGGAAACTCCAAAACATAAATGACATTAAAACAATAAATAATAATAAAAATAACATGACTAATTAATAAAAAAAATGTGCAGAAGATAGGTCTCCACATCTGCCCTTCAAAATTCCTTCAAAATGCTTTAATTTTAGCTTAAATTAGCTATTGGGCCCATGTATGCACACTTGAGCCCATTTTCTTCAAGTTTCCTCATAAATCAATAATGTAATCTAACCTACATTTATTTTCTCCCTCATAGAAATTAAAGACTCTATTCTTTTAGCTCTTGCACGAGTTATTGGGCCAATTGGAATATTGGGTTAGTTTTACACCTTTTGGACATGATCTATGATCTCATCATCTTCCCTTGGTTAAGGAGGATTTGCCCTCAGATCCAATTTCATGCTATCCTCCAAATAAAGAGACAAATCCCTTACATTGAAAGTAGCTGAAACTCCATAATCTCCCAGCAAATTAATCTTATAGGCATTATTATTTATCTTAGCCAAGACTTTGAAAGGGTTATCTGCTCTTGGCATAAGTTTAGACTTCCTCTTACTAGGAAATCTCTCCTTGCGAAGGTGAATCCACACAAGATCTCTCGAAACAAATTGAACTTGCTTTCTTCCTTTGTTGGCTGCCTTCTAAAAGACTACATTCTTCTTTTTAATTTGCTTCTTGATACTCTTATGCACTTTTTTCATTATCTCAACCTTCTTTATACCATCCATGCAAAGTCTTTCATTGATAGGCAAAGGTGCTAAATCAAGAGGAGTTAATGGATTAAACCCATAAACCACCTCAAAAGGAGAAGTTTTAGTAGTGCTATGCACATTTCTATTATAAGCAAATTCCACATATACTAAACAATCATCCCAAGACTTGAGATTTTTGTTAAAATAGTTCTAAGCAAGGAAGAAAGAGTTTGATTCATAAGTTCGGTTTGCCCATCTGGTGGAGGATGACAAGCAGTGCTAAAGAGCAGTCTTGTTCCAAGCTTTTTTCACAATGTCTTCCAAAAGTGGCTCAAAAATTAGCATCTCGATCAAATATTATACTTTTAGGAATTTCATGCAAGCGTACAATCTTATGGAAGAATAAATCAGCCACATGAGAAGCATCATCAGTTTTTCTATAAGAAATGAAATGGGCCATTTTAGAGAATCTATCAACAACGACCATAATTGAATCCTTTTCCCTTGAAGTTCTTGGTAGCCCATGCATAAAATCCATGCTTACATCAACCCATGGTTAGTCTAGTACAGGTAATGGCATGTACAAACCATGTGCAGCTTTTTTACTTTTAGCTTTCTTGCAAGTGACACACCTCTCAATAATGTGATGAATATCTTTGATCAAATTTGGCTAATAAAAGTGCTCTTTGACCATCTCCAATGTCTTTTTCTCTCCAAAATGTCCAGCCAAGCCTCCACCATGTGCTTCTCTTATAATAAGTTCTCCAATAGAGCAGTTAGGAATAACAAGCCTCATAGATTTGAATAAGAAACTTTCATGTCTGTAAAACTCCTTAAAAGCCATCTTTTCACAAGCTAAATAGATTTCAGCAAGAACTGGATCATCTTTGTATTGCTCTTTAATAAGTTTAAATCTTATCAACTTAGCATTTAGTAGTAAAATTATAGAATACTTGTGAGAAAATGCATTAGCCACCATATTTGAACTCTCCTTTTTGTATTTGATAATATAAGGAAAATTCTCCAAGAATTCAACCCACGTGGCATGTCGACAATTCAACTTTGCTTGTCCCTTCAAGTGCTTTAAGGGCTCATGATTTGTATGAATAACAAACTCCTTAGGTAATAAATAATGCTTCCATGTCTCAAGGGCTCTAATTAAGGAATAGAACTCTTTGTCATAAGTGGAATAATTTAGACTTGCTTCATTGAGTTTCTTGCTAAAATAAGCAATAGGACACTTGTCTTGCATTAGAATAGTCCCAATTCTCATTCCTGAAGCATCGCATTCAAGTTCAAAGGTCTTAGAGAAATCAGGTAAAGCTAAAATTGGTGCTGAACATAGTTTATCCTTGATCAATGTAAAACTCTTTTGTGCAGCTTCAATCCACTTAAACTCTCCCTTCTTGATGCATTTAGTCAATGGTGCAAGTATGGTGCTGAAATTCTTCACAAACCTCCTATAGAAAGAGGCTAATCCATGAAAACTCCTTACTTCTGAAATGCTTTTTGGAACAGACCATTCTTTGATAGCTTTCGCCTTTTCTTAATCTACTTCAACTCCTTGCTGTGGAATAACAAAACTAAGAAAGATAACTCGATCTTGGTAGAATTAGCACTTCTTGATATTGCCAAATAATTTCTCTTCTTGTAGTATTTAGAAGACCTCTCTTAAATGATCTATATGTTCAACATGGCTCTTGCTATAAATTAAGATGTCATCAAAATATAGCATAACAAAATCACCAATATACCTACATAACACATGATTCATTAGTCGCATGAAAGTGCTTGGAGTATTAGATAGCTCAAAAGGCATGACCATCTATTCATACAACCCATGCTTGGTTTTGAAAGTTGTCTTCCATTCATCTCCTTCTTTCATCCTGATTTGATTATAACCACTCCTTAAATCAATTTTTGAAAACACCTTAGAGCTATATAACTCATCCAGCATGTCATCCAACCTTGGAATTGGATATCGGTATTTGATTGTGATTTTGTTGATAGCCCTACTGTCCACACACGTATGCATGGTTCCATCTTTCTTTGGCACCAGTAAAGCTGGTATAGAATAAGGACTCATAAACTCCTGCACATGCCCCTTTTCAAGCAACTTATTTACCTGTCTATGCATTTCCTTTGCTTTTTTCGAATTCATTCTATAGGCTAGTTTATTTGGTAAGGCAACCCCTGGAATAAGATCAATTTGGTGCTCAATCCCTCTAATTAGTGGTAACCCCTTTGGTAATTCTTCTGGAAAGATATCTTCATACTCCTTTAATAGTGATTGAATTTGTAGGGGTAATGATCCCACAATGTCTGGTTGCATTTCCTTTAACAATAATAAGAAGACAAGGTCTGAATTAAATAAGGCTTTTGTAACTTCTACCTTTGTTGCAAGCAAGCTAGTCTTTTTCTTCCTTAATAGTTGATCTCTTTGCATTTGTTGAGGACTAAAGGGTGCTAGGACAATCTTTTGGCCATCCTTCTCAAAAGTATATGTATTTTTAAATCCATCATGCATAACTCTCCTATCGTACTACCACAACCTTCCCAATAACAAATGACTTGCATTCATCAGGACTACATCACATATAATCTCATCTTTGTAGGACTTTCTAATGGAAAATGAAACTACCACCTGTTTGGTGACTTTTACTTCTCCTACTCATTCAGCCATTGTAACTTGTATGGGTGAGGATGTTTAGTTATGGCCAAATTCAATTTTTCCACTAAAGTAGTGGAAGCCACATTAGTATAGCTCCCTCCATTAATTATTACTCCACACACTTTATTCCCAATTGCACACATAGTGTGAAATATATTTTTTCACTACTCATCCTCCAATTTTGCTTGCAAGTTTAATACACGTTAGATTATAAGTATTTCTCCTTTATCAGCATACTCCACACTCTCTTCTCCTAAATGTTCATCACCTTCCCCCTTCAAATCCTTCATCTTTACTCTTCATCTCACCTTGTGCCTCCTTTATATTCATCGCCCTTTGATTTAGACATTTAGAAGTAATATGTCCTTGGCCAAGACATTTGAAGCATTTGATATCTCTACTTCTTTTAGGTGGATCAGAATTAACTACTTTCCCTTTAGACAAAGTAGTAGATGATCCTGTAGCCTCCTTATTGCCAAGCTTCTTATTTTCCTATGGTGTAGATGAGTTAGCTATTTTATTACTAACTAGCCTAGTCACATGTTGCTTGGTTGAAACCCGCTTCCTTTTTCTCTTCACCTTCACAACTAATTTAATCATATCCTCCAAGCATACATAATTTTGTAGCTGCCCCAAATCTGCAATCTCCCTGTTCAATCCACCCAAGAACCTTGCAATGGTTTATTTTTCAGGTTCTTGCAACTCATATCTAATCTTTAATATTTCAAACTCCTTCACATAATCTTCCCCACACATATCTCCTTGTCTCAAGCCTTGCAATTTGATGTATAGTTCCTATTTGTAATAGTCAAGAACAAAATGCCGCTACATCAATCTCTTCATTAATCTCCAACTTCTAACCTCCTCTTCTCCATCCCTCCTACGTTGAGCCTTTAGATTCTCCCACCATAAATTTGCAAAGTCATTGAACTCAAGGGTAGCAAGTTGACATTTTCTTGCCTTTAAGTACTCATGACATTCAAATGCTTTTTCGACTCTCTTCACTTATTCCAAATATTCCTCCAGTGAATTAGTACCTTTGAATGATGGAATCCTCATCTTAATATTGCTTGCTGATTCTATTTGTTACCTCTTTTGCCTTAGTTGCCTCTCCTCTTTTTCAGCACCAGAATCTCCTCCTCCATTACCTTCATTTAGCTCACAATCTCCATTTGGGTTTAACCTTCCAATTGCTTCAGTCAATCGATCAAGTCATCCTGCCATCTCTTCATGGTTACGTTATAGTTATTCTTGGCTTCGTTGAAGCCCTATGATTTGAGCTTACTCTAAACTTAAGGTCTTTAGGAATTGAAGAATCTCCAAACATGATGTTTAAGGTTATGGTTTCACTCTCTCATAAAAATAGATCATTCTCTAAGTGTTTACACTCGAGTTAAGAAATTGTGACCTTGGTTGGAAGATGAACTAACCTCTGATACCAACTGATGCAACTAGGAAATTGAAAAGAGAAAGAAAGATGGAAAAATTTAGATTGATAAGTTCGACACCCCACAACCTAAAGAGAACTAATTGAACTCGCGACATTCTAGGAAAGAGAAGAGAATGAGAATGGTAAGAATTCAGTTAATTTGCTACTAAGCAAGAGATTTTACTTAGATAAGAATAGAATTACAAAAGGCAATGTAAACAAACTTTTCTCAAATTAGCTTGAAATATGAGTATATGGCTTCTTTAATAGAATTTAAGCTCATAAATACTCATTAAGTGGTAAAAAATTTCCACTTTTTAGTGGAAGCCTAGGGGGTTTAGGAAACTCTAAAATATAAATGACATTAAAACAATAAATAACAATAAAAATAACATGACTCATTAATAAAAAAATGTGTAGAAGATAGGTTTCCACATCTGCCCTTCAAAATTCCTTCAAATGCTTTAATTTCAGCTCAAATTAGCTATTGGGCCCATGTATGCACATTTGAGCCCATTTTCTTCAATTTTCCTCATAGATCAACAATGTAATCCAGCCCATATTTGTGTTCTCCTTCATAGAAATTAAAGATTCCATCTTTTTTTTCTCTTGTACGAGTTATTGGGCCAATTGGAATATTAGGTTGGTCTTGCACTTTTTAGACAGGATCCATGATCTCATCATTAACAAGAAATCACAATAGGGTTTAAATTGTTTTCTTGATTTTCTATTTATTACTCCTGTAATGTTATATATATATATATATATATATATATATATATATATATATATATATATATATATATATATATATATGTTATATTTTATTATAATGAATGATGATAGATATCTAAATATGATGTTGAGACTAGTTGAGAGATTTCAAATGATTTACTAATTTTTGTCTAATGATTGTTATGCATGTTTTAAGCTCCAAGAGTGTGTTGTAACTTATATGCACTCTTGTTGACTTTTGTTGCTTCAATGGAAATTCCAGGATGCTGGATTTTGGCAATTTTCTTATTAGTACTCTTATTCTTTTATTTTGTAGAGGCTAGGTATGAATGTGAAGGGAAGACTATATATATAATTATATGCGTGTAAGATTACTTGCCTCTAGGTATGGAATTTTGATTATGGTTATCTCTTTAATTAACATTTGAATAGCTTGAAACTTCAATCATAGTTAGTGTTAGATAATATACTTATTGAATTTATAAAACTCATTCTTTGTTTTATTTATATTAAATTCAAGTATAATTGAAATAGTAAATTAAGCTATTCTATAAGAAGTCTAACTTAACCGCATAAATCCTTCAAAGTAAACAAGGAACATGTGAAAACCTTTAAAACCTAAGTAGACTATCTACTTGTAATTGTTTAGAGGAGATGAAGGAAAGCTTGAAAGAAGTTAGAATTTGTCACTAGCATCACAAATCAAAGAGTTTCAACAAAAACCACTAATTCCCTTCTTTAACCAAGTTTCAAGAGGATCCTCAATCAAATCCAAGAATTACTTGGAATTTATTTTAATTGAAGAAGGGTAAAAGGTTTCTCCTTATAATTCCTAGCCCAAATTTGCCAAAATTGATGAGATTGAATTGAAAGAATTTGAGAAAGAAGATGAAAGAGAGAAAACCACCTATAAGAGTGAGAATATATAAGGAAGAGTTGGCCTTTTAATAGTCTTAGGGGTAGTTTTGTAATGCTAATAGGTTTTAAAGGGCAAATTAGAAAAACTATTTCTTAAATCTCCTCAATACACCCTTATTCAAATTTACTTCTATATAATCATTTAACTAACTAAATTCTTTCTATATTTATTATAAAATGCTAATTTTTTAAATAAAATATTATCTTAAACACACTCAACAATTGGTAAAATTTTACTTGTATGTAATTACTAAAATAAAATAAATAAAAATATCTTAATTTGTATGGGGTGTAACAACACTTTACAATTTCAAAAATGAAATTATTAATTTTATTATAATTTTATATATTTTGTACTTTTTTCATAAAAAATTTAACAAAATAGGTATTTAAATTTTTTATAAAAAATAAATTAAATGGTACTTCCTTAATAACATTAATTCATCTATCCAAACTTCAAAACACAAGCTTAAACTTTTTAATTTTTTTTTGGTAATGACATTAAACATACACATATAAGAATTAGAGATCGAATTTTAAATGTAAATGAAAGTACAAAATCTTCAATGTTACTTAGATCTAGTGTTAATTTTAATAAAAATTTATTTTGTTTCGATTGTTTTCTTTTATTTTCCTTGTGTTTTTAGACCTCTCAATTCATACAAACAAAATATAACAAAAAAAGTAAACATAACACTTAGTCTCTCATATATAAAGGCGATAATTGTTACATTTGTTAAATTTTATAACTATTAATTTTTTATTTTTACATTTATTATAATTATTCATTCCTCTAATTACTAGTACCATTAAAATAATTAGTGAAAAGAAATAATATAATTGAAAATGAAATATATATTTAACATTGCTAAAGTAGAATTTATCAATCCATTTCAATATTTTTCACTTTTTTAAACATTGTAAATGAAGAGAGAGAAAAATAATTATAACAAATGTAAAAA
Organism: Sindora glabra; assembly: GCA_020226215.1. Classification (NCBI taxonomy): domain Eukaryota; kingdom Viridiplantae; phylum Streptophyta; class Magnoliopsida; order Fabales; family Fabaceae; genus Sindora; species Sindora glabra. Next base: position 21,454,513 of record CM035233.1, on the reverse strand, counting down.
TAAGAAATTAATAGTACTAAATATGAAATTTAAAAAATGTAATAGTCATTACTTTTATAAACAAAAAATTAAACATTATGTTTACTCATATTATATATGAAGTTATAATATGTATAAACATATAAATTGATGCTTATACGAGCGTATCATATATAGATATAAATTTATGTGTGATTTAATTATTGAATAAATTAATTTGATAAGTCTATAAATTAGATATAAAGAAATTAGGCCTGGCTTATATGTGTGTGTATGTGAGTGTGTGTGAGTGAGTTAGTGAGTGTGTGTGTGTATAAAAATTATTAACCTCTACATTAATATATGGATGATAGCAATATCTACTTTTTTATTTAAATAAAAAATATGTTACTAATTTAATAATAATAAAATAATAAAGAATATTTAAATAATTTTAATAAAAAGATATTAATTTAAAATACTTAAGTCCATTCATTTTCTCTTATATTCATAATAAGTGTATTTATTAATAGAAGTAGTTAATGATAATGTTAAATTGATTATAATACTCTTTATTATTTTATTATTAAATTAACAATAACCTCCATACATAAATATGGAAGTTACTAATCTCATAAACTTATTTATTAAATTTGACCAAACTTATAGGTAAATAGAACAATGCAAGTTGGGCTCACATTCAACTCTGACCGTAGGTTCCGAGATTCTTGATAGTTAAGCCATTTGATTTATTTCTATATCATGATAAAACATTAAAAGAATTGTTCACTAAACAAATTGAACAACGTTAAGGTCGAGAATTTAAACTTATCATTATGAAAAATGCGTAAACTTCTAATAAATTGTTTGTCCTAATTTTATACGTAATGATTGATATCGTAATAAAGTTTCAAAAGAATCATTCATCAACAAAATTTCTGTTTAAGGAGAATTAAACCAAAAATTATATAAAAAAAAATCGTACTTGTTATTCAAAATTTAACAAATAGTTAAATCAATCTAGGTCGATAAGAAACCTATGCTTTTCTTCAAGATTGATTTTGGACGAGATAGTTGTTTATTTGTGTGTTGGCTAAGTATTCCATGGAATAATTTTCACAAAATAATAAAAAAAAAGTAAATGGGAAAATTGATGGTTTCCAAAAAGGAGGTTTCTACAGGCATTAAAAAAAGAAGAGGTTTCTACTGTATTATAAGTATTTTTTAGAGCATAATACGGATAAAATATCTTTTTACCGTTTTTTTCTAAACTTATTTCCGTTTTACCGTTATTCCGAAACATATTACCAAAATGCGCATCACGGGCGGAGGCGCCATCCGGATCGGCGCCATTGGGGGTGGGGCGCCATCTCAGATGGCGCCCTTGTGAAGGTCTAAGGGCGCCATTCAAGATGGCGCCCTTGGGCCTTTTTTTTACAACTTTCCTTTTTAAAAATAATTGATTTTGATATCATTTGAAAATAAAAATTTTAAAACTAAATAATATATGATTGTGACTCAAAATAAATTATTAAAAATAAATTACTCATTATATAATTATATTTAATGTCATATAAAAATATGTTGACTCCACTTTGATATCTAACACATAAATTTATTATAGGAATTAAATAAGAAAGTAGTTAATAATAATAATATAATGAATAAAAATAATTAATATTTGGTGAATAATAAAATATTATTTAAAAAATATAAGATTAATAAAGAATAATTACGTAATTTATATTAATGTCTCTCAAAATTTGATCCAATGACACTTAATATTTATATTAATTTATATTAATATTTATTAATATTTGAAATTATAAACTTCCAACATTTAGAATTATATTATTACAAGTAATTATCTAATATGTTATTACACATAAGTAAATTGATTGAATTATTCAGTAATATTCTTTATATACGAAGTTGAAGATTGTTAAAGATGAAAAGAAATACAGCGAAATAAAAATATTTTTCTTATTTTGTATTTATTCCAATAATATTCTTGTCACTTTGTATTTATCTCAATAAAATAATTTTAATTCTGTAATAGAAAAAATGCAAAATCACGCGGTTGAAGATAGCTGAAAATTTAAAAGAATATGATTATTTCGTTTCAATAAATATTTCATTTTGTAATGAAATCAAAATTGTAACATAAATGAGTTATTTTTTAGTTCGTCACACTGATAAAATATTTTGGCAATGTGAGGGAAAAGTATCGATTAACTTTTTTTAAGAAACTATTATTCGTTATATCGTTCCTTCAAAATATTTCATCGAAATAAGCACAGAAGATACGTACAGCGATGGAGAGACGCCAAATGACGTGTAGAGGTACGCTAGATGAAATGACATCGTTGGCGCTGAAGGGAGGGGACGACAAGCGATATTTCACATTATGAACGTAAAATTTATTAAATTAATTTAATATTATTTATTTATTTTCACATGGTAAATAAAAGAAAAGTAGATAATTATAACAGTTGTGAAAGTATGATAATTAATAATGTTAGTTATTATATTTGGGACATGTCCTTATCATCATTTTAAAAAAAAACTAAATAGTCTTATTCATTTTGAAGTTTATTATTATTTATAATTGTTCCTACACAAGCAATTAAAAATGTCGTAGAAATTAAAATCGTCCTAAATGTTGATGCTTGGCAATGAAGTAGTAAAATCATCCTAAATGTCGATGTTTGGCAATAAAGTAGTAAGATAAATGTACATAAATATACAATAAACATAGAAAAGGAATCTAATGTCTACGCAAGTGATGTCCAGTCCCACATCCAGGATCGGTAATGTGGCGGTCGTATCTACTAACCCTCTGCGCAGGCTCGGGAGTCACATCCCCAGTGTCTGTGTCCCCTCTACCTCTAGCCCCTGCTCTGCCTCTGCCCCTGACTCCCGCTCCGCCTCCACCTCTACCTCTATCTACAAGCTCTAGTCATCTGTCATCATGCCACCATGTGTTAATCCCTGATCCTGAGTATGCCAATCAAATATAGGACGATATGGCTGCGATGGACCAGTATCATCGGGAGGAAAGGCATAGAATGCAGATGAAACTCCTGGTACGTGTGGAAATGCCTGGAATAAGGATGGAACACCAGGAAGGAGCTGGTCCATCTGGGATGACGACGGCCTATATAGTATGGCCGGGAACATGGTGGAGGATGAAGGATCATCGGGTGTAGTGGGGTACACATGAGATGGGGCAGTAACATCAGGCATCATCGTCATGGTCTCCTGGGCAGTCGAAGGTGGAATCTGATGCAATGTCGAAGCGGACGGAACATCATCCTGCGACGTATGCCGTGGAGCAGTGCGACGTCGCCGGCGAGTGCGAGGCTGATCATGGTCACCCTCCGCAGGGTCCGGGATATGATGGGCCTGGGGAGCTGGCTCCGCATGTGAGTCAATAATCACATGATCAACCTGCTGAATCGCATGAAGAATGGACTCTGTCGCTGACCTAAGCGCATCGAAGGTGAACACAGCCTGCCCCTCAGGGGTAGTGAAGTCCTGTAGTGAGGAAACCTCGTCTACCTGTGCAAAAATTTGACATTGAACTTAGTTATAATACTAATGCATTTAAAGAAAATCAGATGCAAGAAACTAGCACGGAATATTACCACAAGGTCTAGTGCTCCCCCGATAGGTGTAATACATCGCCTGGTAACCCGTCTGTACCATGTCATGTAATCGGAACGTGGTCCCAGAACCAGGCATGTCGTCGGCTCGGCAGTAATGCACAAGTCTCGCCGAATATCCCAGAGTGCAATATACGGCTGATGGTGGATGTGCCACTCCTCATCATGCCGACCAAACAAGTGGAGGCAGTGGACCTCCGCCACCTGCTTCGGTGGCTCTAGAATAGCCTGGCGTAGTCCAAACTGGCGCAAAACCCTATCAGGCTGGTGCCACTCGACAATCTGAAAGTGGATGAGCGGCACCACTGCTGTCCACGTGTCACTCCCGTCAAAGCAGTACTGAGGCAGTGATGCGATGACCTCCTCAGTGTACGGGATCCAGGCGATTTGAAGTTACAAATTTAGGTTGTGATTTAAGTACGATAGTGGAATGGACAAAGCCCTCAAATAAAGGAATCCATTATCCCCTACATACCTGGTCAAGTCGAAGACGGTCCAGCACGTATCTGTAATGGGGTAGGCTGTGTGCCGGACTATCCTGAAATGTCTTCTGATAGTGCCACCTGCCAAGCACAATGACAAAGTTAAACAACTTCGAAGTAAACTTAATTATAAGTGAAAGTTGAAAAATTCCCTAACCTGCGTGCTAATGGGCCAATCCCTGCATCCCCCTCTGGTATGTCTGAAATAGTTATCGCAGGGGCGATGGTGGGAAATCTGTTCCATGCCCAAAGCTGCAGTAGTAGGCAACACCCTCCTATCTCCCTGTAATCTGGAGCGGTGGCCTTACAGAGCTCTCTGTACAGATAGGCCAAGCAAGCAGATCCCCAGCTGTACGTCCCAGCCTCATGTAAGTGTCCGATCAAGGGTAAGTGCATGAGGTGGACATACGTGCCGGAATAGTCTGGAAATAATATCCCCCCAATGAGTCGCAAAATGTAAGCCCGGGCGAACCTCTGCACTGTCACCTCATCCGCATCATCTGGAAGATGACTGAAATGCCTCTCTAACCAACTCATCCTCAATCGCCCCCTCTGATGACATGCTCATCCGCCGGTAACTGGAGTCCCAAATACTCCTCAATCAGGGCTCCCCATCCCCACACAGTGGGCCCCGTCACTACTCGACCGTCAATGGGTAGGCCGAGCTGAAAAGCAACATCCTGCAGGGTAATAGTCGTCTCTCCCTGCGGCATGTGAAATGTGTGTGTCTCTGGCCTCCACCTCTCTACAAAAGCACTGATCAACTGGTGGTTGATCGGCACAAACTCGCACATTGCCAAGCCGTAAAAGCCTGCCTCTCGTAAAAAGGGGACAATCAACTCCGGCGGCTACTGGTGATGGTAGTGATGAGCTCGTCTAATCCTGAGCACACGATCAGGCTGTGAAAGAATAAAAATACTTTTATTACAACATATGATAGTTCAGGAACAATTTAAACAAGTTTATTAAGGTGTAGCTTTTTCCATACATGGCCAGCCCAAACCGACTGGGATATATGTGAGGCCTGAGCCGTCAGTAGTGAAGGATCCCGTGGTCCAGGATCAACGCGTCGGGATGTGGATGCCATCTGCTCAATAAAAAATAAATCTTGTTGTTTGTGATATTATATTAGCATGATTTCTAGATATTTATTGTTTATAATAAAAAATAAATCTTGCTTAATACAATTAATTGTGCAAATAAATATATAAATTTTTCAAATGTAAATAATTAAATTTAAACTATTGTGGGAGGCCAAATGGCGCCGTACACATTACTGGTAATGCGGAAACATAACAAAAAATTCTATTTGTGACCGTTACACTTATGATATTTATTAACATGCTTTATAACGTATATGCGAAAGTAAATTCTTCGCCATCAAGGTGTAGAAGGGCCTTCGTCCCCATATAGCAGTGGGCAACGCCTACGGTTATGCCCTTTCATCTTACAATGTCCGCATTTTTGCTTAACACCGCTCTCTTGAGGCCAATCCATCTCATTCCTGATCCGAGTCGACTTTGGACGTCCCCTTGCACGTAATCTTCCGTAATGTGGAACTAGGACAGGGAATGGTGGTAGGTTATTTCATTGAGACCACTCCCCAATAGGCCACCACTCAGATTTGTAGCAATTAAGCAGTGTGTCAAGCCTGTATACAGCATCAACATATGGTTCCCATGATATGTTGATTGAGGCACAAGCAGCAATAATATGAGCGCAAGGATACCTATATGCTTGGAATTTTCCACATTCACATTGCCCTTTGTCCAGTAACACTTGGACAACCTTTCCACATGTCCCCATGGCCATATCAGGGCCCTCCACCACCTCAAACCTAGTCCCTTCTCTATTGTAAGCACGAACGTGGTAAGAAGAAGCACGTGACTGGATAGTCGCAAGCTCCTGTCTGAATCTACTTGCGTATCTGTGACCTTGTTGTAGTTCAGCGTGCGCATCTTTTCCCCTTTCCACAAAGTACTTGATGCATCTATAGTATGTTTATTGTACAAGGCCTGTGATTGGCAGCTTCCTTAATCCTTTGAAGAGGCCATTGATGCACTCTACAATGTTAGTCGTCATATGACCATATCTTCTACCTTCGTCGTAAGCAAGCATCCACTTCTCGTTCGGAATAGCAGTCAACTTCTTGTGGATCTCCTCATTGACTTTGCTAAGATTGTCCAATCTCTCCATGGCCTTTTCCCAATTGGGCTTGTACGCTGAACAAAAGGAGACAAGTAGGTTAACCGCGTTTAACTACCGGATGCACAAATTTTTAGATGAAAGGGTCAACTAAGAAATTATGCTATAACACATACCAATCTTAAGGATAGCTTTCCTCACGTTGTCATCCCTGCACTTCTTGCGGACATTACTGGCAATATGTCTGATACAGTACCGGTGATAAGCATAAGGAGGCTCCCATCCCAGGCCTTCGGTGGCTACAACATCTTTTATAGCTCGGTGGCGATCTGATATCAAGCATATTCCTTGCTTGTTCGTAACATTTACCCGCAGTAATGCTAGAAACCAACTCCAGTTTTCATAGTTCTCCCTGTCAACAATAGCAAAGGCAAGAGGAACGGGGCATTTGTTACCGTCCTGGGTCACAACAATCAGAAGCACGCCCCTGAACTTGCCATATAGATGCGTTCCATCAATTTGAATGAATTGCTTGCAGCAGGGGAATGCGGCAATGCATGGCTTGAAAGCCCAGAAAACTCGGTTGAAAACATGTTTCTGCGGATCAACACGATTGTCCGCTGTGACAAATTCTTGTGAATCCAACTTGAACAACACCTGGTCACAGTAGCCTAGAAAGTCCAACCATTTGGGAAGTAGTTCATATGATTTGTCCCAATCACCGTACACCTTAACAATTGCCTTTTGTTTCGCCTTCCATGCTTTCCTGTACGAAATCTTGTACCCGTACATGCCTTCCACCCTTTCTTGTATAAGCGAGATTGGAACATCTTGCTTCACTTTAATCATCTCCAGTATCAGGGAACTGATATACTCGGAGTCCAGAGACTTGTGGTCCTGTGTCAAGCTAGCATTAACACATGTGTGGGGCCCTGAAAATCTAGTAATAGTCCAACTGGTACAATTCTTCAGTTTTGCCGCTCTAAGGTGGAAATTGCATTGGTCCCCAAATTTATTACACTTCACGCTTAATCTCCTAGTGTCTGACTCCTCCACGTAATAACTGTGGTGCCTTCTGATGTGGTAATGCTTGGTTGCAGCAATTACAGCCTCCTTGCAATCGAACTCCTGCCCAACCTGTAATTCCTCCATGTCGTAATCATAGGTTGGTTTCATTATTTCCGGAAATTCGTCCGGATTCCGTATGGCATCCCAATCAATGTGAGAGAAGACAGCAGCTTGGGGGACATCATATGATGTTTGTGTGGCATTACCACTTCTCACACACCGCGCTGGTGCACTATCCCCGTGTGTAGGCGCACGTTCTTCATCATCAGTGTCACCATCGTCACCGCTACTGCAAGACACCTCATCATCTTCAAAACCAGACTCTAGGTGGGCATCCATTAATACGGGACCGACGATTCTTCCTGTACGACTGGGAAGGCACTTGATGAACCTATCAGGGTATGTGGGGCATTTACTGGGAAAACACCTGCAACAGATGAGTCCAACGCAGGAGTATGACTATCAAAAATGCGGAACTCAAATCCACCTGTGTAAAGAGGGCCTTCCCGCACCATTGAACAACCAGTGTTGACATAAGCCGTTGGATCCACGGGTGGTGCAGGTCTTGGAACTCTTTTATCAAAACCAAGGTTGGCAGCGCGTAATTCGGTGGTGACCACGTCCACGTACAATTCCATGGCAGTCATCGTCGGATGTTGTTCGAAGCTTGCTATCGCACATGCCAAGTCTTCATCGTCGTCCAATTCGTAGGCCATGTACTGAGCCTCTGTTTGATGCTGTGGAAACCTGTACACAATTTTCCCCACAGTTTGATCTTGGTGAAGCTTCAGTCGGGCATGAATTCTCTCGCGCAATACATCCATAGTGCTGCATCCTTTCAATTTTAGTGCCTTTGGGGAAGGTCCATCGTACATTACTCCCATCGATCCCTCAATCATTGTACCATTTGAATATATGAAAGAAATTAAATTTTTCTTCATCTCGTTACTTCTGGCTCCAAAATATTCACTGCAAACTATTCTTCATTATCATCACGCAATCATAGGACAATTTGTGTTTTTACAGACGAATCAACCAGTATTCAATATTACAAGCAGTTGATGAATAAAATACTTTACTATTTTTCTAATGTACTTGGCTAATAGTAAATAATAATCTACCCGTGCAAGTCAAATCCATTCCGACCTTTACAGGCCGACATTTATTCCCCGCAAGTTCTGAAACTACTACTACACTCATTTATAATTTGTCATTTTTTTTTGTTTATTCAGCACAACGTATACTGATTAAATAGAGACAAATTTTCAGTACACTACATATTCTATTTTCACGATAACCCACTTCTTTCACACCTATTACTAAACAGCAACTAAAATTATTTACGCATTACTGTTTCTATATTTTTATGTAGATTACAATGGATTCCTTTTTACATGCACTGACTTCTGGTTACATCCACATATCCTGGAGCCTAAAACCTTCTTCGGACACATTTCTTTATCTCGTTTTTTCTTCTTTTAATAGCGCAACCTATCACAGTATATATAAATTTCTACAAATTTTGCACACATTATTTACATCAGTCATAATAGCCTAAATAAATTTCTCTACCATTGTAAAAGATATCTTCATGATGACTAATAAATAATATAATATAAGCACAAATTTTAAATAATACTAACCGGTAACTATTAGGAAAAGCAAACAGAAAAAGGCCTCTGCATGAAAGAAAGATTTGTTAGATATTTTAATAACTTTAATTTTTAAGTAAAAATTATTACGTATTATTGTATCATCACAAAAATTATACAAAGATCACGCTAAATTAAAAATACTTTGCAATATAATATATAAAAAAAATAAAAACAGTAGCATACATAAAATTTTATTGACGTATATTTAATTTTTATTCTTAAATACTTTTATTACAACTGGGATATATAATTAATTATTTCAATTAACGCTTCCCATGACATTAATCTTTTAAAAATATTTTTACACAAACCCTAAATATGTGTCATTATGTCGATATTATATTATATAATTATCTTATTATTTAAATCGTGAATAATATAATGTAAAATAAGTTAAATTATAGCCAAATAGATTAAAAAAGGACAAGTGTTATGTGAAAGGTAAAGTAATAAGTGTTAAAGATTAGATATGTAATCAATTAATTTTATTAAATAATTTATTTGATTATTAAAAATAATTTTATGTTAAGAGAACTTGTACTATATTTATATTATTCATTATATTGCAATTGAACTTCTAATAGAATGATTGAAAAATAAAAGCAACAAATTAAACAAAGTGGATTAAACTAGGAAAAATTAATGTGCGAACTACACACCCTTGGAGAAGTTTTAGTTGATGCATTTCAAATTTAAATAACATTTAATTTAATTACTAAGTATTTCATTTAAAAATATAATATAAAATTAATAATTTTTAAAAATAAAAAGAATATTACAGCTTTAATTTATTTAAAATATCATACTGAGCTAAAGAATTATAACTTATTGTATTTATGTTAATTAACGATGATGGTGTTTTAAACCATAGACAATACGATCAGATATAAATAGAATACGATAGAGTAAATTCTTATTTCTAATACATACAGTATAAAATACTAAAAAAATTGACTCTATAATAGATTAATTAATTAAATAAATTATTTAATTTATGCAAAATTCATTTATAATCAAATAATTAATATATCTTACGGTTACAAAATATTGGTATGTGTGGTTTAAATAACATGAGTTAACAAAAAAAATAACAGAAATGTACAATAAAATATAAAATAAATACAAACAATGCATAAAATGTCCAGTCTTTATAAAATACCCTCAATTGATATTTACTTATTCTGACATATATTACTCCAAAATTAATATAAAAGTATTAATTAATAGGATAATATATCCTCGTAGTAATGAACATATAATAAAAATATTCTTATTTTTATCATATTCTACATCTTTATGAATTTTATATTTTAAATGTATCTAAAAATTATTTTTACCTACAATGTAAATTTTATTCTAAAACACTTTTCTTTATCCCCTCTGTCCTTCTTTTAACTTACAAACTATCACAAATCGTATAAATTTCTTCAATTTTTTTCTTAAATCCTATATCATAACTTGACAGCATCAATCATAATAATTAACATAAAATAATAATTTCTCCCTTAATGTAAAATATATTTTTATAATGAGTAAAAAAAATATGTTATAAATACACAAATTATAAAAAAAATCAATAAAAATTATAAACTATTACAGAACTTTTAAATTTGCATAAATTTTTTTTAAATTCTAAATTATAATAATTAAGATAGAATAAAAAATCTTCTCTTATTATAAAATATATTCTCATAACAATTAATAAATATTATAACATACATACAGAAATTATAAAAAAATTAATAAGTACAAATCACAAATTATCACAGATCATATAAATTTCTACAACTTTTCTTAAATTTCATACCACAGATAATAATAATCAACATAAATTATAAATTTTTCTATCACTATATAAATATAAAAATTAGAAAATACTAACCAATTAAGAGCAAGAAAAGAAGACCAGATCTGTTTCAAAGAAGTAAATATTACCGGATGAGATTTACAGATTCAACAAACAATAAAAATTTATAAATAAAAATATAAAAAAAATTACCAATGGCCGAAGGAATGGCTGGGAAAGCTACGAAGGAATGGCTGCGGAGGAAGAAGAGAAGAGCAGTTGCACTTGAGAGACGCAGATACTCGTAGGGTTTGTGTGATACTCGTAGGGTTTGTGTGAGTGTGTGCGGTGGTGGTTCTGGGCGGGTATAAATAGGGGGAGGGAGGCGCCATTTGGTCAGGCGCCTCCTAAAAAAATTTTAAAAAAATTTGGAGGGAGGCGCCAGACCAAATGGCGCCTCCCAAAAAAATCAAATTTCACACTAGGGGGGTGCCAGGTTGAATGGCGCCTCCCACCTACTTAGAAGGCGCCATTCAACCTGGTGCCTTCAACATGCATTTCCACCCAAAAACGCCATATGGAATGGCGCCCTCAAGCCCCTCCGTGCGCATTTTGGTATTTAGTTTGCGCAGAACAGCAAACCGGTAAAATGTTTTAAAAAAAGCAGTATTCCAGTATTTTAACCGCATAATACACCCGTAACAATTGGCAAATACAAAAAGAGTACACGTGGCAACTAATTACTGTCAATATTATTGGAATTTCGCACGTTAAAAAGTACCCTACTAATTTACTATAAGAATAAAATTACCACTAAAATTCAAAAAAGAGATTGAAAAAACCACCTCTTAATGGTATTGTTGCTCAATCAGAATCAACTAAGTAAACATTGCATTCACTCCCTCGTTTATAAAAATAATGATTATTACGTCCATTAAATTTTATCACTAACATTATTAATTTTTTATTTTTTATTTGTTATAATTATTCATTCCTTCTTTCACTTGTTATATTAAAATAAATGAAAATTCTGTAATGATTATTACATCTATTAAATTTTATCATTAACATTATTAATTTTTTATTTTTTATTTGTTATAATTATTCATTCCTTCTTTCACTTGTTATATTAAAATAAATGAAAATTCTATAATGATTATTACATCCATTAAAATTTATCACTAACATTATTGATTTCTTATTTTTTATTTGTTATAATTATTCATCCCTTCTTTCACTTGTAATATTAAAATAAATGAAAATATTGAAGTAGATTGACAAGTTTTACTTTAAAAATAACAAATACATACTTATTTTTTAATTATATTCTTTATTTTTATCATTTATTTTAGTATTACTTATACATTGAGAGAAAAATAATTATAACAAATATAAAAATAAGTGATTAATAGTGCTAATTTTAAAATTTAAGGATCTAATAGTTATCACTTTATTAATAAGGGACTATATTTTGTATTTACTTAAAATCAAGCACTTTATTATCTTTTAGATTTATAATATGAATTAAATTAAATAAGTAATCATGAGTGCGACAAACATTAAATAATAATTTTTTTTCGTTGCTCAGAGTTTAAAAGTTTTGTTAATTTTCAACATGAATAAATAATTATGATCGTCTTTTTCACTGAGTAAATTTGGAAATTTTCTAGTATAAAACCTAAAAAAGAGACAACAAGTAAATCCATGATTTTGTGACTGCTCAGTTATGAAATATTGCTACAGGGTTGAGAGTTGCCCAAAGTTGGGTTTAGATAAAGTTTGCTAGAATTTGACCGTACAGATGCATTGCATTTACTAAAAATGTATGTGGTGCAAAACATTCGAACAGTTCTATGCTGCAATGATTTATGAAATTAGAATTTCTGGTTAGGAACTTGCAGCAAACTTTTCCTGTGCCTTTGAAATGACAAATGGAACGGTTGATTATATGGTTAAGAATGCACCTTGCAATGCTGTTGTTATCCATTTATTGAAGAATGCTCTGAAGAATGCATGTCTCATTGTCAGATAGGGTTGGTAATATTGTTGCACCCCTCTTTAAAATTTCAAAACGTTCTGTGGAAAACAATTAATTAGTAAATGAATTTTACGGTATCCAGACTAAAAATGTGGATATAAATATTTTAACTAAAAACAATTGTAATCATTTATACCTAATATTATTTTGTAGAGCCTACACTACTTACTACACTACTTACTACCTAAATAAGATAGTAAAATAACTTACGGTATCCAACAAACGTTTGTTGATTGGTGACATAAAAAATTATAAAAATATAATTATTTAGTAATATTAATATTAGAGTTTCATATATTCTATTATTAATAAAAAAAATTATATAAAAGATGTTATGTTTTAAAAAAAAAAGTAAACATGATCATAAATTGTTATTTATAGTAAAAATAATTTAATAATTTTTAGTGATGTAAAAATATATGATAAATAATAGTGTAAAATTATTTTCTTTATAACATCGATAAATCAATTTGAATTTTGGAAACCAAAAGTCAATTTACTTAATAAAACTTTTTATTTTAATATGTTAAAACAATGTAATAAAATTTTGTAATATCACTTCCCATGTTACTGAAAATTGTAACGATTTTACTATATTTAATAAAATTTTTAATTATTTTTATTTTTTAATGACTTGACTCTTTGTTTATTAATAACATTAAAAATATATTATATTGTTAATGAAAAATTTTATAAAAATAAGTTTAAAAAATAACTAAAATATAGGACAGAAAAAAAATGAGAGTATGGGCTCATTATATATATCTAATACGATGTATGAAGCTTAATTGACGTGCCATTAACAGTGATTGACAACGTAAAATTTTATAAAATAAATGAAGATTAAATTTTATTTAAAATAATTATTAAAAAGCACCCTTGTCCTAATATATGGCTTATGTTTGATTAGAAATTTTATATTTACATTTTTAAATGATTGTGATATTTATTAAATATTTAATTACAGAAAAACTTGTTTAGTAAATAAATACATTTGAAACTAAATAAAAATTAAAATAACGTTTAATCATGTCTCATTCATTATTCTATTACTATCAATAAATTATGAAGATATATATCATGATTTTATTTTAATCTAGTTAATACTAATTAATATATTTACAATTACTTTTATATATCAATAATATATTTCTAAAATAAATCATTTGTATTAATACAATATGATAATTATATGATTATATAATAAAATATAAAATAGGGATGAATTTTAATGTTTGTAGAAATCAATTAAATTCAATTTTTTTATTAGTGTGTTGGGTAATTTTTTTATGTATTGAATAAAATTTAAATTATATACTAAAGAATCAAGTTAAATGGCCTTTTATTGAGATAAAAATAATTACTTCTAATTTCTATTAAAAATATAATAAAAATAAATTGTGCTACTTACAAAATTTTAAAAATATAATAATTACCACTTTTAAAGTAATAATTAATTAATTATATTTAATCTAAATACAATTTATCCTTTTTTTTAAAGAAGAAATGAAGTTTGGGGGAGGGTTCATATATGAAAAATAAAATATAAGACTCCTTTATCAACTCCACTAATCTTAAAATTATTATAAGACTTATCTATATTTATAAAAATAATAAATATTTTATTTAATATTTAATAATATTTTAAGAAATATGTTTATGTTTTTAAATTATATTAATAATTGATTCAAATATAACAAAAAAGTAAAATTTTCGTTTAAGCTTAAAAAGTGAAGCAAAGGTTTGAATAGATAGACAATGCATGATAAAAATGACAAAATTTATTAATGATAAGACATTATGGGTATTTTTATAATATATATAATTAACTAATTAAATAAGTTGTTAATTAAATTATCACAACCTTTATTATTATTTACTTAAGATATCCATACCCCCAACTTCTACTTTTGTTATGAAAGAATTATCCTAATTATTATGACATTACTATAAAATTTCCCTTTGACATTGATTATTTTTCATTTTCAATGTCAATTATAACTAACACATATACATGTGTCATTATATGTCAAACTATTTCATCTTAATTAACAACTGATGTAAAAAATATACATAAAAATGTTCGTTTTATGTAAATAATAGTTGTCATTATTTTTTTACAATTATTGGTAAAAGAAAAAATATTCAACTACGACTATTTACATAATCACTATGGTATGACTTTTCCCCCACCCTTACTTTTTCTCCTTTCCTAGCCTTCTCTGACAGATCCTCCTTTCTAACATTCCTTTTCTCATAGTTCTTTCCTATCTAATCCTTTTTAACTTCTAACATCTCTAATGGCACTTTAAAATCTCAATTTCAACAATTTTAAAAATTATAAGAAAAGAATAAAAATGGTGAAAAATTATATCATATACCTATTGATAAATATGTGAGGTTAGCACTTCCCAAAAAATCTATTTTGAGTCCAATATGTACAAATGTAATGAATATTCATTAGAATTTGATATATAACATTACATATTTAATATAAATAAATAGTAGATAATACCACTAAATATTAAAAGAAAAAGAATAAAATTAAATTTTCTACTTGTACAACCTATATCAAAATGAAAAATAACAAAGCATGATTGATTTCGAAACTAGAAACTAAGTTGTAAGAACAAAACATACAAGTTAAGAAAGTTCTTACATTTGTACTCTACACTTTCCTAGTGAACACACAACCCTACATATTTGCCAAAAAGCTAACAAATCTTTCATATTGGAAAATAATTGATTAGTACAAATAACAAAAAATTAAAAAGAATCATTTTAAGATTAGAATGAAAGCATACTTTAATAGTGAGAGAATCATTTCAAGATTAAATAAGTTCTGCGATAAAATTCACAAATGGCATTATAGCTGTATCTTTTTTATTTTCATCTCACACCCTCTGAATTGAATTATTTTAGTATTAAATATTAGTTCTTAATAAAAAAATTAATGTATATAATAAAATAATATCATTCAACTACAAAGGTTTAAATGTCAATTTTTAATTAAAAATTAACATTATAAACCAAAATATTTTGTTTAAAAATATGTTTCAAGCAAAAATTTTATGATTTTATAAGTTAGTAGCATTAAATTTTTTTTGGTATTGAATAATCATGTTTTTCTTATACAATCATACAAATACAAACAACAATAACAACAATAGATATAAAAAGGCTTTAAATGAACAATTTAATGAATAACAACAAATACAATAGCCATAGATACAAAAACTTTATAAACTAAAATATTTTTCTTATACAATTATACATATACAAAAAATAATAGATTGAATAATCTAATAAACTAAAAACTACAATTTACAATGAATAACAGACTATAAATGAAAAGAAAAAATAGAATACCCTTTTTCATAGTTCTTTTATATTACTTGAGCGCTTTTGAGTTGGATGATATAGAGGGTAGCAAACTAATGATAAATTATAATGAAAAGAAGAAATATATCCATTTTTATGATGAACTTAATCCTTCCAATGGAAAAATGGACATGTTACTTATTTTCATTATAATTTCTCATTAATTTTATTATCTTTATATTTTCTTAACATCTTTAATAAATTTCATTGAAACTCAAATGCAAAGTGATAATAAATTATAGTTAGAAAAAAGAAAAAAGAAATATCATGAATTTTGCATTGTCTTCAAGCCTGGCAATGCAAGACTGGAGATGTTGTTTCTTATTACAATAATTTATCATCACTTTACAATTCATCAAAGTTTGATACAATAATTTATATTTATTGACCTCAAGGTGCTTGATGAATCATTTGTTTTGACCATTTAAGTGCTTTTGTTTTTCAATGCAAGAATGGTGTTGCTTACTATATACGTATCAAATTTAGCATAGCACATAGAGCAATCAACATGTTAGTTCTTGCATTGAAACAGTTACACCCTTATAGTAAATGAAGTAATCAAGCATCTTAAGGAGAGTTATCTTAATAATTATTTCAAATAGGCGATGAGAGCCTTATTTATAGGCCAAGAGTAAATTGGTGATAACTCATCATAATGTATAAATTATTAATGAACTATCATGACATGCAAATTGTTGATGAATCATCATGACATGCAAACTATTGATGAAATGTCATGATGATTGAAATGAATTACCAAACTTTAGACATTATTTTTTAATAAAAAAACTTGACATTGCATACTAACTTGCTATGAATGGAGGAAAAAAGCATCCTTTATATGTTGATTTTTTTTTTAGAAAAATGATATTGTATGCTAATACCTAGTAAATGCTATCTTAGATAAATACTTACTATCACCATTTATTAAAGTTAAGTAGCGAGGGCTATACCTTTATATATTAGTTTGATCTATTAAACAATGTAAGATTTTCCCAATTATAACCATGCTGATTTTATAATAAATAACTGATGTGCATTACAATAAATTATCACTTGTACTATGATTAAAATCATGCCACCAAATTAAAATTTCCATCATCATGCTACTTGATCATATGAATGCTAGTTGAATGGACCTATAGCATAAATGAACACGGTAAGGAAATTGTCATAAAAAAATCATTCTATGGAATAAATGATTCTTTTTACCACAAGTGAACTTTCTAGCCATAAGAACAGATATGGTAAGAAAGGTACATTAGTGATCAGTAACTCATACTACCAAAAATATAATCATGGAAAAAAATAAAATTAAATTGCTATAAAACTAATATAGCTAGTTAAAATTGATTTTATATATTCAATTTGAATTGATTGTCTAATTGATTTAATCAGTTGTTAGCCTATCATTTAGTTTGTATATTTGTAGAAATCCATTAATGCTTTTGGCCTCCATCAAATTAGTGTAAATCATTAAAACTCCTCCCATCTAGAAATTGCAAATTGTATTTATGAAGAATCAAACCTAAATCTCTAAGTTAAGAAATACCAAATCTTACCATCATACTCATTTGTTTCCATAGTATTAAAATGCAATATATTTTATACAAAGTTTTAATTGATCAGTTGACTTCACAAATAAAAATAGTCTTATGTATAACTAATTATATAATAATAAAATATTACATATACATAATAAAAATACACTTATGCTAAAAAGCTTAATATTTTATTTTAAAAATTATTTTTATAGGTAAAATCCATTTATAATAATACTAATTTTGTTTGCATTAAATTCATCCCTTGTAGATGTTTTATATTAATTTTATCTCTCACAGATAATAAATTAGCTAATTTTATCCCTCTATTAATATTTTCATTAATAGATTAACCCCTATAAAAATATAATGACTAAAATAACAAATATTATGGGCGAAATTAATATTGAAATCTTGTGAGGTTCTAAATTCATATAACTTACATTTGTGAGGATCCTAATATAAAAAAAATTAAAAGAATTAATTAACAATAATTTATATTATTTTTTAATAAAATTTAAATCTATATTTGGAAGTATTTATTACCTTACAAATAAAATGTTTGAATTAATAATTAGTTAATTAAAATTTTTTACACATATGAACTTGAAAATCATACCCATATATAATTTTTTTAATGTGTACAATGACAATACACATAAGTAAATTATTACAATATAAAATTAATTCCAAAGTAATATATATTTTTCATTAATTAATGTTAATTAAGTTATTATAAAATAAAAGTAAAATTTTTATATTTTTCAATAAATTTTTATTATTTTAAAAAATTCCTTTTATAAAGGTTGAATTATATGAAATAAATATCAATATAAATAATAACTTTAAACTATCATGCATATTCAAATTTTGATTATAAATTAATATTTAAATTATAAATTAAAAATAATAATATTAATATATATTTGGACTTGTTCTTGAAGTAAAAAAAGTTCCATTTGTTCTTGAATAACTTCTTTCAAAAGAGCGTAGTTCCTAATGGAATAGGTAACAAAGTAACCTTGTTATCCACTGTCATTAAATCACCACTCCCAAGTTAAACTGGGGCTTGTTGTTGCACCAAGGGCCATTGTAATTTATAGACCTTGGAACAAAGATTAGGAGGATTAGACTATTTTTTCAACTTCAACATTCCTTTTTAAGGAATACAATTAAAAGTTTCAAATTGCATGGATAACTATGTAGACCGATGGGCTTACCAACCTTGATCATTACAAAGGACGATGCTATCACATTGAGCCCACTGCTAGAAAATATGTAATATCCTAAGTTTAAATTTGAATTTTATAAATTTTGACACTTGTAGACAACTATTTATTTATTGAGTTACCACCTATGCCTCTTTATATTATTTATTTCCTTCTTTTGTCTCTTTTCCCATGTACAAGATAGCAATATTCAGTTAAGCTTTTTTGTATTTTTGTGATTCTTTTCTCTTTCATTCCTAGAAATAGCCTCCCTCTCCCTCTTAGGTTCCATCCCCCCTCTTCTCCCTTCTTGTCACCACATTCTTCTTTCTCCAAAATGGAACCTTGTTGTTGCTTCTTCAAGTGTTGCACCACCATGCATTGCCTTGTTAATGCAACTTCCACTAAGTTGTTATCTACATGTATGGCAATTGGGGTTTGCAAAGATGTCTTAGGGGAACTAGTTCTTCATTTGCCAACTGTTATTGGTAGCTTACCTTCAACTAGCTATTATATGATGGCATTAAGCGGTAATTGGAAGCTAAGCTAGAGCCATACCACTTTATGTATGGCAAAATGGTGTGGTGCTAGTTCAAGAATAGGGAGGTGTCACTTTTCTTACTTCATTAGAGTTCTAGCCTTGTTTCACCATCAATTAGAGCTTTGATAGGTCAATCTTGAACTAGTAAGCTGAGTTGCAACATAAAACCCTATTGTTTTCATTATTGTGTAACCGAATGGAAAAAGAACTTATTTCTTTTATATGTGTTGTTAAAAACATGTGGGTGTTTCTAGAAAAATAAAAATAAAAATAATAAATGAGCATATTAAAAGTGATTTTAGGATTATTCTCTTATGATATGATGATACATTTTATTCTAATCTTATGAAGGATTTACATATAATTCTAGAAACCTTATCTTTATAGATTTTGAAGTAAATGATGGTGGTTATGAAATATGATTTTTACATTATATAATGATAGCATGATTAGAGTTTTCTTGGGAAAAATTATATTCTAATGTTTTGATTAGTAAAGCATTAAGAATTAAGTATATAATATCATATAATAAGATGATTAAAGTTCTTCCTTAAGTAGAAAGTTGTCATATTTTTAGATTGTATTGTACTTGAATCTTAAAGCCTATTCCATGCATATTTTAAATATTGAGAATAGTTTCTAAATTATTTGGAATAAGTATGTGAATAACTTAAGAGAGATGATTAAAGTTCTTCAAAGTGTTAGTAAAAAGTTTAATAAAGTGATTTTGAAGTGAGGAAACCTTAAAACGTGGCTTTTAACCATCTTAAGTTGGAATTAAAAATATTAAAGAGTAGATGTGAAAAGTTATAAAAGGAGATGAATAAATCTTGGGAAGAAATATATGTAGATGTTCTTATTTATATAATTAATATTGTAAATTGCTAAATAAGGACAAGAGAAAAGATGATTGCGGGTATTCTAGGATTTTCTAGAAAGCATGAGCATTTCCAAGTAAAAATAGATAAAAAGATGAGAGGGGAATGATATGAACCATTCTATACTTATACAGCGAACTTGTCCCATCAGGTAAGTATATATCTCACTACTAACTTTACTTTAATATAAGATGACTTAATTGTATTCTTCTTATTAGTAATATAGATTTTATACTTATTATATGAAATTAATTTCATGATATAAGAGTAATTAGTTATTAGCAAAAGTAAGGTTATGTCATTATTAGCTAATCACTAATTAATTATGATAAGATTGCAATAGATCATAATATGATGGTGTTATATACTTTGATTGCCTATAATTATTGAATAATTGTCTATACGGGCTTATATTGAGTCTAGTAGCGAATTGACTACATTATGAATTGAATTTAATGAGGTATTGGAATATTGGGAACTATGCTAAAGTAATGACATCGAATATTGGGATTTATGATAAAGAGATATACCAAAAGTCAGATGGGAAATTCCTGGTAACAATTGTTAGGGTATAAGATTGATCTAAGAGCCGAACGGTAAATTCCTGGCAAGTAGTTAAGAAAAGCATAGACTTGAGCCTAAAATAAAAAGGGCAGCTACATATACAATTTCTATAATTGAATGTGTGACTAGATGTGATATTAAAACTTTACTTGTTATTGGATGTTATTGTTTGACATTGAATGCAAAGGTATAATGTGTCTGTGATGATTTGTTTATATTTCAGCTTAAAGAACTATTTGTGATTATGTTGTCTACCTAGAATGGATAGTTCTTGTTATGACAACAATGTCATGTATTATTGGATAGTTGAACTTTTCATGAGTCTTATGTAGGAGAACTCCTATTCCAAGATTTGGTTTTGTAAGTTTCAGAATATCAGGAAATCGATTTGTTAACAATTTTAAATTATTACATGCTTAATCTACAATTACTATATGTAAAATTGAACTACCACAAGATAGTGATAGATATATGTTCACTGAATTTCTATAACTCACTTCACTTATTTCCAATATTTTCAAGTTGAAATTTGTACTTGTAGTATCCATGGAGAATCAAGACCGCCATATGAGAAGATTTGACAGTTAGGATTCATTTGGAATTAGATTCATCATTCGAATAAGGACCTATTGAATTATATGTTGAATTGATTGAATGTGTATAAATTTGACACTGTATTATATTATGTGTATGTTTGTTTCTATCATATCTAGGATTAACACATGTTTTATATTTTAGAGTGTGTGGCCCTTGAAAAGTATCCAAAAATAGAGAAGGCTCTATTTGTTTTTTCATAAAAATTTGAAGTGAAATTTTAACTTCCCTTGAGATTTGGAAACTTCCATTAGATAGAAAGAGTGAAAATTTATAAAAGTTTGTAGAAATTAGTAATAGGATCCACGTCGATCATGATCAAAAGTGGATCATGATAGAATAAAAAAATGAAGATTTAAGATATCTATTCAATATTATTCTACTTCTTTTCTATAAAACCTAGAAAAGAAAAAAAAAGAGCTTGGAAAAGTTTCTACCTCACTAAATTGCACATAGAGATGTCAATAGCACACATAGAATTAATGGTTAGGTTCTATTTGCATACTTGGTCGAATCTATTAAAAAACATTTAATTTTCATAAGGTCTTCTTGACTTTTATTCAAAAGGTCTAATAATGTCTGCATATTAGACCTTATAAGATAATTATAGATCCTAAAAGGTAACTCGAATTGGTCAATAAAAATATATTTCAATCTAGAGGCCGTTGCACTAGGTGCTAAAGCGAGGGTATTTTGTATCCATTAAGCAAAGATAGGTTGTAATTGTATAGTGGTATTTGAAAATGTATCTTAGGGGCACCCTAAATCACTCATGGTATCATTATGAATATACAAACCAAAACTATGAAAACTTAAAAATATACATACCTAGTTTAGATGTGATACGATTGCATCGAGATGTCGAAGGACACGATCTAATAGATCATTATATCATCTAGTTGGATCATAGTCTCTTACCATAAAAATGGCTTAGCTTTGTTAGGAGAAATAGAAGGAACATGTGTTGCACGTGCAAAATTTGATAAAATACCACATGAATATTCTACCATGATAGGTATTCAAGAATCAATACATGAAATTTTAATGAATTTAAAGGAAATTGTATCAAGAAGTAATTTGTATGGAAGTTGGGATACATCTATTTGTGTTAAAGGTCTTGGATATGTCTTTTATATACCTACCTAGTTTGTCAATTATTGTGGAAATGATACAAAGAAAAGTGTCTCTTTTGACAATAAAAAAACTTTCTAATGAATTAAATAATTATTGAAGTTCAACAAATGAAAAAAAAATAAAGTGCCTTAGCAAAAAAAATTTTAATAGTGCAAAAGCTCTAAATTAAAATTATCTTTCTATGGATGTAATCGAAAAAAAGGATTAGATTGGATTCTTCTTTGTATCAAGCATAATGAATGAAAAGGGTCCTTGAAAAACCATAGGGTAGACAGAAAATCCTTTGTAAAGACTTTTACAACATATTCCATTTTTTTATAGAAATAAATCACTCAAAAAGGATTATCGAAGATGTTAATTGTAAATAAGAAGATTTGTTACAAAGAAAAAGGAAGATAGATTCATATTCATATAGATAAAAATTAGATAGGAACAAGAAGAATCTTGGGTTCCTATTTAAAAAAGTACAAATTGATTTTTTTGAAGTAATACGAATACTCATGAAGAAAGAGCTTTAATAAATGAAAAGAAGAGGCATCTTTTAGCCATTTACATCAAACTCAAACTTCCTTCTTGCATACGTGCTCTTCCGAAAGCACACACTAGAATAAGAGTTAAAAATTGATTAAAGCATATTCGATCAAACGGGTGATTTCTTACCTACTACCAATCCTATACTACCCCCCATAAATTGAAAATCCATAACTGTAATTAATATTGAAATACCATTTATTGACATGTGCCTGTTTGAACAACCTGAATTAATCTTGTCTTTCTTCAACATGAATGAACACAATCTTTATATGGTTCTTCTTCCAAAAGAAATTCAATAGGATCTAAAAAGACCATATTTTCATATATAGGATTCTAAGTACCTAAATCAATTGACAGTTTGATTCTATCTGAATTGCTCATTTCAAATGATATCCACGTTGTTCATAAATATTCATGTTTTATTTTAATTTTTTTTATAATTTAATCTATAATAATTTTCGCATTGAACCGATAAATGACTATATTTTTTATTCTCATAGATCATTAGAACCTTCTCTTATAATTAAAGTACTATCATTTGTGTTGCTAGTTATTATACTTATACTAGAACTCTCCCCCGATCGAGATATCCTCTATTTTCCTTCAAAAAGATTGATTGAAGCATTAAAGGCCCAACAAAAATTACTTATTTTTTGAGACCCTATTCTAAGTTCTATCCATATATGTTTTGGTTATAATTCCTTATTTATAAGTTAAGATAATAGAAGAAAAATATTTCTTTTTTCATTACTAAAATAATTTATTTTGACTTTTTAACCCCATATTGTAAGGTGGATCTCAAAAGATATGAAAGATCTTAACGCTTATGTCATGTCGAGGTACTGTAAAAGAAAAAATCACAAAATCTGATCCAATTTATCGTAATCAATTAGTTGACATTAATTTTTATTTATAATACTTATTTTTTTCTCATAAATATAAGTTAAATCATTCAATCTTTTACAAATTTTTAATATTATTTTCATTCCTTGTATATTATTTATATTTAATTTTAATCTATCAATCTATCAGGATTAAATTAATCAAACTATTATTTATAAATTATACAATTGATATAAAATATTTGTGATGAATAAAATTGATAGAAGTGAAATTAATAAAGGCTAAAATAGGATTTTAGACTATTTTATATGTACTATACCATTAAATATAATTTACTTAAATATTTTTAACATAATGATTTAATTATTATTAAATTTTTACATAATTATTATTTTTAATTTTTTAATAAAAGATTCTTTAATATTATAGTGATGAATAAAAAAATTGTTATAACATAATAATTTAATATATTAGTATTATGATAATACATATTTTTATATAAATATATAATAATATCACTAGTTTGCCTATCAATTTAATTGATTTGATTATGAGATATTAACATCACTAGGTTCACTAAATAGGTCCTTATAGGTAATATATATTTATTATTTCAAATTTTATTTTTTCATTTCAAATTTTAGGAAGGAAATTCAATTAATTTGACATGTTTTATATGCATATTCACTACAAGAATGATATATTTGACTATGACTTTATCAATTAAATTAATCTATAACATAAGTGATATTTTATTATAAATAAAGTTTTTTTTACTTATATAGTAGCACAAGTAATATTTTGCCATGGGGAATGAGTTTCTATAACTTATTTTATGACATAAGTGATATTTTGTTACGAGTAAAATTTTTTCATGGCATGGGTGAAACTTTATCATGGAAAATGTAGTTTAATTTGTGGCACAAATGATATTTTACTATCGGTAAAGTTTTTTCTTTCCATAATTTTTTTAGTTTTTTTTCTTTTTGCATTTGTTTGAATCTTTTTATTTTCATGGCAAGAGATAAAATTGCCATAGTTGTTAAATTTCCATGGCATAATTTATGGCACTAGTGTAATTTGTTATGGTGGTGATTTTTTTATTTTTTTAAATGTTTGCATCTTTTCTAAAAATAGATACAATTAAAAATTATTGTTCTAGTAATATTATCAGAATTAACCAATAAACATTGTCTAGTAACATTATAATTAAGCATTTGATCTTATGACTTTGAAGAAAAGTAATGGCAAATGTTTGCATAATATCCATAAAGTAATCCCTTCTCTTTACTTTCATATCCATGGTAAATTTCAACAAATTATGCCTTTATTTGAATGATGCAAGATTTGTAAATAAGATTTTTTTATTAGCGAACATCCATATGCCTACTATTTCTTAATACTAGTATTCTTATATGAATAATGTAAGACTTGCAAATAATTGCATCCAGGAGCAATGACTTAGATCTTAATAATTGATGATTAAACAATATTTGATTTTGTATTATCCTTTTATGTTATATAAATAAAATAGAGAAAAAAAAATTATAAAGTGAAATCTTAAAAGAAAAAAGGAGTAAGGAAAAAGAAACTTTAGACATAATTTATAGACTATACAAGATATTTTACATTAGTTACTAAATAAAAAATAGACGTTATAAGTGTCTATACCAATAATATAACTTTTAGATATTGATTTATTGTATAACTATCATCTTAAGTTCACTTATGCTTGATATCTCATCTCTTTTTGGAAAATTAGGCTAACATTGCCTTTTTATTTAAGCCGATGTGATAAGTTACATCTATTTATAAAAATGTCATCACACTATTATATACATTGAATTTTTTGTTAATTGATGTAAATGTGGTGACGTTAAAGAGTAATTCTATAATAGTGTGATAAATTTTAAAATAAAATTATTTGACAAAAGAATAATAAATTATTATAATGGGACATAGGAAATAAAATTTTGTGTGAAATTTTGACAAAAAAAGAAATTAGAATGCCTAAAAGCTAACTATGATTAAAGGTGAATATATAAGTATAGAGGAGATTTATGAAACTTTTCCACTTTCACACCTAGCCTTATCACCTATTTCATCTCTCCATTGTTGCACTTTTGTAAAAAGAATTAAAATATTTTTACATAATTAACATAAAGGAATGTGAAATAAAAATTTTAGGTTAGTAATGATTAATTATCTGCATGGATTTAGAATGAGGAATTTATATAAATTAGTTTAGGAATAACAAATGAAATAAAATGTCTAAAGGTTAAATGTGTTTAGACGAAAGTAATTAAGTGTCGGGGAGATTTAGGACATTTTTTCCCTTATATCGTTGCTCTCATTTCCTCTTTTTCCCTTAAATCACTTCCCAAAATCCCTTATTTTTCCTAAATCCTTCACTACTCTCCTCTCGCACACTCTTTATTATGACTCACTAGGTTATGATTAATGTGGATCCTGTGTCCAAGTTTCCATAAACCTATCTAAACTTACTATGGTATAATCACACAATAATCAACAAGTTAATTACTTTATTCAACTATTTTTTTAAACATTTCAAAATATATTTGTAAGAGAGTTTATTGAAAAACAAATTTAAGATGTTAATGAGGTCTTAACTACAGTTTCTAGCGATATATTATTTGACCATGACTGCATGAAAAAAAAGTCAAATAGAATCCCTGCTCCTAAGTAGTAGGTAATGGTTAGGGTGCTACAACTGAATTATTTAAAAAACATTTGAATAAAAATTGTGAGGTGTTGTTATAGTAAGTAAATAATTTACTTAATTTCAATAGATATTTATATGTTTACTATACTATGTTTTTCTATAGTCTTATAACATTCGTATTTACATTTTTAGTAAGATGATCAAGCATCATAATAATAACAATAAATATATAAAATAAATAGTCCACCATGTAATTATTGGGTCCACTTTATCTCTTAATAGACCTATGTTTGTAGTCACATTTTTATTATTTCATTTCCTATTATCTTTTTCATAATAATAGCATTCCCCATCAATCAATATTCCATCATTGTTAATAGTATATAACTCAATTTAATTTGGCTAGCATACTAACACAGATTTTTAACAAGTTAATTAATCATACCTAAACATCATTATGTAAATAGCACACATTTATACTAATTAAGTATATTGACTTACAAAGTAATTACTTATAATAGGGGAAATAGTTAAATATGGTACTTGAATATGGAATCCTAGTAAAAGGGCCATATAAAAGTATCATACTTGAGTATTAAGAGGTAAAGATGAATTGGATTGTAAATTTTCATGATGAAACTTGATTATAGGTTCCTGAATAATCTTAGAGCTATAATTGACTATTGTACTTGAATATTGGAAAGTAGAGATGAATGTTTCTTCTTGTACTTGAGTATTATCCGTTAAGTGGCAATATTTAAATATCATACTTGAGTATAATCTGGAGTTTCCATATTTTTCTAGTGATTTTTTCAAGAACAAGGCAATTTTCTAGCATAATTTTCTATTCATCATTTTTAGCTTAACGATCTATTCTATCAAGCATTTATCATCATTCTCAAGCTTAACACAACAAATTATTTCAACCAAGAACAAAATTATAAACACAAATCATCAAATGCTTTTAATATAAGCAAATAAGTTAAAATTCAAATAAATCTATTAAGCAGTTTTAAGTAGATTATCTACTTACAATATGTATGGAAGAGAGAAGTTGAAGTTAATAGTTAGTGGAGTTTATCCCACGCACACAAAATTCTAACTTATGAATTTATTTTATAAAAATCCCTAAATCATTTCATTTTTTCATAAATAATAAAAAGAAGCTATAATTTAAGCTTTAGGGGAGTAGATTTTACCTTGTGGATTAAAGAATTTAGGGTGATTGTTAAAGAAATTGGCTTGCTCCTTGTTAGACTAACTTGGATTAAAATTGGGGTTTGAAAGAGGTGAAGAAAGGAGATAACCAACCAACTTTGCTAGAGAGAAAGGAGAAAAAGATGGCGGTTTTTAGGTTTAATGTCTTATAAGGGCATTTTGCATAACTTATGAGATTTAGTAAAAGCAAAATGGGAAATTGAATCCTAAATCTACTTTATGCATTCTTACTCAACTCTAATTTTACACCATCCTTTATCATAAAATTCCATTTTCATTGAATAAATTATTATCCTAAGCACATCCATAATAATTCTAATTATTATCATAAAATACTAGGTGTGTGACAATTCTTTTCCCTTCAAAGAATTCATTCTTGAATTCTTAGAAATTAGTTAGCAACAAAACGGATCAACTGAATTTTAAATCTTATAAAAAAAGATAAGGATAGATTTGTTACATTTCAATTTCAAATTCCTATGTGGCTTCTTCTATTCCATGTTTCTCCTAACAAAGTTTCATTAAGGGTATTTCTTTGGATTTAAGTTTACAAATTTAATGATCCAAAATTTCTATTAGCCATTCATCATAAGATTCTTTTAGGCCTAATTAAACTAGCTTATACTATATAGCATGAGATAAATTGGGATGGTTTTTACAAAGCATTAACACATGAAAAGCTAGATAGATTATAGCTAGCTCATTTGGAAAATCTAATCTATAAGCAACTAGCCTAACACACTGAGCAATTAGAAAAGGATCAATGAAATGCAAGGTCATTTTCCTTTTTTTTACCAAAATATATAACCTTTATCTTAGGAGAAACTTTCAAAAAGATATATGCGTTTCTTAAAACTTTGACTACTTTTTCTTTTCATATATATAGAACTTAAGGTGGTTTTGAGCTATTTTCAATTAGTCATAAATGATTTTCACCTTTTCCAAGGCATTAATGACAAGGTTAGGATTAAGGAGTTTAGCCTCCCTTAATTCAAACCATCCCTTAGGAGTTTTACATCTTTTACCATATAAAGCTTCATGTAAAGTCATTTTAATGGAAAATTTGTAACTATTATTACATGAAATTCAATCAGTGGTAGCTATTTTTCCTAACTTCCTTCAAATTCAAAAGTATAAGCATGCAACATGTCTTCTAGGATTTAGATTGTATGTTTAGATTAGCCATCTGTTCAAAGGTGAAAAGTTGAACTACAATGCAATTGAGTTCCCAATGCTTGTTAAATGGATTACCAAATATGAATGGTGAATTGGGTGCCTCAATTTGAAATGATGGTAAAAGGAATTCCATGCAAGGGAAAATTTTTATCAAGATAAAGCTATGCATACTAAGTTGCCTAAATGGAAATAAATCCTTTTTGAGTTTGAGGAAGACTAGTTAGGAAATTAGTAGTTTTGGTAAGTTTATCAATAATAACCTAAATGGAAATGAATCCCTTTTAAGTTTGAGGAAGACTATTTAGGTTATCATTTGTAGCAAAGCTTTTAATGGGAGGGTATGAAAAAGATGTGCTTAATTTTGTATTTAAATGCCTTACTTGCAAATCATGATACATCTTTACCATACTAGGATGTATAGTGTAAGATGAATTGTGAGCCTAATGAAGTAATTTAGTCTTTTCATATGATGGAACCTAAGGTCAACCCTAGGATTTGATCATTCTTTGTTCATCAAAAATTAGATTAACATTCTAATTTAGTAGTGTTTCCTCTTTCAAAGTTAGATATTAAGGATCTTGCTTCTAAAATTCTTTAATTCTTTCAATTAACACTAAATAAATTGTAACTTAAGAAACTTTTACCATTTAATCTTCTACCTAAATGCTAACTAATGCTCTTAATGATTTTTGGCTTAGTGTCTTAGCTATAACATTAGCTTTTCACAAAAAATAGTGAATTATCAATCATAATCCTTTTCTAGCTTTACCCATTTTCATTACCTTATGTTCAAATCTTTTTAATCAAAGATATATTTTAGTTTTTTATGGTTAGTATAGATTTCACAAGTTTCACCATATAGGTAATGTCACATATTTTTAATGCAAAAACCATTACAACCATTTTAAGGTCATATGTTAGGTAGTTAATTCATGCTTTTTTAATTATAATGATGCTTAGGCAAAAGCTTTTCCATTTTGTATAAGCATATATCCTAAACTAACATAAGATGCATTGCAATACACAATAAAGCAGCTAGAACCTAAAGGAATAGCTAAAAAAAAAGCTAAGGTCAAGCAAGTTTTCAAGTGTTGGAAGTTGGATTTGCATTTATTGAACTATAGGAAGTTATTTTGGAGAATCTTTCATAAATAAATAAGAGTAACTAAACATCCTGAGAAAACTTTGGATTTTGTACATGGTTGTTAGCCTTGGCCAAGTTTAGATTAACTTGAATGCCATTTTAGGATGTTGTATATCCTAAGAATTTTACACTAGATAGCTAGAATTCACATTTAGAAAATTTTGCATATAGTTGGTTTTCTCACAAGGTTTGTAGGACAATTCAAAGATGTTTAAGCATGTTTTTCCTCATTCTTGGAATGGATAAGAATGTTATCAGTGAAATCAACCACAATTTTGTGAAAGAATAGTTTAAAAATTCTATTAATAAAATCTATGAATGTTATAGGAGCATTGTTGGGTCAAAGGACATAACAAGGAATTCATAGTGGCCATATTGAGTTTTAAAACTTATTTTTGGACTATCTTTTTTTCAAATTGATGGTAACTATATCATAAATCTATCTTGGAGAAACATTTTACACCTTGTAACTAGTCAAATAAATCATCAATTTGGAGTAAAGGATATTTATTTTTTTATTATCACTTTATTCAACTAATGATCATTAATACAAAAGCATAAAGTTCCATCTTTTTTTCTTAACAAACAATATTGATGCTCCATATAGAGAAAAACTAGGGTGGATGAACCTTTTACTATTTAATTTCTATAATTATTGCTTAAGTTTTTTCAATTCTATCGAGCTCTTTGATAAAGTGGAATGAAAATTGGATCTGTGCCAAGAGTAACTTCAATATTGAACTTAATTTCATGGTTAGGAGGCAAACTTAGTAAATCTTTTAGGAACACATCTAGAAATTCTCACACAATAGGGATATTAATAATATTAGAAGAAAGTTAGTTTAGATTTTAGATTATTGTAAGATATGCAAGGCATTTGTTACTGAGAAGTCTCTAGGCTTTAATACTGGATATGATTCCAATAATTCCAAAGTTCTTTTCTCCATGAAACATAATAGAAAAGGATCCCTGTACAATGAAAGTAACTATTGTGTTAAAATAATTTACTTGTTTATGATATGTTAACAACTAATCCATTCTTGGAATAATGTTATAATCTACTATATCTAAAAGGATTAAATCTATAGGCATGAATTAATCATGAACACAAATGGAATAAGTATTTATATACTAAGTGGCTATCAAAGTTTTGCCTATAAGTGTTGCTATTATTGAAGGACTAAATAGTTTACTGAAAAGATTTATTCATAAAAAAAGCAAATTTCATTGAAATAAAAGAATGTGTAGCTCTTGTATTAATCAAAACATAAACTTGCAAGTTTTCAACAAAAAGAATACTTGATATAACCACATTAGAGGCTTGAGCTTCCTATCTAATCAAAGTGAGCTCTGAAACTTGATTTCCTAATGCACTTCTCCTTCTAACACTTCTACTGCCATTAGGCACTGTTATCATCTAAGATTTGGAAATTATTAATTAGATGATAAGCAAATTTTATTAAGGAGTAAGGTAATTTACATTATAGCTTAGAGGATTTCCTAACGAATCTATTTTCTTATAGCTTGGTTGACCATACTAATAACACATGATGTTTAGCTAATTACATTGCCTGCAATTTTTATTCCCATATTGAACACATCTAGAAGGTTTTCTTTGTAAACTACTTCTGCCTTGGAATTATCCTTTTTTCAAACTAGCTAAAGTATTAGAATGGAAATGAAGGTTACTTTGACCTCTCTCTGTTAGAGGTCCACTAGAAGTGCCTCTAAGATATGAGCTAAAAAAGGATGGATTTTCTTTACTATAAGAAGTATTAAGAGAAGGCATTCTTTCTAAACTAATTGGTTGATTAAGGCCTTCTAATTTGCTACACTTCTTTACGAATTAAGCCTTTCTTTTATCTTTGTATTTTATTCCACACTTTGATTAAAATGCCTAATCCACTATATCTTAGAATATGAGAGTTTGAGTAACATGTATAACATTGAAGAAATGATCATAGAGAGTGCAAACAAATCTTTGAATTTAGGTTCTTTCATTTGGAATAAGGTATCCCGCATAGTGAGATAAATGGATGAACTAAGTGACATACATGCTACCCTATTTCAAATACTAGAATTCTTTAGTTTTTATTTCTCAAATATTGGATAGTAGGAATTAATCAATAAAAAACTCTTAAAATTCTATCTAGGTCAAATAAAGCAAGGTAGTTTCTCAATTTTCTACAATACTAATGAACTAAAAATAAGTATAACTGGCAACCTGCCAATTTGATGAGCATTGAATCGAAATAGGAGAGTATTCTCCTATATCTTTCTATTTGGATGAAAAAATGATGCAAATTTATATCTAAATCCATACCATTGAAGCTAGTAGGTTTCAACTTACTAAGTTCATGGGTAATTTGAAGTCTATGAGCTAAGTCTTCTCTAGATGGGATTTAGTTTCTTTCTTTTTCTACTATCTGATTGCAAATTTGATCTTCTTGATCCCTATTTTATTCTTGCTCTTGTCTTAGAGGAGAACTTATACTACATCTATTAGAATATGTTGCCTAAATGCAGCAACCCATGGAGAGAGATTTTAATTATCATTTCCCTTATACTAACCACTTTCGGCATGTAATCCTCAAGATGATTCACCATTGCTAGGATCACTAGCTTAGTGACTATTAGATTATGCTATAGTTGAATTCAAGGAAATTTCAAACATTTAGTACACATACATAAAGTACACTTATAAGCAATTATTTTATAAAAGTTTCACCACTACCAATACAATGATTTAAGGTTCGTTGAAATGATACTGATGATATATGTTCTTAGGCACGCACGTATCACCGATATAGTTTCAACTAACACCCTATTAAGCACCTATAATCATATCCTAAATATCTTAACTTAAGGCTTTTAGTTCTCATTTAGACCCTAAACTATGTTCTACATTAACTTTGTCATGACTCACTAGGCTATGATCAATATGGATCTTGTTCCTTAATTTCCATATCTAAACCTATTTTGGTATCATTAGATAGTAATTAACAAGCTAATTACTTTACTCAACTAATTTTTATAAATATTTCAAAAAATATTTTTAAAAGAGTTTGTTTAAAAATAAATTCAGGATGTTGACAAGACCTCAACTATGATTTCTAGCTATATTCTATTTGACTATGGTTGCATGGACAAAGGGTCAAGGAGAATCCTTACTCTTGAGCTATTGTTGGTGATTGGGGAGTTGTAGTAGGATTATCTGAAAAAAATTTAAATAAAAATCATTAGACGTTATCTTAATAAGTAGATAATTTACTTAGTTTTAATAGAATATTCATACCTTTACTAAACCTTATTTTTCTATAGTTTCATAGCATTCGTATTTACACTCTTTAATAAAATGATTAACCATTATGATAGTAAAAATAAATACATAAAATGAATATTCCACCTTATAACTCTTAAGTCTACCTTATCTCTTCATAAACTCATCATTGTGCCTCCAGGGCTAGCTTTATACCTTCACAAATGTTTATCATCAGATTTAATTTTGTAATCATGTTCTTATAATTTCATTTTCTAACATTTTATAATAATAACATTCCTTATTAATCAATATTCCATTAATGCTTATAGTAGATAACTTGATTTAATTTGTCTAGCATAACCATATAGATTTTTAACTAAGTCAATTAATCATACCTAAACATATTTATGTAAATAACACACATTTATACTAATTAAGCATATTGACTTGCAAAGTAATCACTTACAATAGGAAATAATGGAGTATGGTAATTGAATATGGAGTCTTGGTACAGGAAGGCCATATATGAGTATTATACTTGAGTATTTGAAGGCAAAGATGGACTGGACTATAAATTTTTGAGTATGATACCTAATTATGAGTTCTTGAGTAATCTCAAGGCTATAATCAACTACTATACTTGAATATAGGAAGGCATAGACTAATTCTTTTTCTTGTACTTGAATATTAGTCCTTTATGTACACTTTCAAAGGTAATACTCAAGTATTATACTCAAGTATAATATGAAGTTTCTAGAATTTTGCTAGTGTATTTTTCAAGAACAAGGCCAAATTTCTAACATAACTTCTTATTCATCATTTTCAATTTAACAATCAACTTCATCAAGTATTTATTATCATTCTCAAGCTTGCCACAACAAATTATTTGAACCAAGAAAAAGATTATAAACATAAATTATTAAATCCTTCTAATATAAGCAAATAAGTTAAAATTAAAACAAATACCATTAAGCATTATTTTAAGTAGATTATTTACTTACAATTTTTATAGAGGAAAGAAGTTAAAGTTGATAGTTTGTCCTATACATACTAAATTTCATGTTATAAGGTTATTTTCTAAGAATGCCTAAATCATTCCATTTTCCCATATATGATGAAGAGAAATTATGATTTAAGCTTTAGGTTAGTGGATTTTACCTTGTGGATTGAAAAATTTATGGTGATTATTGAAGAAATTAACTTGCTCTTTGTTAAACTAACTTGGATTAAAATTGAGGTTTGAAGAAGGTGAAGAAAGGAGATGGTCAGCCAATTTTGTGCAAGAGAAATAAGAAAAAGATGGTGGTCTTTAGGTTTAATGTCCTATAAGGGCATTTTAGGTAATTTATAGGATTTAGTAGGGGTAAAATGGGAAACTAAACCTTAAATCTTTCCCATACACTCTTATTCAATTTTAATTTTACACTATCCTTAAATTAATTTTATTACACTTATTTTCATCATAAAATTTCATTTTAATTAAATAAGTTATTATCTAAGCACATCCATAATATTCCTAATTACAAGAATATATATATAATTATTAAATAAACAATTAAATTAAAGATAAAATATACTAGAAATGTGACACTCTACCTATTTTCCTTTTCATCTAATTCTTCTTCTTTTTCTACTTTTTCATCAAAGCTAAAGGAGCCAATATTCATTGAAATTTTCATGTGGTCAAGGCTAGGTCTTAACCATAGCTAAATCCTCATTCATTATCATTTGTTTTAAAAAAGATTTGAACATTTCTTTAGCTTAAAGAGGGAAAATAAAACCTTAACCTCAAATTGGATGATTTTGAATGATTTAAATATCTCCTTTAAGGAAATTGAATAGCAATCTATCTCAATCCCAAATTTAATTCAAAGTTTTTGCTTAATTTTATTTTTTATGAATAGTAATCTATCCCAATCTCATTCTCTTTTGTTTTAAAAAAGATTTGAACATTTCTTTAGTTTAAAAGGGGAAAATAGAACTTTAACCTCAAATTAGATGATTTTGAATGATCAAGAACACTCAAATCTCCATCCTAACTTTCAAATATCTCCTTTAAGGAAAGTGAATAGCAATCTATCTCAATCCCAAATTTAATTCAAAGTTTTTGCTTAATTTTACTTTTATTAGGTTTTTTTATGATTATAAATGAATAAATGTTTTGTACCTTAAGATTGAGGTTTAATTATTAGGTTCTATTGTTTGGGACTTGTATTAGCATATTTTGAAGGTTTGGTAATGATAATGCATGATTTTCATGACTTTAACCTAATCGTGATTGGTGTAAAATTTATTATCCGATTTCCACTAATATAATCCTATCCATTTGACATAATCTTGGTTAATTAACTAGAAGGCATAGTGGTAAAAAAAGGTAATCTATTGAAAAAAAAACATTTCATTTATTATTAAAAAATGTTTACAAAGCAAGGAAAAGTTAGGTTTGTTTATAAATTCTCTTAATTAAGAATAAGCTAATCTAACTAACTCTGAAAGATTTAGTTTATAATTCTTTTACCTTTTACCTATATAAAATAGGGCCCTTAAATAATATCTAATTATCAAATGTCTATGCTACCACAATGTAACTAACTTTGGAAAGGTGATGATGAAGACTTGACCTGTGCATCTATAAATTAAATGTGAAGCAATAAGTCTAGGGCTTAGTAAGTAAATACTATAATATAAGCATACATTTCAATATATTAACTTAACAATCAGACTATCTTCCTATAAAACTTATCACATAAAGCATAAGTTAATCAAATCAATCTCAAGTAACCATAAGAGGTTCAATCATAGTCATATTATCACAAGTAAATTACATTGGGATGGCCATTAACATTTGTATTATAATATATAACAATTAATAATAAAGCACATACATCCTCCTTATGACTCTTGAGTCAGCCTTATACCCTTCATAAGCCTAATATTATCCTTCTAGTGTTAATTTTATAACTTTCATAGGTATAATACTGAGAATTAGGTACTTAACATTCACATAATCTCCTTTATCATATTTTTCATGTTACAAGTCACAATGTAATTCCTTCTCATGTTATAAATTTACCTGTACTTAGCATAATTCTAGAAAAAAATGATGCTTCAATGCATAGCCATATAACATATTTCATTTCACAATTTATATAATAAGTTCATCACTACACACCTCATATAATATAATACCTTAATTCCCATTTCATGATCACTAATTTATATATTTATCTCATAAATATTATAAACTATCTTATCTTAATGTTTTAGATAATTACATCCTACTTTAAACCTTTATATAATATGACAATACAATG
This sequence comes from Sindora glabra, assembly GCA_020226215.1. NCBI lineage: Eukaryota > Viridiplantae > Streptophyta > Magnoliopsida > Fabales > Fabaceae > Sindora > Sindora glabra. The sequence goes on along the minus strand of CM035233.1, from coordinate 21,417,701 downwards.
TACACTAGTTATAGTCAACTATATATTTAACTATAGGAGCCTCGAGAGAATTTTTAGGATCTATAATTGACTATCAGAGTCTTGGACCAATTTTGGAACTTAATAGTTGACTATAAATCTCTAAAGAGTATCTTAGAGGTCCATAGTTAACTACCAACCTTTGTAAAATAGCTCATGACCATATAATTGACTATACATTCAACCATGGCCTTAAGAGAATTTCTAAGGTTTATAGTTAGCTATCAGGGTCCTAGAATAATTCTAGAGCTAAATAATTAACTATAAATCTCCAAAAGTATCTTAAAGGTCTATAGTTAGCTATCAACATCCAGATAACATTTCGTGGCCATATAGTTAACTATTAACCCTTCCATTGGATTAATTACTTAACCAAATCTCATAAATTCATAAATATGCATTAACTTCATTACCATTATTATCATTTTCATCATTAAACCAAGTAAATATCATCAAACCACACATAACTTCATGCCATTATTTTCATTTCTATCATTAAACCAAGTAAACATCATTAAACCACACATCAATTAAGTATTTGTATCCATATATCCATAAAATCCAAGAAATATGCAATTCATGCTTTGGAATCTAGAAAAAAAGAAGTAAAACATCTACTTACCTAGTATGAAAGATTTATTGTGTCTTTTAACCCTAATCACACCAAAAATTAAAGATTTATTATGTTAAGATTACAAATTCTTATTAAAACCAACAATCCCTAAATATCATTAAATCAAAAGTGGGATGAAGAAAAATCATAGCAATAAAGATATTCTTACCTTAGTTAAATAAAGGAATTGAAAAAATTTAATATCCCTTTACTTTATTTTGGAAAAAAAAAGATGAAAAAGTAGAAGGAAGAAATGTGAGGTGTAGAAAGATTAGGAAAAATGAAAAAGAGAAGGAGATTGATGATCATAAAAAGGAAATAGTGCTTTGGGCATTTTTGAAATTTTTTTTCTAAATCTCTTCGATACTCATATATTCATTCATAATAACTTAAAACCTTAAATCTTTCTATTCTATTTATTTTTCTTCTTCTATTTTTGATTAAATTTTCATTTCATAACTTTCTAAAATTTTAAATATTATTTTCTTAATAATTTATTCATAGTTATTCACTAAAAATTTTCTCATACGCATACAAGTTCCATTTTAAGTAATAACATTCCAATTATTTCACTTATTTTTGTTGCAAAAAAATTCCAAATCATTGTATTCTAAAAAGGATGTAATAATGATGAACTTAGGATTTATGGTTAGAAATGTTGAGTGGATAGTATTTTGTAGAAAAATCTATAACCCATGAAGTGGTAGTCAACTATGAGTATCAAAGTATTATCTGGACTAGCATAGTGGACTGCATAGTTAACCATATAAACCAAGATTGCTCTCTAAACAATCATGGTAAACTATGATTATGCAAATAATCTTTTTGAACTTGCATAGTTGACTATAGATGTCAAGATTCATCTTTCGACACTTAGTTGAGTATATAATTGACTACTATACTATTCCAATATAATATCATGTGTTCTATAGCACTTGAATATGTAAGATAAGAATAGATAACTTTAAATACAAATAATAGAGTAAAATGAATAAATAACCAAGCAAAATAAATTTAAGGTAAATAAACTTACATAATTTAGTTTTACTAATTCATAAGCTTTGGAGAATGTAATTCTATGTCAAGTCCAAATGAGGTAACCCATGAAAGGCTTAGCCATGTATAAATGTATGCATATCTATAATTTATTGTGAATGTTGTAATGTGAAAATGGTATTAATATGCTAATTGAGATTGATTATGATGTGTTTGAATTGTGAAATGAATAAGAATAATAATGATGGTAGGTGGCATTGATAGCTATGTAATGATATTATGCCATGGATTTGCATGCCTTTTGTAAAAGGAAAAGGTTGATCTTAAAGCAACAAGGTTAGATTTGTGAAGAAATAATGATGACTGAGAGGCATAAAAAGATTTACACACTTTTCATTATATATATATATATATACATATATATATACATATATATACATATATATATACATATATATATATATGTTCTATAGTTTCCTATAGATGATATTAAATGAAAGAATCAATTTCCCCTTTGACTATGTAAATATGGAAATGTGTATTTAGATTTTGTTTGAAATTTAATATTGTATATGTTTGTAGTTCCTTCCTGATAACTAGGTTCACATTTCAAAATTCTTCCTTCTTCGAGGCAAAGGTATATAAAAATTTAAGGACTCCTTTTAAAAATTTAATTGTGACTCTTATATCATAATTTAGTTATATGCTTCAATAATTGTTTATTGATTTTGTTTATTCAATCAGTTTCTTAAAAACTTGCTTTCTTTCTTTTCCTTTCTTTTCTTCAGAGATCTTTCCTTTTAAATGCTCGGTTGTTGTCTGATGGTTTAGAAATAGGATTGGTTAAGAAAATTGGTGTTAACATAAGATTTAGGATAGTTAGATTAGTCATGCATGATAAGTCATTTATATATTTCAAATATGG